>VWZI01019396.1:155945-243989 GCA_013396835.1 Psilopogon haemacephalus
GCCGCGGCGGAGATGGGCTCCTCCGGCAAGACAAGCGGTGCCCTCCCCCTGGCCTCAGCGGGGAGGCGGTGGTAACTCAGGCTGGGGGCTTCCCGCCGGGGGAAAGGGGTTTGCCGGGGTGGGAGACACGGCCCTGGCTGGGGAGAACCTGCAGCAAGAGGGAGGTCTGGGGCAGGAGTCCTGAAGTCACTTGGGAAGACACAGGGAAGTGCCTGGAGGAGTTCTAGGGGGGAGTCAGGACTCCTGGACGGCAAGCGGGACGTGAGGTAGTGGCCCGAGATCTGAGCCGAACCCCGTCGCCTGGAGGAGACACCCCCACCACCGTCCGCGAAGGACTTAGGTAGTGGGAGATGTTCCGTCCGGAGCTGCCCCGGCGAGCGGCTCCACCTCCGCCAGCCGCTCCGGGGGGCGCATGGGGGAGACCGGGCGGAGGGAAAGGGGCCGTGATGGGGTCACGGGGAAGGAGCAGAGGGTGGAAGCGTGAACGGGCGCTGCCTGCTCTCCGCTCTGCCCCAGAGAAGGCAGAGCAAATCCTTTTACCTCGAAGCACCTTCTCGCTGCGAGGGGACGGTAAAGCCGTGTGCTGGGAATCCCCGCAGCCCCCGCGGCTCTGCCCTCTTCGGGTACCAACGGCAGAGCCTCCAGGTCATGCCTTGGCTGATGGAAAAGTTCAGTCTCTTCTCTCCTGGCAGCAGGGAAATTCCTGCTGAGGTGCGTGGAGGCGCTGGGTACCCGAGCCATAAGCTCCCCGGCCACTGGGCTCCTTGCCCGGTACCTGGGAAGTAGCTCAGCCCTCGAAGAGAGAGGGCAGTCGCCCTGTGCCCACCTCTGCCAGAGGCAGTTGCAATTTGAGCTGAAGCGAGAGGTATCACTGCTGACAAAGGGGCTGAGGGGGGCCGGCAGTCCAGGGGCCCCTGCTTCCAGGAGAAAATCATAGAATCAGTTTGGTTGGAAAAGACCTTAAAGCTCATTGATTCTAACTGTCAACCTGACACCACCATGCCCACAAAACCATGTCCTGAAGTGCCACGTCCACACAGTTTTTAAACAGTTCCAGGGACAGTGACTCTACCACTTCCTTGGGCAGCCTGTTCTGGTATCTTAACACCCTTTCAGTAAATATTGTTTCCTAATACCCAGTTTAAATCTCCCCTGTCATTTCCTCCTCTTCTATCACTAGTCACTTGGGAGAAGAGACCATTAGGGCAGCATCAGGAGACAGGAGCTGAGAGGGATGGTGTGGTCAGCATTAGGAGAGGCACTTGCCATTGTCTCTGCTTGATCCTGAATGGGCTCTGGAGAGGGGTCTAGGCTCTCCCATTGCAGTGGTGAGTATCTGAGCTCTGCTTCAGCATCACCAGGTTGTTTTAATTGTTTTTGTAGAGCTCATCACAGATGATTCAAAGCCAGGGAAGCTAGCGGAGAGAAGAAGGGGAAATGAACACTACAATGGTGTGGGCAGGCTCCAAACTTCTCTGGTCATGCAGCCCATTTCTGAGAAAGACTGGCATGGTGTGAGAGCCAGCTGGGATCTGAGCAGAGAGAAGCCAGGGCACCGCAGGCATGCAGGAGGAGCTGGCCTGTGTGAATAAAGCTGAAGGCACTGGCAACCCTGCCAGGCACAGTTCTTGTTTGGCTGGCGAGGAAGGGATCAGCCTGCCAGAAAAAACAGATGGAAAATTGTACTCCCTTTCCCTTATGAATGTTTTAGGATGAGACATGGCTAAGGGTCCTCACAGGCCTTTGCCAGAGGAACACAACTTGCTTGGCAGAGCCTGGGACCAGTAGTCCCTGGGGCTGTAGCTGGGCTGCCTCTCAGAGGCTGCCCCTCTCACATTCTTGTGTAGACATGGGCAAGGCCCCATGGTGCCTGTGCCTTGGGAGCAGAGGGTGTCTGTGTCTGGAGACAAGGCAGGGGTGAACACAGTACCTTGGGCTGTCTGCCCTGGGTGCTCAGAGGTTTTGTCTGCGATACCTGAGCAGAAAGGCACTGGGCTGGGAGGCAGGTGCAGAAACACATGGAAATGCTCTCCAGAGAAGGGTGGAAGACGTTTATAGAGCACCTGAGATCAGGGGGATGTGTGAACAGTGCAGCCAGCTGATGCCCTAGACGATCTGCTGTAGAAAGCGGGACAGGAGTGCTTATAACTCAGCACAGCCCCCATTCAGCCATCTGTAACCAGCCTGTCTGGGCCAAGCTCTCGCCCTTTGGAAGGCAGCTGAGTGGTGCCGTGCTGGGCATGATGGCTCCCAGCCGAACAGAGGCGAGAGGGAAAGCAGCTCTCACCCCCTTCAGCCAGCCGGGCTGTGTAATTCCCTGTGACAGTTCAATGCAGAGCGGAGCCGGCAGCGGACGCATGAAAGGTGAATGCACTGGAGCCTAAATAATGTGGGGAGCTGCTCTCTCCAGCATGCTGCCTGGAGAGCCTGGGGGCAGGGAGCAAACGCTGACCTCAGGCACTTCCCTGCACTGATGTACCCGCAGAGCACATCCGGCCGAGCCCATCACAGAGCCACAAGGCATGTGCGATATATTTTGTGTCTGCCTGCTGCCAGGTAGATGTGACTGTCATCCCAAAAGGCTTTGGAGGGAATAAGCAAGGGGATCCAGACTTGAGATGCTGCCTTTGTACATCTGCACTCCTGATGGGAGCAGGGACCCCATTGTTGGCAGCAGTGTCCCACAGAGATTCCATGGTGGCAGCCGGAGGGAAGCTGTCACCTGGCCCAAAGCCAGTGAGTGGCACTGAGCTGGGGAAGGGAAGCAGGGCCCCAGGAGCTGCACCCTTATTTGCACGCACCCTTGTCCTTGCCCTGCTCCCAGGTGGGTGCACAGGCATGCACACCCCCTCACTGCACGGTGGGTGCTGTGCTGGCAGCTGAGGTGCCAGCAGTGGGCGCAGCTCTCCCACTCCATCTCTCCAGCAAGTATCCATGCTGTGTGAGCTTTTCTGCTGATCTGCTAGTTTAGCTCGCAGACCCCTCATGACAGCATGTTTGGTTTTGCTGGGCTTTCCTTTTTCCCCTCCCTGGATTGCTCTGGAACTGGAGGAAGGTGCCATGGTAGCCATACTCTCCTGGCCCTGGGAATCTTTGGTGCGAGGCAGCAGCGTGCTGGGTGCTGGATAAAGGAGCCATGGAGAAAGACAAAGTGGTAGGAGCTGGGGACCTGCACCAGGGAGCAGAACCACTGCTGCCAGCATGCAGATGTGGGGCTGCATTGCTTTCTGCAGGCAGAAGCAGCAGCTTGGTCCTGGGTACACCCAACGAAGGAGCTTTTCCCCAGCTGCTGTGTGGAATGCAGAGGTTCCTGCAGAGACTATTTTTGGCCACATGCAAGGCAATAGGTGACTGCAGGGTGGGAATAAGCTCACAACCCAACAGCTCTGCTGCTGGAAGCAGTTGGTGGGATGCAAAATTAACCCTCCTTTCACAACTAACACACCTGATCTAAAGGATGGCAATGAGCAGGGCATGGGGCTGTGCCCACGCACACACATGCTGCTCCATACCCATGTGCAATGGAGGCAGGTGTCACCTCATGCCCAGGCAGCTGCCTGCAGTCCACTGTGCCCCCTCCTCACTGCTGCACCATGCCCTCACCTTCTCCCTCCTCACCAGGCAGGATGCATGTCCGGGGCCTTCTCCTCCTGCTGGTGCTGATCCTGTTGGCTGCCACTGCTGAGGCTGGCAAGAATAAGAAAGGTGAGGAGCAGCCTGGGGCACGGGGCCAATGGGGTGGGGGGCAGCCCAGGGTATGCTCCTGTGTCCGAGTAGCGAGCGTCTGCCCCTCCCTCCCCTTGCAGAGAAGGTGAAGAAGGACATCTCTGAGTGTGAGGACTGGCGCTGGGGACCCTGTGTCCCCAACAGCAAGGACTGTGGCCTGGGATACCGTGAGGGAACTTGCAAAGATGAGAGTAAGAAGCTCAAGTGCAAGATCCCCTGCAACTGGAAGAAGAAGTTTGGAGGTGGGTGTATGGCAGTGGGCTATCTGGGGACCATCCTGGGCTGGGTGTCCAGGGGTGGCACCCATACCAGGTCCTGGCCGGCTCTGAGACCTCTCCTTTCTCTTCCACAGCTGACTGCAAGTACAAATTCGAGAGCTGGGGTGGGTGCAGCTCTCAGACAGGTGTGAAGACTCGCTCCGGCATCCTGAAGAAAGCCTTGTACAATGCCCAGTGTGAGGAGATTGTCTATGTGACCAAGCCCTGCTCTTCCAAGATCAAATCAAAGTCCAAAGGTCAGTCCCCATCACTCCTGTCCCCAGAAGAGTCCCCACTGGGAGCAAAGGCAAGGTCTCTCTAGGGACAGATTGGCCCATTTGGGTTGGGTTTTGCTGGTGGTGTGAGGAATCACATAGGATGTTCTTACCCCTGCATCAGCACATATGACAGCCCTAAAGTTCAGCTGGTGGCTAGGTGGGATGCAAGTGCTGCTAGGAAAAACTGGTCACCTCCAGCTTTGGTGGGATGGAGATTCCCTCTCAGTTCATGGAGCTGATGCAAAACATAGCTTTGCTGCACTGTGCTGGCACGGCAGTGTCGGTGAGCTGCCATCAGACCACTAACTCTTGTATTCTGTGCTTCTCCAATGCAGCAAAGAAGGGCAAGGGGAAGGACTAGAGCAAGAAGGCAGCATCTCTGCTGGCCCCTCGACATGGTGCTGGACGTCCAGCTGCAGCCAGCCACGCTACAGTCTTCCTCCTCCTCTCCTTCCTCCTTTCTGTGACCTCTTACACTGAGATGCCTTGTTTTAATTGCTAGTGTCGTAGAGAGCAAACCCACCTGCCCCACAGGAGGAGATGTCCCTCTCTCTCTTCTGCCCCATCACTGTTGATGGTATGTCCTGCTTCCCTCCTCTCAGATGGTGTTCAGGTTCTTTGGGATGTGCCTGCAAAGTTGGGATGGGAACACACTTTTTCCCCCCCACTTTCTGGCACAAATGAGAAGCCTTTAACACATCCTGTGACAAGCCCAAGAGTCTTCTCACTCCTCTGCCAGGTACCAGTACCAGGAAGAAGGGCTGGGTGTTGAATGCCCAAGTTACCCCATCACTCATGCCCCTTACTCCCATGAGGACTGCTCTCTTTGGTTTTGGTTTTGTTTTTTGTTTTTTTTTCAATGTCCCTTCAGCTGAGGAAAACAAAGCCACTGTCCTCATGAACCACTGCATTCCCTCTCTTCCATCATTTCCAACCATCTGTCTCCACGCCAGGGCTGCAGCCCCTCTGCTGTTGACACACCAACATTGGTGCTGGATGGGAGCTCTCACTTCTTTTGGAAAATTGGGGTTGTTTTCTTTTCCAATAAAGATCTTTTAATAAAAATATTATAAGCCCTCTGCCATCCTCACAAGGTGCTGCTGTGCTGGAAACCCCAGCAAACCTCAGCTTTTCTGAGCCCACTGGGAGCAGCAGTGAAGTCAGCATGTGGTTAGCGGTGGTGTCATGAGTGCCACATGCATACCTATGGTCCTGGAGAAGGTACAGGGGTCAGACCTCACAGCCTCTTCTCACAGCACTTTGGGCTGCTGCCTCCTTGGTCTTGGATGGAGGGATGAGACTGCCACCGTGTGCTGCAGGAAGTGTCACTGGTAAGTGCCACTGGGAAGCTGGGGAGGAGCGACCAGATGACAAGGACTCACTCCTCACGCCACAGCCATTGGTTTCTGGTCCGAGGTCTTTATTTGTCTCAGGGTGGGTTGGACCACGGTTTTAACAGTTTGGAAAGAGAAAAAAAAAAAACAAAAACAAACAACCAAAAGCCCTGCAGGCATTTTGGGCACCGCTGTGTGAGTTTAATCCTAAAGGCAATGTCTGAGGCGGGAAGAGGTGTCCCCATCTGGGCCGGGGCAGCCTTTCTCCGGGTTGCACAGCATCACCCCAGCATGGGCACGGGAAGGACATGTGGACATGGAATTTGCCAGTGCCAGTGTGGCCCCGTCCTGTCTGTCATCTGCAACCGGCTGTATCCACCGAGTTCTCGCAGAGATTCAGCATTGGGAGAAGTTGAGGGGCAGCTCCAAGGTGGTCTGAGCTGCACACATAGGTAGGCTGGGAGGGGGCTGGAGAGGCTGGCTGAAGCCTGCATGCTGAGAGCTCCGCCACAACACTGACGACAGGGTTACGTCCATTTACAAAGCTCAGCAGCCAGCTCCTTTGGCCTTCCAGAGGTGTCCCCTGCACTCGGGGCAGGAGCAGGGCAAGAGGCCACCACTGTCCTCTCCCACCCCCGGGAGCCATGCATCATCAGGTCTCCCGCATCTGCCATGGGGACAGTGGGGATCTGCTCATGGCCCAGATGAGACACAGGGCACCTCAGTCACATTGCAGACCCTTTTCCCAACCCTCTCCAAGACCCCCATCTCCCCCCACAGACAGTTAATTTCACTGTTGCTGCTGCCCACTTCTCAGGGGCTACATTTCCCCCAGGCCATGGAGAGAAGTCCTGCACTACTCCACCGCTTTACTTTGCCGTTTTATGTTCCACCATTATGAAGTGACTCCTTACCCAGGAATGAGATGCTCAAATTATCTGTCTGTCCATTCAGCCAGTTGTTAGGGCTGAGGGCAGAAAGGATATGACAGGTAGAGTGGATCTGAAGCCCAGGTGAAAATTTCTCTTCTCGGTCCCTGGGTAAGGATGTACAAAGGCATCTCTCAAGGGAAAGGAAGCTTGGCTTGGCACATCTGTTAGGGTGCCATCTTGACTGCACTGGGAGGAGGCCTGGCTGGGCCAGCAGGACCCCCCATGAGCATGCCCAAGCCATCCTGGTCCAAGATGGCTGGCCAATGTGTGGCCCTGGATTCTTTTAATTTCTTGGGTAATGACTGATTTAAAAGCTTGTTGGAAGCGTCCAGCATTAGACCGTCTGCATGCAGACAAGCTCTGATGCCCTGGATATGGTCAACCAGGAGGAGAAGAGGCATCCAGTCTTGGGACAAAAACAGATGCCAGCTGGCCATTGTCTCAAGAGCAGGGATCTAGGGAGGTCGTCTGGTGATGACATCTCCTCCTCATGCCTCTGACTTTCCCACTGGCTTCCCAAACTAGTCCCAGGGTGACCAGAAGGAGCTGCACCTTAGAGGTGCCTTGGACCTTCGTCAGTATTGGATGAAGGGCATCATCTGCAATCACTGTACAGTCTGCACTGATGTGAGCTGGGAGCAGAGGACCCTCCCCAGCAAAGGAGGCAAAGGGAAGAGCTTCTGTAATGTTGCTGAAGTGGTCCCTGAGTGCCAGCTTATCTGGCTGTGCCAATGTTCCTGTACTGGCACATGAGAAGGTGCTTGAAGGTTTTCTTGAAAGTGGCATTGCAGAGGGCGTAGCAGGCTGGGTTGATGGTGCTGTTGACATAGCAGAGCCAGTAGCCGATGGACCACACTGTTTCGGGCACACAGGTCTCACAGAAGGTATTAATGAGGACCATCACGTTGTATGGAGTCCATGTGAGTATGAAGGCTAGAAGGATGGCAAATATGGTACGGGTGACTTTCTTCTCCCGGGCTGCCATCTGGCGTTTCTTCCGTACTTGGCTTCTGGCGATGCTGGCAAACTTCCTGGCAACGTTGGCTGGGCGGCTGTTGGACAGGGAGTTGTGGTTAGAGGTTCCTGCCTTAGCTGGGACGATCTCGATGGCCGTTACGCATTCGTTCCCAGTTTGCTTGGTGACAATCTTAATCTTGGACCACTTGGAAGTTGGGTTCACTCGGGGCTGGGCTGGGCTCTGCCCTTGCCCCACTGGCAAGATTTCTGCTGTGGGCTTGTCTTTCGTGGTCTGGGTCATGCTGACAGTGCTGGACTCGTTGGAGGTCTCTTTCTCCTCCTGAGGGCCGGCGGCCTCTGTCTGTGCTGAGGGCTGGTCATCCACTTTCCCATTCCTCACCTCCTCTTTCACCTCCATAGCCTTCTTGGGGGAGTTGTTGTTGTTTTGTTTGATCACAGGGCCCTTCAGGAACCTGAGGGACTTGCTTTTCTTTTCTTTCCTGCTTTCAGGCTTGTGCCGCCTCACTCTGCTCCTGCTGGCCAGGGAGATGTGGATGTATAGCACCGTCATGATGACCACGGGCAGGTAGAAAGCAGCAATGGCCGTGCCGAAGGTCACTGCCGGGTTGGAGAGGAACTGAATGTAGCATTCTCTCTCGGGGACCGTCCTCTTGCCCACAATGAACTGCCAGAACAAGATGGCAGGTGCCCAGAGAATGAAGGACAATATCCACGCGGCTGCGATCATTAGCCCTGCCATCTTGGTGGTCCTCCTGGCTGGGTACGTCAGGGGTTTGGTGACACAGAAGTACCGGTCAAAGCTGATGATGAGCAAGTTCATGACAGAGGCATTGCTTACCACGTAGTCCAGGGCCAGCCACAGGTCGCACACCACGGCCCCCAGTGGCCAGTAGCCTTTGATGATGTAGACTGTGTAGAGGTTCATGGAGAAGACCCCAATGATGAGGTCTGCACAGGCCAGGCTGAAGAGAAAATAGTTATTGACAGTCTGGAGCTGGCGATTCACCTTGATGGACAGCATCACCAGGATGTTCCCCACCACAGTGACGAGGCTGAGCGAGCCGGTGACCGTGGCGATGAAAACCAGCTCCACTGTCTTGTAGTTGCTGGGAGGCTGGATGGCCACCTCAGAGCGGTTGCCCAGGGTGAAGTTGTCATAGGTCAGATTGGCCATCTTCGCTTGCCAGGGCTGAGCAGAGAGGTTGTGCATGGGGTCTGCAAGGGAGGCAGGGACAGAAAGAGAGAATGACACCTGCCAGCCTGTGCTGGCAGCACTTGCTGCTGCCCCAGTTTTCCCTGGCCAGCACCGCTCCTGGTTAATGCTCAAAAATCTCCTGGTCTTACTGGGTTTCTCTCTGCCATTGCAGCCTTCCCCAAGAGCTCTTTGAAGGCACTTTCTGTGTCCCCATTTAGCAACAGAGGAGACACAGGGGGCTGTAGGAAGAAGAGCAAGGCCAGGGCTGGGGACAGTCCTTTGGCTGGGGTGCAATGGTCCCTCCTCTGCAGGGCCAGGAGACACCTCCCAGCAGGGGCAGAGTCCTGGTGTGCCCCAGGGAAGCATGCAGAAAGGCCAAGAGCCTGCAGGAGGGAGGAGGTTGCACAGCCCAGTGCTGAGACTCCACCTGGAGCACTGCATCCTGTTCCAGAGCCCCTATTACAAGAAGGATATGGACAGAGTGGAATGTGTCCAGAGAAGGGCCAAGAGGAACCTGAGAGATGTGCCTTTCTTTTCTTTCTTGCTTTCAGGCTTGTTTCTCCTTACCCTGCTCCTGCTGGCCAGGGAGATGTGGATGTACAGCTGGAAACCACCTCCCAGCAGGAGTAGAGCCCTGGTGTGCCCCAGGAAGGTGCACAGAGAGTCCTAGGGGCTGCAGGAGGCAGGGGGTTGCACAGCCCAGTGGTGATGATGCACAGCTCTGTAAAGACGGGAGCCAGTGCCTTGCCCCAGGAACCAGAGCAGGTTTATAGTATGCCTCAGGCATGTCCTGATGGCCTCCCTAAAGTACCTTCCCAAGAGGGGACTACCCAGCAAAGCCTTTAAGTGCAATCCACTCAGCTCACCTGTGTCTCTGGCAGCAAAGAGCTCCTTCTGGAAGATTACATCTGGGACAAGGAAAACATCAAGTTACACTACAGCTTCAGCCCAGAGTGAGCCCCACAGTGTTTGACTGCAGGGCAGGGCACCAACCTTTCCAGCTGAAGTGGCCTTAACAGAGAGGTGACATCGCTCAAGAGGCAGATGCTGAAAATCCAGATAAGGCTGAATCCAGATAATTTGGCTTGACCTGGTTCACAGCCCAGCCCTGACAGGCGCAGGAGAGGGAATGAGCTGCACAAGTGTCATCAGCCAGCAATGAGAGGAAATGCTGGCCCCTTCCCACAGTCCCACTTCATCTTGCAGCTGCAGCCACAGCATCTGTGCAGCTGTGTAGCCTGCTACATCTCAGCCTGCTACACGGAATTATTTATGAAAGGTAACAAGAGTTATGGACAGAAAGACTGCCTTCATCCAAACCTAGATGCCTTTGGTTAACACCCACTCCCCCACCAAGGTAAGAGAAGAATGGACCTAAACAAAAAAAAAAAAGGACCAAAACTGATGTGTTGGGATGAGGGGGAATTTTCCGGAAGAGGAAAGAAGAGGTACTGAAGGAGGTGGATGCAGCGCAGGAGTGGACCTGGCAACCTCACACTTGAGGCATCGGTGGACTGGTCAGGAGAATGTCCCATCAGACTTGCCTCTCCCACACCACAGAAGCCTCCAAAACCTTTTGGACCTTCACCAGCCTCACCCTAGATGCTGGGAGCATCACAATGCCCAGCCCAGAAAGAGCAGGCTCTCCAGTAGGTCCACTCAGTGCTTAGGGCAAGGGTCCTGCCAAGCTGCCCACCCAGCCCCACAGGAGCTGCTGCTGGTAGCACCACCAATGGGGTGGGCAGGTGTCCACGTTGGTGCGCGCAGCAGGAGCACTTGGAATAGTGTGTGCCTGCAAAATGGCTTGTGTAATGGTGCTGGCTCCAGACCCTGGACTCCTGAGAGGAACTGGCACAGTGTCTGAACATACCATTGACACACACCTCTCCCAAGCAGGCCTTGGTGAGCTTTGGGGTCAGTTCTTATTTTTCAAGTCTTTCAAAAGAAAAGCCCTTGCCTTGTGTTTGTGGGAGATGTCTGCCTCTGCCAACAGCTAAGGTTTGCTCTCTTACTTTGGAGGTCGCTCTCCACCCAATAGTGGTGGCACCCATGACCTCAGGCAGCACCGGGGACCCAGTGTTTGTTTTTGAAAGAAATGCAGGTGCTAGGAAATGGAAGCATGGCTGCTGAGATGCTAAATGAGGCTACCAACACAGCTACCATTAAGGCAGCTTCTGCATTAGTAGGGCTAGCCCTGCCATAGCAACTGGGCTTTTCTTAAATACTCAGTGGAAAGAAATAGGTGAGAGACAGAGAAACATCTCTGTACCAGTATCCTCTGAGCCCAGTACACGTGAAGACAAAGTTCTTTGAAAAGAAAGCAACACTCACTGGTAGATACCCAATGCTAAATACTGGAGGGGAGAGGAAGCCTGGTGGCACTGCCCAGCTTTGCATACAGCTCCAAGTGCAAGAGATGCATTGAGGGAGGGGGAAAGCATTTTCTGCTGCCATGCTTCCTGGGCACCGAGCCAGCGATGTGAGAGGAGGTGATAAGTGTGTAAAGTGACTTAGAAAGATGTAATCCTGGCGGTTTGGGGGTTGGTTTCGGCACAATGGAAATGAGGTTTAAATTCTTCGCTTTAGTGAGATGAGGACATTTAGCTGTCACTCTTGTAACAGCTAATCAACCCGATCAGACAAGCTAGCAATCAAGCAGACATCTACCCCAGCTCTTCCAGGGGGAATGTGAAAAATCTTGAAAAGAAACCTTGCCTTCATCTCTGCTAAAATGAGGGTTTCGCTTTTTCACTGCAGTTGGTGAACCGGCCTCGTCCTATAAGTGCATCTGATTAATGAACAGCCCCGACCGAGGTAAGAAAGGTCCTCCTCATCCAGCTCCGCTGAACTGCTTGTGCAGGACACGAGAAACGAAGGAGAGCGAGCGGCGCAGCCCCCTCGCACGTCGTTGGATGCCACCCAGAGGTCGTGCTGAAAACTGGTGTGCTGAGACGGCCAACTGCAGCCTCAGGTGAGTCCTTCGGGGTGAAGGACTTTTAGAGGTGTTTTGAGAATGAGCCTTCACCAAAGGACAAAACCAAAGCAACCTCCTGTCTGAGGGTAGGAGGGGGATCGAGAACAGCGTGAAGATACGTACAATACAGACAAACAACAGTGTGTACAAGCCTGAAGATGGGTGCACCACTCGCCCTCACCTCAGACACCATGGCTATTTTCTGCCACGCCCATATTGGGCATTCCTCCTTACCCATCTGCTCTGTCCATCTCCATCTCTCTGCCCCTGACCCCCATCTCTGAGCTCACTAGGACAGCCTGGTGTTGCCTTTGCCTTCCTGAGCAGCACAGGCAGCTCTGCCTGGAGCTGGAGCAGATCAGAGGTAGTGTGAATTCACCAGGTTTCAGAGCTCCTGGCCAAACTGTGTGTCATATCTGTGTAGGCACTCGGGATGGATCCTGCCATTTGCCTTTGGGATGGAGAGCACCGAGGATGTGTGATGCAACCTGATCTAGTTAAAGATGTCCCTGCTTGCTGCAGGGCAGTTGGACAAGATGACCTCTGAGGGTCCCTTCCAACCCAATGCATTCTATAATTCTATGTGGTGAGGGCCAAGTTGTTGGTACAGCCCTTGGGCAGCTCCCGCTCTATCTGCACACCCAGGATGTGCCCAAAGATGAAGAGTGCATGCAAGAGAGCTGTGGTGCTGCCACAGTCTCAGCACTCTGACTTCATCTCCACTCTCATGCCAGCGGCATCACTGTCCTTGATGCTGTGAAGCCTCCGGACACCAAGGGACCTCTCCAAGCCCTGGGGTCTGTTAATGAAATGCCTCTGAATGTCCCCCCCCAGCCAAGTGCCTACTTCTGCACTTGAACCCCAAGAGAGCACATTTCTCCTCTCCCTCTCCTCACCCCCCCCCCTCGCCCCGTTTCTACCCCTTCACCCCCACCTCCCTATTAGCAACACTGCCAGGGAGCAGATTCAGGCTTGGCAAAGCCCAGAGGACACTGCAAGTGGCTTCTCAATTTGCACATGCCATGCCTTGTTCTGCAGCACTCAGCAGGCACTCTCCCAGATCTGCTCTCACCAGCCAACTACAGCAAACGCCATCATCAGCCTCCTCCCTCCCTAGGACTTCTGACAATCATTTGTGTCTGTTTTTTCATCTCTCCATCCAAGCATTAGGAGCTTCCAACTCTTGACTGCTAGCATCTTTTGGGATGAGGGTTTCTGTGGCCAACAGGGCACTCAGAAAGCGTTTCCTCAAGACAGGGAAATGCCTTTCCCTTCCTACCCAACAACTTGCATGTTTCAGACAAAGACAAGAGGTACAGGCAGCTGCAGAACCAAGCAGAGAAGGTTGTGGTTTGACCGGGATGCACTGATTTTGGGCAGCACTTGGCACAACAAGGTTGCCTTGCTGCCTGAGATCATGGGTGAAGTGACAGCTCCAGAGCAAATCAAGGCCTGCTCACCCCTTCCACAATCACAGGCTGACATCTGAGGGCATGATGGAAAGCTTCTGCTGTTTCCTTGCTGCACATCTTGTGTGTATCTCCAGCAAACTTTCCCAGCCTCTGGTACATTGCCACATAGGAAAGGGAAAAATCCTGGCATGGACTGCTAATGATCAGCCCATGTCCATAAAGTCTGTACTGGCTAGGGCAAGGTGCTCCATCAAGTGCAGTTAGTGACTGAGCACCTGTTCAGCATTCAACCCATGTGGGACAGGAGCTAGGTCCCTCCTATGACCCTGTTCCTCCCTGTGTGGCAGGAGCTGGTCACCCTTGCCATGGGCACAGCAAAGGCAGAAGGAGAGGCTGATATTTATGCATGCCCATGTGATGGTGGAACTGCAAGATGTGGGATGAACTCAAGGAGCAAGCAGCACTACTGCTCCAGTGTCCCCTGCCTCTGCTCCCCATACTGCACAGCCTCCATCTGCCCCCTCCACAGCCTCTGTTCCTCACACCACCACCAGACATCCCCCCTCCTTGCTCTGTCACTGCCTCAGTTCCAGCCCCATCCACATGCTCATTCTCATCCTCACCCTCATCCTCAGGGCAGGGGGAGCAGGGGCAAGTAGGGGCAGAGCAATGGTTGGTCCACGTGAAGTCTCTAGTGATGATCAGGGTTGTGTGTCCACCCAGCATGCTCAACGGGCTTCACCACCAGAAACCAAGTCCCACACTCAAATGCCAGTCAGGGGAAGAGGTTTGTAGGAGGAGAGAAATTTGAAAAACCAGAGGGTTATGAGCATAAGCTGCTCCCACAGGAGTGGGACTTTCCTTCTGCGTGGGTGTGAGGAACAGCAATGCTGAAAAGACCTTGAGCCCAGGAGGCTCCCATGCTGGTAGGAATGGGGTGGTTGTGGATGCCAGGTCCTGTCTGATTGCCTGTCTCCAAGAGGAAGGGAAGGTGACCTGCTCCACTGCAGAGACATCCTGGAGGAAGGCACACCTTGCTCCAGCTGGGTGCACAGGGCTGGAGCCAGGACATATTTGCTCCAGCACTGCTATGAGGAATGCACTCCTGGCCTCCTGCTTGTCTTGGCCTTCCCAAAGGCACTGAGAGAGTGACAATCCTAAAGGGACAATACCTGTTACATCCAAATGTTGATGCAGTGTGGGGCTGGGCAGTGAGCTCAGCCACAACCAGAATCTGAGGAGAGAAGGGAAGAAAAAGAGAGGGATAGAAGATGCCAAATGGATGTGAATCCTGCATGCAATGTGAAGGGACACTCAGGGAGGGGGGTGACAGTTTGTGGTGTTAGTTGCATTATCTAATAACTGTTTATTAGTTCTTGACTCATGGCACCAATTTAATGAAGGATTGTTCTGGTTGGCAGGTTCAGAACCCTCAAAGTGTGTGAAAACAGAGCTCCTAGAGAACAGAAGCAGGCACCTTGGCAGTGTAATATATCAGGAGAGGATCAAGGGGAGTTCATGTGCCTGAGCGGTGGGCATCAGCCTGGGTTTGCTCCACTGGAGCTGCTGCCAGGCTCACGTCAGGCTGCTCCTGTGCTTCTGCATCAGGAACAATGAAAGCAATAAACCAGCAAGGAAAACAGAAAGGAGATGAAGGGCCAGTGGGATTTGCTGTGCTAAGATGGCAGGGCACCCTCTGCCCTCCCAGCTCCAGCTGGCAGCTGTGCTGGTATCCTCAGGCATGGGCAAGGGTTGATGAACCCCTGAAATCCTTATACTACTCCAGCTCTGAGCCATCATGCCAGAGGAATTGTTTCTTGCCGGTAACGTATGGGGTGAATGTGGGCATTTTATTCTTCCTTTGAATAATTTATCCCTCATTTTTTCACTCTGCTATTCAACTGGTTCTCATAAGGCAAAGCAAATTCCTCCATCCCTGCAAGCTGGGAGTCTGATGGATTTTCCTGGAGTGACTGGGGAAGCAGGGAGTTCTGCAGCACAGGAGCTGCCAGCTTTCAGAGGGAGACAATGGGGCTGGTGAACCCCTCCTGTGCTCAGCACATATTTTTGCTTCGGGTTTTGAACATTTGCTATGTGGAGGGCCAGAAGGGAGCATTGCAGTCATCTCAGCCTGGCCTTTTGCCCCTCGCAAGGCGGAAGCCTACACTGCCTTCACTACTGCTTATAGCTAGGTGGTTGTTGATGGGTTTCAAAGCAAAAATCAAGCCACCCCATCCAAGGCCATGTGCACACAGCCACTTGCAGGCCCATGCTGTGGCTGGTGTAAATAGCACACAAGCCAGCTGCTCACCAGCACCTCACAGTTGGCATGGATGCACTCCCTGCCTGAGCTGGTTCCCCAGAAGGTGCACTGTGTCATAATCAGCTCATAACAGGCTACTCAAATTGCCAAACCAGAAAGGGACTGGTGAAAAAGTGGTTTAAAGTGGTTGAGAGTGGCTCCTATAAATAACCTACCAGTTCTGGCCACTCTGACAATTGATTATCCAGATGTCACCTAATTATTAGGCCAAATAAATGACCTATCAGTGCAACACTGACAGTGAGCATGCCCAGCAAACACCATGCAAGGCAAAGCCCAGCCTTACCCCACTGTGTCCAGCCCATGGTCCCCAGGCACTGGTGTCTCCTCAGCTGCTCACAGGCCTGGGCTGGAATCCAATGGACAACATCATGGTGGAAGAAGGCTCACTGCAGCAGCATCCCGAGTGGGGCTGAGGGGGAGACACGACACCGTCCTCTTCCTCCTGTGCCCTCTGCCTTGGCTCCCCAGGGCTGCAGTCCAAGGCTGGTGGCAGAGCCCAGTCCATGACACTAAGTGGGAACGTGCTCAGCTTTCATAGGATCATGGAATCGGTTTGTTTGGAAAAGACATCTAAGATTACCAAGTCCAACCTGCAATCTAAGACCACCATGGTCACCACTAAACTGCATCCCAAAGTGACATACCCACACAGTTCTTGAACACCTCCAGGGATGGTGACTCCACCACCTCCCTAGGCAGCCTGTTCACATGCCTGACCACCTTTTCAGTATAGATTTTTTTCCTAGTATCCAGTCTAAGCCTTCCCTGGCACTATTTCAGGCATTTCAGCTGAGCCTGGACTAGAGCTGCACTTCTCTCCATCTACTGCACTAATGCTCTCTGCCTCAGAGAGATGCTCACGCTCTTTTCTGTCCTGGGCTCAAGCTTTAATAGGACCTACAGGTTCAGCTGCCAGGAAGGACTCTAGGCTCAGATGGCAGAGGAGAAGGAGGGAGAGAGAACTAGAGCAGCAAGGGACTGCCTGAATTAGTTGGGCTTTCCTCAGGGACAAGTTAGTGGCCAGGATCAGACACCTGCAAGACAGATGGTGACAGAGGATGGACACGGGGAAGAGGGCAGGGAGTTGCAAGACCCCAGATGTGGTTGCTTAGAAGAGAAGCTCTCTCTGTCACAGGAACAAAGGCCAGCTCTGCCTGGGAATGGTGAGGCAGGTGGACTCTGCCCCTCTTTGAGGAAGCCGGTTGCAGGGAAGTCCCCCACCCTGCCACAGCCCTGCAGAGGCATGGTCATCCATGCATCTGATGTACCAGCCCACCCCAGTCCTCCAGGAGTACTGGACAAGGTGGGGGGTGGCAAAGCACTACAGCACTCTATACCCACTGGGTTTCTCATGGGTCCTCTGGGTTTCCCATGGGCTGTGAGGTGGGAATGCAGCTCACACAATCAAATGTGGTGTTGCTCTGGCAGAGCAGAATTGCCAGGAGCACAACTCCCAGAGCCAAGGCACCGGAGAGCAAAAACACCAAGGTGCTCATCTGAGATTTTAAAGATTGGGCAATGGGAACCAGAGCCCCTTGCCCTGTGGAGCAGGGTGAGGCTCTGTGGAGCTTTAAAAAGAGAAATAAGCCAGCTGAGCAATTGGTAAGAGGCAAGAGAGCTGATGTCCTGAGCCAACCACAGAAAACTGGGCAGGAGCAAGGGACCTACAGGATGGATATGGGTATGTGACACAGTACAGTCCCAGTCCCGTGGGTGGACAGCAGAGGAGAATCTTCGGGGTGCTAATGAAAAGGAAAGTGGAAATATTAGACCCCACTTGTTCATGAGACCCGCCAGAGGGTTTGGTGTTGGAAGTGATGCCTGAGCAAGGGGACAGAGTGATAGACAGGAGCTGCAGCAGAAAAAGGACAGTGGAGTCCAGGGCATGGACGAGCAGCATGGACAAGGTGACAAGAGCAGGTAGGAAACCCTTGCTCACAGAGACAAGAGAGAAGGGGAGATTTGGTGAGAAAGGAGGTAGGAATAGATTCAGGCTGCCAGGGAGGAATCACACATCTCCGCAGAGGAACAGTGAGAAACTCTTCTGAAAGGGAGAGACATCATGCAAAGAAACTGCCTGCAAACCTCTCCCTGCTGCCTTCCCTAAAGCCTTCTACCAGGTCCTTTCTGGGCAGAGCAGGTACAGTGCCAGGGCTGGAAATTTTCATGGGAAGCAGCTCTCACACTCAGGTACCTCAGCTCTGCCTAGGAGTCACCTCACTCACTGTAGGATGGTGATCTGCAGTCTGTCGTGGCCCTAACTAACACCACAGGCAGCATCCTGCAACAGCGGACAGGGAGTTTAGCCACTTCATTGCCTGTGGCTATGTTTGGTGGCAGGTTTTGCGAGTTGTACACTGGTTATGGGCCATGGCAGGGGATCTGAGCTCTGCAAACAACCTGGAGATGACCGTGCTAGATGCTTGTCCTAAGTGCAGTAAGACAAACCATAGCCCAGGCACCTCATGCCTGTTGTCAGGCAAAGGCTGATGCCAGCAGGGCTACATTGCTCTCCACTGCTCTCTGCACACACATTTTTGGCTTTAACTGGGACTGCACATGATGTGTCTGCCAACAGAGCAGGGATCCAAACTACCCCGAAGGCAGTAGAGACGGCGAGATGCAGGGTACGCTCCTTCTCGTCTCAGTCACGCAAAGATCCCACAAGGATGCCTGTGCCTGGGCGGCAGAGGCCAGCAGCTTGGCCGTGCTGTGGGTGGGGAGGCTCAGCTAACATCAACACTGAGAGGGTCTGCAAGCCAGGGCTCGCTGAAGCAAGGCGCCACACGTGCCTCTGGAGAGCTGACCCATGACTTGCAGCGGATGCGAGGGCCTGGGACATTGTGCTTGCAGAGTGATGATTTCAGACCTCGGTGTTGCACAACTGGAACTCTGAATTTCTCACAGAGAAATCAATCTAATCCTGCTTGAAGAGCCTAAAGATGTTAACCCATTGGCTGGCCAATGCAGACCAATTTCACCGTGAGCCTTAAATCTCCATATGACACTTCACCCAGCACCCCTCCCCTCCAGCTGAGAACCTGGTACAAAACCCTACTGCCTCTAAGCTGCAGGGTCCTGCAAACTATATTAGATTGAGTATCAGTTGTGGTAGCATGAGACTGCTACTCTGCCTGGCTGTCTTGGGTAGAGGACATGGATGCATGTCCTGTACACCAGCATCTCTCAGCCTGCCTAATGCTGAGGTGGGGGGGACAAAACACGATGCACTCGGGCATCTCTGCTGCTGCTTCATGCATGGAGTGGGACTGAAGTCCACACTAAGGTGATGGGGATAGGATCGTGACAAGACAGGAGGGCCGGTGTTGCTCCCACAACCCTGATTTGCAGGAACTCCAGCAATGGTTTCAGGGTTTATCAGGGGGATGAGGCTCTGTGCCTTCAGCCACTGAGTTTGGAGGCTAGGACAGTCTGATGAAGTTAATTTTTTAAGTAAGTTTAGCTCTTACGAGGTATAAACCAAGGTTCTGCTGGAATTCCTCCTCCTTGCAGTGCAGCCTCTGGGCTGAAGGCATCTCTGGAGAGTGCCTGAAGAAGCCCTGAGGCGGTGGTGCAAGCAGCTGTGCCTGGCACGCGAGGGGTCAGGCTAAGGAGCACCTCTGTCGGAGCTTGATTTGCTCACAGTTGCTGGGTCAGGAGACTCAAGGCCTGAGGCCAGCTCAGATAATGTTGTCCTGACCCAGAGTCAAGTCCCAAGAGATCAAACACATCCGTCCACAAAGAAGATGCAGTGGATGCTAACACACACAAACAGGGTGGGGACACCCAGGTGTCTGCCACTGGTTGTGTGTCTGCTGCTAAAAATCAAGAGGAGAACCTGTAGGCATAACACCCTGCCCTGTGTGCTTCTCTACCAGCAAAGTACTGGCATAGTGGGCAAGCCTACCTGGGAACCATGTGCCCCAGATTCATCTGTTCAGGAAATGCCCAACTCCTCCTTGAAACTTCAGCAGATTAATTCATCAGAATGTAGCACAAAGATCAACCTCAGCACGGACAAGGATCTGGATGCAGAAAGTCTTTCCTCTGCCTAGAGGGCTAAAGGGATGTTGTGGTGGGCAGTGCTCTCCCGGGGATGGCCAAGCCTAGCATGCTGCTCCACTTGGTTATGAGTCAGATAGGTCATCCATGAAGACCCTCATTGTCTGAGCTGCCAGGGCCCTGGGCAAAAGAACACATGCCTCTTCCTAGAAACTGGTGTCAACTTTCTGACTGGTCACCTGAATCCCTTGGAAAAGAAATGGCTCCAAACACCAACCTGAACAGGCTTCAACACTGACGAGATGCTGACCCTTATGTTACCATTGGTGTCTGGCACACACATGGTGGGTGCTTGTGCTAGGGCAAGCTTAGGAGCAGCTTGCCGGAGATGCTGGGAGAGGGATGAAGAGAGAAGGGGATGTAGATGCAAACGATCTGGCCCAAATTTCCGTTTCTTGTCTGTGCCAGGTCCCACACCCTCAAATCTCCCTGGAGCACATCCTTTAAATATGCAGTTTTAGAACCAGCCCAGAACAGCTGCTAAAACCCAAAGCAAACTCTCTCTTGGCTTGCCGGAGACCAAGGGCATAACCTTGTGTCAGCATGAGCAGAACTGACTCAAGGAGAAATCCCATTTCTACAGAAAGACGCCCCTCGAAGCCCTGATTTCACATGCCAAGGAGTGGGGGTCAGCTTGCTCACATGGAACTCTTGCAATGTGTACATGCCTGTGGACAGAGGAGCTGCGCTTGTGCAGAAAGCCTCCGTTTCCCTCTCCTCTCGCTGATGCTCTTCCCACTGCCTTCTCAGAGCTGTGTCTATCACCTCGACTGGGCACTCACCAACCTCTTCACCACTCTGGCTGCTGCTGGCTGGGGTTCAGGAAGGCAGGCAGAGAAGGGGTCCACAGTGAAGGTGTGCTGGGCTCTGCTCTGCATCATCCGCTTGTCCTGGTCCCACTACATTTATTCCCTGGCTTTGTTTTCTTGGCTTTTTTTGTTTGTTTGTTTGTTTTTGTTTTGTTTTGGTGGTTGTGTTGGGTTTGTTTGGTTGGTTGGTTGGTTTTTATTTTCCTGAGGAGATGTTTGTCATTTTAATTTAAAAAAGAAAACCACCAACAAAACCCCAACCATGACAAAAACTGACATGAGTAGGATCCTCATGGGGACAGTTTAAAGAGAAAAACCATGCTCCTCCTGTGAACTCAGAGTAATTGGATCACAGCATTAATTAATCATTTCAGTTCACTTCTCTCCTATGAAAGAAAACAGACTTGACCCGCTGAGATGGGTCTGCCCTTCGTGTGAATAAACAAACCACGGTTACCGGCAGCCCTCCTCCTTCCTCCAGCTTCCCACTGCCCACTCACCAGGTTATGCACAGAGACATTGCTACCCTGCTCAGCAGACCTGGGAATATGCTGCTGGCTCTCAGCCAGGGCACCTTGACTTGGCTACCACAGAAACCAGGGGTTGCCATGCACAGGGACACTACCCCCTCACAGATACCTGCTGCCGTCTCCACCCAGGGGCTCTACCTGCTGGCCACCAGCCCCGCTGAGAGGTGAACCAGGGACTGGTTGCCATTTCCTACGATTTCTGTATGGGTGAAATCGCTCCCTTGGAAGCCCTGCTCTGCTTTGGGATGCCTCATGGGGGCCTAGTGCAGGCTGGAGAATAGCAACAGGTGCTCAGGTCACAGAAGTCAAGGTGTCAGGAAGCAGGAGGTGATGCCCAGCAGTAGTGAAAGTGGAAAGCATCTTGCTGTAGCCTGTGATTTCAACGTGAGTGTTAGCCCTGCTGATGTTTCACCAATAGCCTAAGCTCTAGGATCCTGGCATCTGAGTATTTTGGTGGAAAGCAGCAGCAGCAGCAAGCCACCTCACTGGGTGGGTTCCAATCCTCTGCTCATCCTGAAAGTAATGGCAAGAGAAGCTGAACCACCCTCAAAGGTCATTCGAGGCACCTGTGGCAAAGCAGGGATCCTCCAAACGCCCTAGCAGGGTTCGCCAGCTTTGCCAGTTGCCCGTAGGGCACAGAAGAATGCTAGCTGTTCCTCAGGAGGGGAAATTATCTCCCTACCTTCATGCTTTGCAAATATCAGATAGAAAATGTGGACGCAAAAGAGTCAGAAGGGTTGAAAACTGGAGAGGAAACAGCACTGCCTTCATTAAAAACAAAAGTGACAAAAGCTGCTCGCTGTTTTGAAGTCAATGTCATTATTTTGGGACAAAAGAAGGGTGGGGCTGCCCATTTTGCCCATGATGAGCTAACGGAGAGCCTGGGACAGCTCTGCCATTACCAGCAGGGAGGGCACAGCGGGGCTAGCAAGGGCTGAAAGGTAGATGGGACCCACACCTAGAGAGAAAGAGGGGACAATATCTGCCCCCCTTGCAATGCCCAGCCTGGCAAGGGGCACTGCTTGGAGGTGAGGGGACTTCTGCCTAGTCATGTCCTGGGAGGTTGCCACAAGGGCCAGAGAGGGGGACAAAGTATCTAACAGACAGGGGATCTCGTCCCTGCTGCTCTTGCTGGAGCACAGAGGGAAGCAAAGGAGAACGTAGGGACTCTCCTGCTTAGAAAAGAAACACCCTCTCAGGAGGAGGCACTAGGGGAGCAAAGACCGCCTGTTGTGTGGTGCCTGCCCCGCGGTGCTCATGTGCCCCTGGCGGGGTGCTGACACTGCCGATTCCTGGGTAATCAGAAGCGCCCTGGAACACCGGTCCCGGGGAGCAGTGTTACTTTAGATGGGAGTGGGAAGGGTGCTGCCAGCTCTCATCCCGGAGCCCTCGCGGGACTCCACACATCCCAGGGACGTGAACCAGAGTATGGGTCCCGACTCGCGGGGCAAGTCCGGGGGTCCTGGAAGGACGGAGGAGTACCGGGAAATTGTCAGTGACACCCTCCCGTTCCTGGGGCCATCGGGGTGCTACCTGTCGCGGAGGTAAGCACCCCTCCCCACACTCTCCCAAGCCAGGCTGGTCCCCCGCCCTCACCACAGGGGACCGGGGGGATGCCCTGTCCCTCCTTCCCATCCTCCCCCCCGCCCCACTCAGACGGAGCCCCCGAGCAGTGACTCACCGGGCAGCCCCCAGCGCCCGCCGCCGCTCGCCGCCGAGCCGTTCTCAGCGGCCATGGTGCAGCGCCGAGCACGCCACCGCGCCCTCGGGGGCTCCGGTATGCATGGCCCCGGCCGGCTCCCGGCTCCCGGCGGCGCCGTTGCGCGGCGGAGGGGCGGGGAGGGGCGGAGGGAAGGAGGGTCTGGAGCTGCCGGCTGGGCCCGGTCCTCCCTCCGCCCCCGTCCCTCCTCCGCTCCCAGATGTGCCGCCTCCCAGATGTGGCCCCTCCCCCTCCTCGCCGCAAAGACTCACCGGGGAGGGCTGTCAGGCGAAGGGAGGGGAGGGGGAGACACACACCACGACGTCAGGACCCCGTTGCCAATCCCTACGTTACTGTTCGCATCCCCTTCACAGGTGTGGACCAGATGTTGTGCGATGGGGAGGGCGGCACCGGGCGGCTGTGCCCCTCCACACCATCCGACGGGGCGGAGGGAGTGGCTCGCTGCAGCACCGCGGACAGCAGCCCCCGCCTGCCTCGGGACCGCCCCGGGACCACCCTAGGACCGCCCGCTCCCCGCCCTCCCCGGGACCGCCCCGGGGCCGCCCCGGGACCACCCTCTCCCCACTCGCTCCGGGACCGCCGGAGCTGCCAAGCTCCCCGCACCTATCAGCCCGGCCCGAAGGCTACGTCCCGCTCCGCTGCAGCGCCGGGAGCACCGAGAAGTCGAGGCACCGGCAGAGGCGGAGCAGGGTCCCCGGCACGTTCTCCGTCTCCTCAAAACCCGTTAAAAAATCCGGTCCCGGCGCGCACGTAGCTGCTGCCTTGAAACGCACGATGAACTCTTGTCGGGTTGACGCTAACACTCAGGTCTGGAGAATTTCTCAGGGCACTGAAACGCTCGCAGGTGGTTTAAGGGTAAGTCGAGTGCCCCACAGGTTCTGCCTTCTCCTGTGCTTACACCTGCGTGAAAGCGTCAGGCAAGAAGAAATAAATGTCAAAAGAAAAATGAGTATTCTGTCTTCTCTTCCCTCTGCACCTTTCCCCTTCTCTCTGCTGATACCTAGACCAAGTCTCTCAGCCACCCTCTGCCTCTCACTTTGTGCTGTCTCACAGAGACACATGAGTATCATCTTCCCATCTGCTCGGCTCTCACACATACATACATAAATATGCATCAACAAATAAACGCCCCACTTTCCCCCCTCCCTTAAGTGATTACAGTCTCAGGCAAGCTCCCATCAGCCCCTTACTTCACCTCCTCGCCCTCCTCTCTCACAGGTCTTGCTCCGAGAGGTGTCACTTAACTAAAGGCTAACATTTGATGTCAACATCTCATCTGACATGTTAACCAGATGTGCCAAATTCACAGGTCTGACCTCACTGTTCCCCGGATCCTGCAGTCTGGTATCTTCTCCCTAGAGATGAAGACACATTTCTGAATCCTAGCAGAGAGAACATGCTAAGATAATCTCCAGTTCGAAATGCTTCACTCCAAGCCCTGAAAAGGGCTGGTACGTTCACCAGCAGCTTGGCTGCTGCCTTTGCACACTGAGAGGCCCCTATCACAGCAGAGGAGCAGATATAGAACCTGTATTTTGGTCACCCCGGGCCAGATCCTGGCATTTTTTAGTGATTGTTCAGTCAGTATTGATTTTCTTTCCTGACATCTTGAGGAGTGAGAATACAAAGCTTTCCCCGTGTCAGCTGGTGTTGAGCCACACGGTTGCACTGAGGCTCTGCTGACTTTTGCCAGCTTAACATCTGCCCACAGCATTTTTCCCACTCATTGACCCAGACCTGTCAAAGAGTCTCTTCCTTCACCCCCATGCCCTGGCCTCAAATGAACACCTCCTGTTCCTCCTGCTAAAAAATGCAAAAAAAATAAAAACAACTTTGCCAAGCTCTGAGTGAACTCATCAAGACCGAGGAAATACCTGCTTTGAAAACAATTTGATTGCAGTAGATTTGGGTTGCTTGAGTGGGACTCTTGTTTCAAACTTCTCATGGATAGACAAAAGACCGTAATGAACAGCAAGAAGTCTTCTTCCGAAGCTACTCAGTCATGTGGATAAAAACGTTTAAACAAATTGAATGCAAAACTTCTCAACTTCTAACTGTAAGCCTAGCTTTGTGCACCCTCATCAGTCAGGAGCAGTAGAGCTTCTGAAAGCCCAAACTCTTCATACATATTGGACAAGAGAGCCAATGGCATCCTGGAGTGCATCAGGAAAAGTGTGGCCAGCAGGTCTAGGGAGGCTCTTTTCCCACTCTACTCTGCCCTGGTGAGAGCACACCTGGAATACTGTGTCCAGTTTTGGGGTCCCCAGTTCAGGAGAGACAGGGACCTGCTGGAGAGAGTCCAGTGGAGAGCCACGAGGATGAGTGGGGTACCTGAGCATCTCCCCTACAGAGAGAGACTGAGAAACCTGGGGCTGTTTAGTCTGGAGAAGAGAAGACTGAGAGGAGGTCTGATCAATGTGTACAAATATCTGAGGGGTGGGTGTCATGTAGATGGGGCCAATCTCTTTTCAGTAGCCAGCAGCAATAAGACAAGGAGCAACAGCTACAAACTGCATCACAAAAGGTTTCACCTCAATATGAGAAGAAGCCTCTTTACAGTGAGAGTGACAGAGCACAAGAACAGGCTGCCCAGAGAGATTGCAGAGTCTCCTTCTCTGGAGACTTTCAAAACACAGAATCATAGAATCAGTCAGGGTTGGAAGGGACCACAAGGATCATCTAGTCCCATGGGCAGGGACACCCTACCCTAGGTCAGGCTGGACAGAGCCTCATCCAGCCTGGCTGCAAACACCTACAGGGAAGTGGCCCCAACCACCCCCCTGGGCAACCCATTCCAGGTTCTCACCACTCTCATGCTGAAGAACTTCCTCCTCACATCCAATCTGAATCTCCCCACTTCCAGCTTTGCTCCATTCCCCCTAGTCCTGTCACTACCTGACAGCCTAAAATGTCCCTCCCCAGCTTTTCTGTAGGCCTCCTTCAGATACTGGAAGGCCACAATAAGGTCACCTGGGAGCCTCCTCTTCTCCAGACTGAACAGCCCCAACTCTTTCAGTCTGTGACAGCAGAGGTGCTCCAGCCCTCTGATCATCCTCGTGGCCCTACTTTGGACACACTCCAGCATGTCCACATCCCTCTTGTAATAGTGGCTCCAGAACTGGATGCAGCACTCCAGGTGGGGTCTCACCAGGGCAGAGTAGAGGAGGAGAATCATCTCCCTCGACCTGCCGGCCACACTTCTCCTGATGCAGCCCAGCATCTGGTTGGCTTTCTGGGCTGCAAGTGCACACTGCTGGCTCATGTTGAGCTTCTCATCCACCAGCAGCCCCAAGTCCCTCTCCTCAGGGCTGCTCTCCAGCCACTCACTGCCCAGCCTGGAGTTGTGCTTGGGATTGCCTTGACCCAGATGTAGGACCTTGCACTTGGTTTTGTTGAACCTCACGAGGTTGGCTTGTGCCCACCTCTCCAGCCTGTCCAGCTCCCTCTGGATGCCATCCCTGCCCTCCAGCATGTCTGCTGTACCACACAGCTTGGTGTCATCAGCTTGGTTTCACCAGCTTGGAGACCAGGATGTGGTGCGGGACAGTGTCAAAGGCTTTGCTCAGGTCCAGGTAAATGACATCAGTCACTTGCCTCTCATCTATTACTGTTGTGACCTGTTCATAGAAGGCCACAAGGTTTGTCAGGTGATTGGACCCAATCACCTCTTCACTATTCTCCTGTCTCAGGAGTGCCTTCAGGAGGATCTGCTCCATGATCTTACCAGGCACAGAGGTGATACTGACTGGCCTGGAGTTCCCCAGCTCTTCCTTCCTACTCTTTTTTGAAAATGGGAGTTATGTTTCCCCTTTTCCAGTCAGTGGGGACTTCACCAGACTGCCAGGACTTTTGGAATATAATAGAGAGGGGTTTAGCAACCTCATCTGCCAGTTCTCTCAGTGCCCATTGGCGTATCCTGGCGGGTTCTATGGACTTGAACACTTTCAGGTTCTTAGGTGATCACGAATCTGATCTTCACTTCACCTGCCTGGATGCATTCCTGTGCAAATTACTCTGTGTGATCCTGCCTTGGCAGGTGAGTTGGACTTGGTCCCTTCCAACCTCTCAAGTTATGTGGTTCTGATCAAACATAGCACTTGCTTCCCTTGCCATGACATATTCATACATTCCCTGCTCTTGGGCTGCTAGCAAGTTTCACCAGCCTCTTTTGATGTCACCAAAATGACATCGCCTCCCTCCTTAGGCCACGTAGGCACTGGTCATGAAAAACTGTAACTGCATTCCAGAATCTGACCCCAGCTCCTTACCCTTTTCCTGGCCAGACACATTATACCAGGCTGTGAGGTGGGACAGGAGGGACTTGGAGTTGCCCCATGCCAGAAGTTAGAGGCTAACTTGTCTTCAAATTCATTGGTCCAAGCAAATGAAAGTTCTTATTTTCTTACTCCTTATTCTCTTCTAGGATTAAGACCTATGACATTGAGTCTCCTGCCATCTTTATTGACTGACAGGCACTTAGGGAGCAAAAGCCTTCTAGGGCCCTAGAGTACTTCTGAAAATGGCCATTTTTCATATAACTGCAGATCTCACTTTTTTTTTTTTCATCACTGTATCTCCATCTTCTATTTTTTGATGGCTTATTTATTTAAGCCATACGCATAAGCTTTGTTGCTCCTGATATCAAACCAGCAGTTGCTGCTCTTCCATTATCAGTTGGCAATGCTCCATCATGCTCCTCCATCTCAAAAACTACCTTCACACCACCACAACACGACACTTAGAAACGGGCAGTGCCAATCATCTTCCCTCTGTCCCTGAGGTGGGAGATGCAGGGGCCAGAGGCAAGTGTCTACCAGTGGTAAGTGGTTACCCTGATGTTCCATCTTGGCTTGTTACAGCTCCCACCCATAGCCATCCTGAGGGGTTACCTCACTGAGCAGGTGCTCAGGAGATGGGTATGTTTGAAAAGCAGGGAAGACAGTCATGGGTCATTCACTTTGGCTACACTCACAGGCCTGGGACCAACCCCCAGTTACCTTTGAGAGACTCCCAGTGACTACACTCACACACGGCCCCTGGTACACAATGCCAGCCCCTGGCCGCTGGGGCATTTGGAGAAGTCAGACCTGGTTTTGCAGCCTTGCATTCACAGTGGGGCTCTGCAACTGAAGCAGCAGTTATCACCCATCCCTGCGGCACACAGGGCACATGCCTGTTCAGACCCTGGCCACCAGCTCTGCTCATGCTTTGCATGCTCTGTCCCAGCCTGACAGCCCCTCCTGGTCTCCAGTGTGAATGCCCTGGCCCCAGCTTGTCCTCTCACCCCACTGATAAAGAAATGCCTTCATGCACATGCTCACAAGCTACCTCTCCAAGGCACTCTGTTTTTTTTTTCATGCCTCACTCACGAACTTTCATGCCCTGCTTCCCTCCCTCTGGCACCAGATCCCTTTGCCCTCAGGCAGCTCCAGATTGCCTCTCCCAGTAGAACATGGGCGGGCAGCCAGCCCCTCTCCCTCCGACAGACATACTCCCACAAAGACGCTGAATCCATCCACATGCCTTTAATATTCATAAAAGCCAACCCCAGTCTAAAGAAAATGTGGTTGATGATGAAAGTATTTACATTGCAAATCACTTTTAATAAACCTCTGGTAGTCAGCCTGGTGACAAATGCTAAGACATCTATCAGCCCAACAACAAAATAAACCCAGCTCAGGAGGGGCGAGGCAGAGAGACAAAAAAGAGCCAGTGACAGCAAGGAAAGCTCAGCCCTCCCAAGCATCACCCTGCCGAGGGAGAGGGGTATAGACTCAGTAGCTGTTGTGAGCACTAAATCATCGACACATCTGGAAGTCCCAACAGTAGAAAGATAGGGAACTGCTGGAGAAGGTCCAGAGGAGGTCCAGAAAGTTGATCAGAGGGCTAGATGAGAGGGCTCTTCTACAAGGACAAGCTGAGGGGATTGGGTCTGTTCAGCCTGGAGAAGAGAAGGCTCCAGGGAGACCTTACAGCAGCCTCCCAGTACCTGGAGGGGGATATAGGAGAGTCTCTCTCTGACTGTAAGGACAGGCGGTGATAAGACAAGGGGGAGAGCAGGGTAGACTTAGACGGAACATCAGGAAGAACTTCTTTACTATGAGGGTGATGAAACACTGCAATAAGTCATGCAGAGAAGCTGTGGACATCTTGTCTCTGGAAGACCAGGCTGGATGAGGCTTCGAGCAATCTAGATTAATGGGAGGTGTCCCTGCCCATGGGGCCTGGAACTGGATGATCTTTAAGGTCCTTTCCAACTCAAGCCATTCTATGGATCTATGGTCTCCTGAGCTGGAAGAGGCAGCAGCAGCCAGACTCTTGTGCTGCCCACTGGACTGTTGGGGTCCCTGCATCACGCCAAAGAGAAAGGCTGAGCACTCTCACTGCTGTCTATGTAAGAAGGTAGATTTGTGAATTTGTGGGCTACTGAGTTCATGAAATAACAAAGCAGCAAGTCAGAAGATTAATTAATCTGTTAAAAGGGCTCGAGCCCCTGTCTGCTGGTCAGGCAGTGAGCTGTGTGGGACAGGGCCTGGGAGAGGAGCCTGGGGAGCATGGTGACTGGCTGGCAGCAGCAGGCAAGCAAGGCAGGCACAGTGTTTGCCCTCCCCCCACCTGGCTCTGTGGGCAAGCCCTGCCCCACAGGTGCATCCATCACAGGGTAGATGTGCCACTTGCCGCAGCAGCAGGGGAATAGCTCAAGACTGCATCTCCACTTTTTTAAAACTTCCCCCCACCCCCTTTCTCTTTCTTTCTTTTATTTTTTTTTTTTTTTTTTTTTTTTTTTTTTTTTTGGTAATAGTTATAAAAGAAGTGATTCAGAAGCACTTTCCCTCTTCCATTACCCAGCAAGCGAATAGGAGTTGCAAGAATGGAGACTGCAACAAAACAATTATACTGAAATATTCAAAGTCGTGCTTATACGGCAAATGTGACAGAACTAAGCCCAACCTTAAAATAGCAGCAGCAATCTTTTAAACAATCATCTGCCTTTTGTGTTTAACTGAAGAGATTGCAGTGCAGCAGGCTGGGTGGCAGGCTGCTCTCTCCAGATGTGCATGCCCCCTGTGCCTCCTCAAATCCTGCAGCAGACACAGGCTGCAGCTGCCCTCCTGCTTTTGGTGAGCTTGAGCAAAACCAGCAGTGCCCAGCAGCCAGCTTTCCAAGGGCTAACCTCAGGTGAGATCACGTCTAACATTCTGCCTTCTGTGCCCCCACACATCAAGCACTGGTATTTGCTGTCAAGCTGATGGCTTGGGTGTCTGGGGATCCCCTGCCATTTCAAGGTGCCTGCTGGCCAGGTGAGGGAGGATGACTTTCCGTGTTAGCCACAAAAATCTCCTTCACAGGCACCTGACTCCCCTGCGTGGGCTACAGTGGCCACATTCCACTTTCCTGGCTGCGTCCTGCTGGGGACCCCAAAGCAAGTGGAGGCCACTGGTGCCACCATCATTCTGGGCTGCTCGGGCTGCATCGGTTACATGGCTAAACATAGTCACCCACTCCCTGGGGCTGTGGCTCTGGCATCCATCACCAGTGCTAAAAATGACATTTTTCAAATAATGAAAGAACCTTTCATTACTCTGTCTCTCCCAGCAGCCCGGGAGGCTGGGAAACAGCTGAGCACTAAGTGATGTGTCTAATGCAGCTTCAGCATTGGTATTTTTGTTCCTCCAGCTCTAGTCCAGGCGTGCTGTGAAGCGTGATAAGATGTGGCTGTGGATGAGTCCTGGGGGCCTGGCCAAGGTAGCAGAGCATGGCCGGATGCCTTCAGTCACCTCCTCTCTCCGGAAGGCTGCAGCAGCTCTGCTCTTCCTCAGGCCCTGCAAGTCCTCCTGCCCTTCTCTGCAGTGTCACTTGCTCCCTATCGTGTGGTTTTGGCTCAGCATGTTTGGGTCCTGACAGACCTCACATCCATGAGCAACTGCCCTCCCACAGAGCTCAGGTTGGGGCACTCATGGGGCCATACATGTCCAATACTGCCCTAGGGACAGCTAGAATATGGGGGAAAGGCTACTTACCTGGTGATGGTGTTTGATGGGGAAGATGAGGACTTGTGTTCACACTATCCTGCATCTCCTCAACTGGGAAAACAGCCACGGAAGGCTTCAAGGAAATGTTGTCCAGCAGGGAGATTTATTTCAGACCCTTTAAACTGTCCTAAACTCCTTTACGAATGTGCCATCCTGTGTCTTGAGGCAAGCTACTAGGAGAGAGGCAGGTGTCGTGTCCTCTCCTGTCTCGCACAGGGGCCTGGGGGCACAATCCACACCTTCCATGGGTTGTATGTTGCACAGGGCAAGAACCCATCCACAGATGTCATCAGCTTGTTGCCTGCAGCCCTGGGTTTGGGCAGGGAGACTTAGTTGTTGCCCTGGCATTTAAAAATCTGCCATCTGCCAGGCAGCACCAGATCAGCAATAGCAAGAGAAGGGGCTGAGCACCGAAGTGTCCCATTCCAAGGGTGTCCAGGGTGTCTCCCAACTCATCCAGGAGTAGGCAGAGTGGCAGCTCATGCTCTCTGTGTCACAGAATCATAGAAACACTTCCAGAGATGAGGCATCCACAGCTTCCCTGGGCAACATGTTCCAAGGTCTCACCCACCTTGATAGTACAGAACTTCTTCTTAATGTCTAGTCTATAGAATCATAGAATCATGGAATGGTCTAGGTTGGAAGAGACCTCAAAGATCATCCAGTTCCAACCCCCTGCCATAGGCAGAGACACCTCCCACTAGATCAGGATGCTCAAGACCTCATCGAGCCTGGCCTTGAACACATCCAGGGAGGGAGCAAACACAACCTCCCTGGGCAACCTGTTCCAGTGCCTCACCACCCTCACTGTGAAGAATTTCTTCCTAACATCCCGTTCAAATCTCCCCTCTACCAATTTGAACCCATTCCCCCTCGTCCTGTCATTACAAGACCTTGTGAATAGTCCCTCCCCAGCCTTCCTGTAGGCCCCCCTCAGATACTGGTAGGCTGCTATAAGGTCTCCCCGAAGCCTTCTCTTCTCCAGGCTGAAAAGCCCCAACTCTCTCAGCCTGTCCTCATAGCAGAGGTGCTCCAGCCCTCTGATCATCTTCGTGGCCCTCTCTGGACTCTCTCTGGACAGTTCCATGTCCTTCCTGTGCTGGGGGCTCCAGAATTGCACACAGTATAGATCAATCTATACCAGTTCTGTAGGCCACTGAGTTCTGCAGAAGGTGACAGCGATTGTCTCGGAGCTACAGGAGAGGATGTCTGCAGAACACACCACTCCACTGGTCCCTGAGCTAGATGGGGACAGATCCCCTAAACTCAATTGGTTTCATGGTGCAAACCCACCCTTGACAGAGGTAGCCACTCACTCAAGGAGAAACTCGTGCCAAGCAAGGAGACAAGTCCCACACAGAGGCAGTGAATCACTGGCATAGCCAGCTCATGGCTCGCCAGCCTCCCTGTGCTGGGGGATACTGAGGCAAGCACATCTGGAGGCTTCCTGCAGCCCCCTGGGCTTCCTCTCTCCGTGGGCAGGAAGCCTGCAGCTACTTTGCCATCAGATTTGTTTCAGTGGGCAGCCTGGTGGAGTCAGCCTTCTAACACACAGCCTCATAAATTATATTTCCTTTAATGCACCCACTGATTTAAGTTTCTCTTTTAAAAGAGGTGTGTTCCTCTTGGTTTGAGGCAATCATCAGCACTGCAGGGGGACAAAGCTCTGTGTCTGCATGAGTGTCTCACCCGAGGCAGCAATCTGGACAGGGTTTGTACTCACCACAAACAAATTTCCCTTCCATAGAGCCCCCATTAATGTTAATGCTTCCTACAGTGCCCTTCACAAGGAAGAAAAGCAAGAGGAACACAGCATGTGTGCAAAAACCACGGCGAGGAAAACAGTCAGTAATTGCCCTGCCAAGAAAGCATTTAATGCAGCCAGCACAAGGCAGAGCTTTTCTTTCATGAGAAAGGTGCTGCCCCTGCTCTGGACCTGGCAGAGTCCTGGCCCCCTCCCTCTGCAGCTGCCACAGGGCAAGAACTTGGCCACCAACTACTTGACTCCACCCCAGGGGCAGTAAGTGTGGTGCTGAGCTGTCCTCTAGCATTCACACCTCCCATATATGTGGCCGCCCCTTTCTTCACCCTTGTTCTCCATATTCTTCCCTCTGAAGTTTACCATGAGAAGGCCACCCCACTCCAGGGTCCAGCATAGGATGGAGATGGGCACCAAGCTGTCACGTGCTGCAGGGATGAGGGCAGCTCACTGCCCTTTGGGGTCTCTCATTCACCCCCTGGTCTGTACCCCACACCCAGGAGCCTCCACCATCCCAAGCCAAGACAAGAATCTGGCTAAAGTCTTTTGTTAGGGCAGGAGGCCATTTCTCCAGGCAGAGGCAGGGATGGAGGAGACTCAAGGCTGCAGGATGCAATAGCTCTGTTCTCTGCCAGCCAGGCTAATAACCCTGTATTAAATTACAGGCCTGGGTTCAGTTGTGGTTGTTTGCTGTTGGGTTTTTTGTTTGTTTGTTTTGTTTGGTTGGTTGGTTGAGGGGTTTTTTTTGTTATAAGCTGTCTGTTTAGATTTATCAGTGTAATTCCTGATACTGCCTTGTTGGACATCATTACAATAATGTCACTGCTGTGTCTGCCGGGGACCTGGGAGGCAAGAAGGGGGCTGCTGCAGAGCAGGAGGGCAGCAGGGCCAGGGCCATCTACAAAGCACAGTCCTGCAGCCCTGGGACTGCTCACCCCAGAGCTGGGGACCCTGGAGCTGGTGGAGGCAAAGGTCCCTTCAATGAGACCTGAAAGCAAATAATTCACTGAAAGAAGCAGTGTGGTCAGGGAAGGAGACAGCGAGGGAGGAGGGGAACTACCCGCCAGCCAGGCAGGTCTCCATCCCTCTAATGATTTCGCTCAGAGGAAGAGAAGCCTCCAGAGAGGCAGAGAAGGTGCAGAGATAAACCTGGGGGACCTGGGAAAGTTGGAAATGAGCAGCCTCTGTTTTGGCATCGATCCTTTACCTCCCCTTAATTCCCAGTAATTGCATCATTTATTTAAATAAGACTTCTCAAGGCAGAGAGCACAGGATGAGAAGGAGGAGGAGTGCAGGAGGCTGCCAGCCCAGCTCTGTCCATCCTTCCTCCCATGCTGCAGCCCCTCACCCCTGGATGGGAGCACACAAACATATGCATGCATTCACAGCCCTCCTCCTCCTCTCCACCATCAGGCCAACTCCTGCTCTGCCCTGGCACTGGCCCCACACCAGCTTCCAGCCAGCAATGCAGGAGGTGAGCACCAGCCGAGCAGGGGGCAAAGCGCTTCTCTAGCCCTAACCCTTGCTCATGACAGGAGGGACATCCCAGTGCAACACTGCAACTTCCCTTCACAGCAGCTGGAGTGGGGTCGGTCTGAGGAGTCACCCAAGATGAGAATGGTGGAGGTTTGGAATTATTTGGGCGTGGCAGAAAGCAAAGGCACCTGTGGGATCCCACTAGCCTGCATGGGGTATCCCAGCTCCTGCTGGGCAGGGGCTGGGGGGGTGGTGAGTGGGAGGTAAATAATTACATTGGCAAAATAAATATAACTCCCGGCCCAGACTGGTGTTTTCATTAATGGAAATGAGCCTGTGATGGGACTTAATTCTCAGTCCTGGGTGATTAGGCTGGAGGACGGAGCCACAGCAAGGGACATGTCCGAGCAGCCGGGCAGAGCTGGGACTCAGCCAGGTGCAGCAAGGGGCACTGAGCTCTTTCCAAGGGGCAGCTGCCAATGCCTCCAGAGAGCAACTGCTTTCACCTGCCTCACTGGAAACAGGGTGCTAACAGCCACTACCACTGGGGCAGAATCTGGCCAAGGCCATTGTAGGAGGAGAGGTCCTCAGATCCCAGCTTGCAGCACCCTGCTCCTTACACTCTGGCTGTACCTTGGACAGCTGCTGCTGCACACAGGTACTTGGCCAAGCCGTAAGATGAAGTCACACCCAGTTGAGTACCTCACCTCTAAACAGGCTTTATCACTGAAATGGAAAAAAAACACATCATCTCAGTGACGGTACTCGGAAAAATGAGCAGCTGTGGCCTTATTTCTTTGAAGGGTAAAACTATTTCATGAAAATTTACTTATTCTACCTATTCAGGGCTTCAGATTCTACCTGGAAACCCAGCAGCACCCTCAGCACAGGAGACAAGAACTCTTCTGCCTCAGTCATGGGTCAGGAACACATGACCCTTGTGGGTAGTGCTGCAAAAGGCCCCGTGCAGCACACAGAGCCTGTCCAGAGAGTGCAGAGAAAAGCAAGGCAGAACTTAACAAAGTCTCCTCAAAGAGTTAAAGACACCGGCAAGGAGGAGCAGCTCCTTAGGACTGCAAAGGGCTGGTGCCAAAATGGTGAGGCTGCAAGCCAGGGACAAAGCAGCTGGCAAGACAGATCCTGTGCTGCTGCAAGGGCTCAAAGGGCTTTCCCAGCTGTTCCATAAAGGACAGGACCTGTTGCATCTGCATGCATCCCTACAGCAGTAGCTGCCAACCCCTAGGGGAGACCCAACCAGCACCAGCCCACACCCTCCATGCCAAACACCACCCAGGTCCTTGCTTACCACCAACCAGCCTCAGTGCTGGGCCAGTGTCCACGTGCCAGGCTCCAGAGCATGGTCCCTCCATCCATCACCTTCTCAATGAATTGAGGCAGATGTGCTACTGGCCCAGACAAAACATTACCACCAACCTTGAGTTGACACGCTCCAAATAGCTACACGCTGCACTGCAAACTGTACTTTGATGAGGTCCATTAGGCTATCTGGATGGCTTTAAACAGCTTTGATGAAGATGGAGCAGGGCCTGCTCAAGGGAGGAGGGGTCTCACTGGTTTCAGACTGTTCAGCTAATATTTGTGCAGCCAATGGGGCTGAGGTTGGCAACATCAGGGCGCGTCCATGCAGAGTGGGTCTGACCAAGGGCAATGCTTCACATGGCCAATGTGTCCCACTCACTGGCCTGTGGGGAGGACATGGACAACTGCAGCCTGGCTCTGCTCTTGTCAGGCAGAACCAGTGGAACTGCACCACCCTGGGATGTCCCCATGGATGGACTGGAACCCTGGTGAGCATCATATGTCCAGATCACCCTGTTCCCATCAACTCCGTTAACTGCATGGGAGGCAGTGTGCGTGATGAGCATAAGATAAATGACACTCCAGAGAGAGGGACGAAGAGCAGAAGGTTGCCTCGACCCAGCTGCAGGACCTTGCACTTGGCCTTGTTAAACCTCATGAGGTTGGCTTCTGCCCACCTCTCCAGCCTGTCCAGGTCCCTCTGGATGCCATCCCTGCCCTCCAGCCTATCTGCTGTACCACACAGCTTGGTGTCATCAGCAAACTTGCTGAGGGTGCACTCTGTGTCCATGGCACCCACAAAGATGTTGAACAAGACTGGTCCCAGGACTGATCCCTGAGGGACTCCGCTTGTCACTGGTCTCCACTTGGACATGGACCCATTGACAGCCACTCTTTGGGTGTAGTCACAACCCAGTTCTTTATCCATCTGATGGTCCACCCATCAAACCCATGTTTCCCCAGCTTGGAGACCAGGATGTGGTGCGGGACAGTGTCAAAGGCTTTGCTCAGGTCCAGGTAAATGACAGCAGTTGCTCATCTCTCATCTGGTCCCAGAGCCCAAAAGCTGCTGTTCCATGGCTGTGTTTGGCCTTTCCTGAGCAATACAGCAGCAACAGCCTCAATTCCTCCCTAAATAATGGTTTTAATTAGCATTTGCTTTGATGTAGGTGATTAGCAGGGAGCTTCTGCCGGCAGGGCTTCCTTGGGAACTTCTGCAGTGGGCAGACAGATCGGTGCAGCCCCTGCTGCAGCTATAGCGCTTCAGCACCTGGTATCAGGCTCCTCAGTGGTGCCAGTCAGTCTTCATCAGCCCCTCTGAGCCTCTCCTAACCGTGCTTTTGGCCAAAGCAGGATAAGGGTCGCAGTACTTGCCCAGGCACAGAACCTTATGGGTAGGTGCCCACCTTCGTAGGGGTCCAGCCCTCCCCAGCAGGAGTAGGCAAATCTAGAGGTAATGACCCCATAGGGCAGAGCCACAGCTGCACCCACTGGGGAGGTCTGATCAGCACCCAGGGAAAGGAGAGAAGTTAGGTTTGGATACCAGCCAGTGAAGCATGACAGAGCCCAGAAAGGGGCCTGGCTTTCAGCAGTGCCTGGTCAGCAGCCAGCAACCACCACCCTGATACCGGGAACTCACTTGTCCCCTGCTCCAGAGCCTGCTGCAAAACCAAATAATCTCAAATTAAAGTTTCCCTGCAATGGAGGGGCAGTGCCCTGCACTGCAGAAGGGGCTGGAGTCCATCTGCCATCAGAGCCAGCCTCTGATCCTATCAGGATATTACTGTATTATTGAACTGGGGATTGAGGGACAGACTTTAATAGCCATGATGGTATCAGGGGTCCAGCATTAAACTCCAGGAAGGACCATGGCTTCCTTGTCCTGAAGCAGCAACCACATGCCACAGAATTCTTGAGGATAAAAATGTTTTAATCTCTGCACCAAATTAAGGTAAGGCTCTGCATGAACATTTCATGTGCATTGGTGAGGGATGCTGAAGCCCATTTAACACAACAGTGAGCACTGGAGAGGACAAACCCCACAGCCCCTCCTTACTCACAACAGAGTACATAGCCCCACTATCACCTGTCCTGCTCTCCTGTTTTCTTCTATATGTTCAAACCTCCCCTCTCCCCCAGAATCTGTGAGGAACACCACAAACAGTAGGACAGCATTTTCCTTATGTTCCTAGTGAGGCTCAGAATAACAAGCACCTAGCCTGGAGCTCTTTTGGTCTGCCATTTCCATGGCCCAGAGAAAGGGTTTGGGGAAAGCCTCAGCAGTGGTGTACCCATGGCACCCACGTGGGTGGGAATACTGCCTCGACATGTAGCTGAGTCTAAGAAATAGAATGGACCAAGCCTCAATTTCCGTCACAGCTCATGTTTTTCCACAGCATGCAGTCTCTGCTATTCACCTCAGCCTTACTCAGGCTGGAGTTAGGAGCTCAGAGGGTAAAGATGGGAGGTCCTGGGAGCCCCAGGCATTTCCTGGGCTTGTAAAGAGCAGGGATTTCAAAATCCAATTCCATAATCCAAGCCAGAGCAGGGCTAACCTCAAGGACTTCAGTGGCTGCAAAATCCAGCTACCAGCCCAGAGGCCACTGTCCCACCAGTCAGAGCTGAAGGAAGAGCTCAGTGTGGTGGGAGAGCCAGGAGTAAATCTCCATACAAAGGGTGGCCTGGTTTCAGGAACAGGTCCCCCTGGAGACCTTGGTGTCAGCTGCCTCTCCAGCAGTGGCATTGGCTCCTCACTGGGCTCACATCTCCCATGGCTCACACCTTGGCTGCCCCACCAAATCATTTGTGACTTGCCCAGGCATCACTTGGGCTTCCCAGTCCCTCCCATGCGGCACCACTGAGCTTGGAGACACCTGGCCCTAATCAGCAGGCAAAACTGGCACAGAGGGTGGATGCTAGGAAGCAGAGGGGAAGCTTTGTGGTGCCCTCTCTGGGATGCTGGCTGGCAAGGAGCTGATGCCCAGAGAGGACAGCTTGATCCCTGCCAGTGCTGCTGCTTGCCAGCAGCAATGGCTTGAAAAGCAAAACAAACAAGAACTGAGGGAGCTAACTCAGAGCAGATGAGAGGTGGAGAAACGAATCCCTGGAGTGCACCGGGCAGCCTTAACAAGCCTCCCGGCAGAGGCAGGTGGAGCCAGGAGGGGAGAGGCTGCTGCTCCTGGGGGCAAGGAGAAAAGGCCTACCAGCATTAATTGGCTGGCAGAAGTTGGCAGCTTGAAATGAAAGGCTGCAAGCTCCCCCCTGGCCCCCTCTAAGCAGAGGTGGCAGCAGCACAGGTACCTGCTGCATTCGGCGATCTCCATCGGAGGCAGACGGCTCACATGCTGCACAGGCTAATTAATTTGCCTTCTGCTGCAGAAAAGCTCCTCTGACAGACTGGGACTGAGCAAGAGGGCAGCTGCTCCCCACACAGCAGCCTGAGCAGCTGAGCCATCTAGGACTGGCCTTCAGTAAAGCTACACAGAGTGACTGTGACATGGTCCCTCTTCCTGCTTAGCACAGCTCCAGGCCATCACATAGAGCTGTGATTCCAGCACCACCTTATTTAAGGGGCATTCCATGGACACCCCATACATGAGTACAGTGTGGGACTTTAGTAGGAGTCAAGCAGAGGCGCTGGAGCAACAGGCCAGCCAAGGAGAGAAGACAGAAAACACAGGACTCGGGACAAGTGGGTCTCACCACTTTGCTGTACCTCCTGCCATGGCTTTCAGCAACAGCAGCTGGTTTGGTCCCAGCCTCAGGGGTGCCAGAGCATTCAGGCTGCAGCAGTGCCCATGCAGATTAATGCTGTAAAGGCTCCTTCCAGCAAAACAGCACCAACCATTACCTCCTCCTCCTGCTGCCCTTCTGGCACCTTCTCTCTTCCTAGCTAACCTAAATAATCTTGTATCTTCAGCTGTTTCCTTCCTCTTCCAGCTCATTAAGGCTTTTAGAGAACACTGTCTCCTACTGAATCAAACCAACCCACCATTAACCTCTTTTCATGCCAAGAATTGGCCGTTACTTTTGACTCCAATTCCCACCTCAATCAGCTTCCATCTCTAGGAGAACTCTACCCCTCACCCTTGAGGCGACCAAGTTTCTTTAATAGCCTCTTGAGAGGGATTTTATCAAAAGCTTTTTTGAAAGCTAAATAAAATTCTCTGTGCTGTATTTCTCCTTTGCCCAGCATTTTCTTAGTGTATGTAAAGGCTCCTAACAGGCTATGGCTGAGAAAAGCTTTAGGTTTGTAAGATTATTTCCGGCTCCTATGCAGCCAAACCTCCTAAATTGGGCCAGCAAGCATGCACAGCTCCAGTTTGGTTTCCTCAGGCAGCTCTTGTTGAATTTCCACACTGCTCCTGGCAGGACATTTGCCTCAGCACTGCATTATCTGCAGTGAGCAGGTAAGCTGCAAGGCTGGGGGAAGGAACCTTGTGTCACCACTGTGCTTGTCCCGGGCATCAGCAACCCCACTGCCTGCACTTCTGCGCAGGGTGCCATGCCTCAGGTCACCCTGTGGGTTCAGGAGCATTGCTCAAGGGTCCAGGGCAGCTCAGCTCTGCCCAAAACGATGGAGGCATCTCAGTGGGCCAGAGGAGGGTAGTCCAAGGCAGAGAGTTTTGTTCTACAAGGAGGAAGGCAGACATAACAAATAAATTGCACTGGTCAGGGGAAGTAAGCCTGTGATGTAAGTGTGCTCAGTTTTCCCTCCTGTCTCCTTTTCCCACGCACTCAACCTCCCTGCTTCCAGTCTCAAATACAGACCAAAACGAAGCTTGGCAGATTCTAAGTCTGAAACTCAGGAAAAAGTGTTGTACACTCTACATACAAGCCCATTACCACTGAACGCACCTGCGCCGTTGTTGTGTGGCCACAGCAGAGCATCTACAAAGCATGTCCAAGGCAGCATCTGAAGATTAAGCTCACCCACATCCATCCTGCCCACTATTTCGCTTAAAGCCTGTGTGAACACAAAAGTCGGGCTGCAGCTGTTACCAGCCTTTGACCCAGAGCTACAAAGCGGGTTTAGGAGAAATATCAAAGCTGCCTGCTCTGATCAGGCCTCCATCCTCACACCTTACCTAGAAGAGTTTCCTCTAGGAGGCTCAAATGAAAAGCTGGACCTTCAAAGATGTCCAGATTCAATGTCAAAACCAGCAGCTGTGTGGTGGTTTGTTTCTGCTCCCACTGGAGCTCACTACCTGGCTGTGCTACCATCTCTAATACAGACAGATCTGGATGGAGCAGAAGTCCTCAGCAGAGCAGACTTCAGGCCTCTGCACTGCAGCCTGGCCAGAGTGCCCAGCACTGGTGCATGCCAGGCTTTTGAGAATCTGCCAAGACTAGAGTGAGGCATCCCAGAAGACGTTTCCCCAACTGTGATGGAAATTTTTCTGTAGGTAGCTTGGTGCTGGCTATGGAAACGGACATCTGTAAATGCTCTGCAACACATCTACCAAGAATGAGCCCCAAGGCTCTTTCAGGAACCCTGCAGGGACAGGGAGGAAGAGAAGCCAGGCCAAGCTGACACAGGAGGAGTTTTCTCTCCAGCTCTGCTTAGTTTGTTTTCATGCAGAGCAGTAAACAGCTCTGCCTAGATGTGTACCATCCTGTCTGCCCAAGTCTTCGGTAGAGACATAGCTTCTCTGGCTCCCAAGTGCCAGCACTCCCTCAGGCCAATCCACATTGAGACAACACAGGGATGGCATGAAACCTTCCTCCCCACACAAGGGAATCCCGTTTTTCAGGCTGCTCTCCTGTCAGACCAGGGATGTGGTTGGCTCAAGGCAGGTTTTAGAGCCTCATTAACACTCTGCAATAAGGCCTGGCAGCAGCTGATTTGATTTAAGGTTCATTTCCAGGCTGTGATTTAAAAGAAGATTTGCTTAATGTTCTTTAACAGACTCCTCTGACTGGGAGCTTGAGTGCTGCCTAATGACAGCCTTATTTATTGTAACATCTTTGCAGTGCAGAGTCTCAAGGAGCCAGGCAGGAAGACAGCAGCTGCCTGCAGCTGCTCAGGCAGCAGGGGAAGCAGCCCACACCACAGGGTGGTTTAACACTGGGGCATGCATTCCTTGTTGAGAACAGCCAGATGCTTCACTTGGTCAGCAGGACTGCATGCTTAAGACAGCCCTGCATCTCTACATACCTTTTTCGTGGGGTAGGAGAAGTCACAGTATCACAAGGGATCTCCGGAGACCATCTCGTTCAGAGCAGGTTGCACATGACAACATCCAGGCAGACTCTGACTGACTCCAAAGCAGAAGACTCTACCACCTCCCTGGGTAGCCTGATCCAGTGCTCCACCACTCTCCACACAAAGAAGCTCCTCCTCATATTTACATGAAGCTTCCTATGTTCAAGTTTGTGCCCACTACCTCTTGTCCTGTTGCTGTGCACTACTGAAAAACAGGCTGGCCCCATTCTCCTGACACCCACCCTTTAAGTATTTATAAACATTGATAATATCCCTCCCACAGTTTTCTCCAGGCTAAAAAGCCTTCAAGTCCCTCAGCCTTTCTTCAGAATACAAAGTCCCCTACTCATCTTTGTAGCTCTTTGCTGGGCTCTCTTAAGATAGTTACCTGTCTTTCTTGAACCAGGAAGCCCAGAACTGGACACAGTACTCCAGATGAGGCCTCACTAGGCCAGAATAGAGGGCCAGAACCTCCCTCGACTGTTTGCCACAATCTTCTCCATGCATCCCAGGATACCACTGGCTCTCTTGGCCACAAGGACACACTGCTGACTCAAGGTCAGCCTCTTGCCCACCAAGCTTCCCAGGTCTTTTTCCACAGAGCTGCTTTCCAGCTTCCCAGCCCCCAACTTGTACATGGGGTTCTTCCTCCCTAGACACAGGACCCTACCCTTGCCCTTGTTGGAGTTCATAAGGAAGCTCCAGTTTCTCCCTAATGCAGCTCTTCAGTGATGGGAAGCACAGAAGTGCCCACTCATCTCCAGGCTGGTAAAAAGGTAACTTGCAACCAAGACTCCCAAATGCTCCTCTCCCCATTTCCCAGCCTTGGGCTTACAACTCGCAGGCTGAGATTGCTTTCCTCCTGGGATAAGGGTGACCAGCAGTTGACATTTTTAAGTGACCTTGAGCTTCTGAGCCAGATGTACTTATCCCGAGGCTGGGCGGAGAGACAACCACCACACAAATAAGGACAGTAGGTCAAGCAAGGGTTTGTCATGTTTTAATGACATTGATCTTTGGTGTTTCCCTCGTTAGCACTCACGCTTTCCCCGTCCTTTCTCCACAAGCCTGCTAGGGATGGAGAGTTACAAACGAAAAGGAAAATCACATTTGAGACTAAAAACAAAATATCAAAGCCTTGATTTCTCCACTAGAAACTACATGTACAAGGTCAAGATTTCACATGCAACACCTTACATCACAGACTCATACCTCACACCCTGGCCTGGAGCTGAAAGACATTTCCTGCCCCCTGCCAAGGAGATGTAGCTCGGTCCTGGCACCATGAAACCACTGGGATGGCTCATTTATGTCAATATTGGCACAGCTTAGAAGATTCTTGCGTGGACCACATCCTGACTAGAGAGCAGCAGCCCCTGTCCCTCTATCCATCTCTACAGCAGCTCTGCTTAGGTTCCTGCTAAGTCTAAGCTAATTCTCTAAACAGGAAAAGATCCCCACGAGTGAGCAGATCCTAAGCCATGCAGGTTTTGGCAAAGCCCAGGTCTTCCCAAGAAAGACTACAGTGCAGGTAGGACGGGTCTCGGAACACCACACTGAGGGGGGAGCAACGTTGTGCCACAGTCCAGGACTGTCGCCTGGAAGACTCCTCCACTCCAGCAACGGAGCTGGAGCATCACACCCAGGTTTGCCCACCCAGTAGGACTGCCTGTCTCCAGAAGGATGCTGCAGGCCCCCTTCCCTTTCTTCACTCTACTGATCAGCCCCTGGGCATAAAATGGCAGGAAAAAGAAAAGGAAAGAAGGTTTACAAAGAATGACACTGAATTGCAGGGTTAGAGCTCAGCTCAGGGGATCCCATGGGGCTTTGAAATCTGCATAATGTGCAGCCAACTATGGTTCATATTCCTCTTAACTCACTGGCAGTGGAAATATTGGAAGTTAAGTATGCTTTTCTCCCCATGGCTTCCCTTGCAGTCCTTACCCCTTCCCACTCACCCAGGATGGAGAAGCCCTCTGAACCACCAGCACCCTGTCAGAGCCACACATCCCTATTCTTCCAGCTCCTGGCCAGCTGTGAGGTACAGGTCTCTGCGTAGCAGTACAAGGGTAGCACCAACACACAACTCAATCTCTACCTGTTCCGCGACTCCCCACTGGTGCTGTCATTATTATAGAAGGTGGTACTGTCAGGAAGATGGTTATTATTAGTTAGGTCACTGTATTCAATTGGTCCCTCAGCGTCCATGGAGGACTGGGCCTGCTCCGGCATATCCAGATCACCGGCGCTTTGTCCTTCATTCCCACCAGGGGCTGTCCGCAGGCCCAGGCTGTGCTCTGACACCTGCATAGACTCTGAAAGGATCCGTCCTTCCAGCTCAGCTGCCAGCTGCTGGGAGGTGGACTGCTGTACCGCTGTACCCTCAGCTAGGGTGGACTCTGCACCAGTCTGAGAGCTACGGTGGATCCGGTGGCTCACGATGATGTTGTTGCCAAAACCGCCCATGGACGCCATAGTGGTGCTCTGCTCCCGCTGGACCACAGCAGTCATGCCACCTTCTGCCATCAGCCTTTGGATCCTGCTTAGGGCATCCTCCCCACTGGCCCCATATTCTGGACCTTCACCTGTAAGAGAAAGCAGAAGCTACTTCGATGCACAAAGCAAACTGGAACAGGGAGAGAAAGTGTGCCGGGGAGATGCACTGCAGTGCTGCGACAGAAGGTGGGGTTTGCTCCAGAGCAAGTCTAACAGCTTTCACTGAAGTGCCAAACAAAGGCACGAAAACTGTCAACAAATTCTCGGCCACTCCCACAGGTATTCTTCATGAACACTCACGTCTAAGCCTGGAGGAGCAGCTCTTCTCTAGCCATACCGGTAAGGAAAGGAGTCAGAAAGAGTGTGTCTGGTCACACCTGCAGAGGCATCCAGCCAGTCCCACAGGGGCAGGAAGAAAAACCTCATTTTGCACTGCAGTAAACCAGACGTTTTACTGTGATGTTAGAGAGTGCTGTGGCTTTTCCTGCTTCACCTATTTGAGTACACCCTAGACAGATCACACGATGGCAATCTCCCCATATTAAGAGCAGAAAGCAGGTACAGAACAGTCTGTCCTTCTACATCAGCTATAATCCTGGAAAAAATAAGTGTGTAGGCTCCTGCTCCCCTTGATCGGTATCTTTTGAAGAACGAAAAACCACCTCTTAAGATCTAGAGCATTTGCCTACTCCATCTCCAAGCCTTCTTCTCTTCATAGTCAGGCTGCATTGAGCTCTGAGAGAACCACTGCCAAATGCTTTGGTTGCTGAAGACTGCTTTTGAAGAACAAAATTTCACAGAAAAATAGTCCACGTAGGAAATTAAACCCATATGGCAGTAAAGTCTTGCTCAGTTCTGTTTCCCAGTATACTCCTTTTGCTACAAACCCTACCCAGACCATTTCAGGGAAAAACAATCTGTAATCATGAACTGCTAGAATCATTCTACAGTGGGATCCTGGTGATTCTTATTAAAGAGATAAATCTCACTCTCAGCTCCATGAAGCTATTGCAGCACTGATTAGAAGAGCGGGAGAAAGCCACAAGCTCTCCTGGCACCAAGGAAATGAACACAAATGTCAACAAGGCAGCTTAAACGCAATCAAACCCAAAATGTCACAGTGACTAGGAAGACAAAGTTGCTTGAGGAGGTAGGGTGGAAATCTTGTATCCAACATTGGAACAGGGATATGCACCACAGTTTACATCATGCCACCTTGGAGATTATTTTTTAATGATCAGGAGGGTTAAAGCTGTTAACAGGTTATGCAGCCAGTCAGTGACAGCTTATTCCCTTCCTCACAGACTCAGTGGTACTTGCATCAAACACCACCAGCTTCCTCCACTACAGGGTACAGCTAATTTAATCTTCAAGCAAGCCTTGGTGACATACTGCCCTGTTAGAGAAACACCAAGGGCAAATTTAATTCTCACAGGCAGAATAAGTCCCTTTCTGCTAGGAATGCAGTAAGCCTGCTGTATCCACTCTTAAGTATAGCAATTACACAGCTCCTTGGCTAGAGCATCAGTGAGGCCACACAGACACCACTAACCACATGGGAATCTGGAGCAAAGCACAGAGGAATGAGCAGAGTGCCCTCTGGGCAGAGATTGACCCACAAGTCTAGCAGAGAAATCCTGTTCAAGATGCAGCTGATGCATGAACTAGGAACTTGGCTGACCAGCACAAAGGCAGCTATTAGACTGGAAACTTCAGTGTGGAAAACATGCATGCCAGGGGATATTGAAGCATTAACCATGAGCAGAAGTAGGTGGAAGTTTTGAGAAGCATGGGTTTGGATTCAGCCATTACTTCCTTCTGAGGGCACAGCTGTAAACACTCTGTTAAGAACCATCTGGCCAGACCAGAGAGGAAGCCTGAGAAAGCTACGATGTGTGACCTGGTTTAGAGACATGCCAGCCAGCCCTATCTACACAAGTCCTGGAACAGCAGGTACTGTGCCCCTGACAGAACACTTACTATAAATTAGTCCAATACAGGAACACTGGAACAGCAAATCAGCAAGGATCCCCAGCCAGTGCTCCTCAGCATTATAAACATGTGCTTCACCAGAGAGTCTGTGCAGGCAGTGCACACCACAGCACCTCCTGCTCTTCCCTGCCCCTTAATTACCATGTGCAAGAGCTGCATTGCCAGCTGAGGCAGCTGCTTGCTGAGAAAACAGGCAAAGGCTGATGCCACGGCAGATATCAGGAAGTCACGAGCCTTCAGATAATGAGTGCAGAGATACAGCAATGTTGTAAATTCCAGAAAGACGGCCTGCCAAGGGCCAGAAGTGAGCCTCGCCAATCAAGCAGCCAACAAACACCTCTGTTTTGGGGGTTGTCTTCTCCTTCTCCCCATGAGGTTTCAAGATGACTATGGCTGACTGGTTCAGAGCAAAGCTTCCTGCGCAATTTGCCTTGAGCTGAGCTGCAGCACAGATTCACGTACAGCCTATTTCAACTGCCTGGTGACTCCCACACACGTTCTTTCACCAGGCTGTCAATGCAGTCTACATCAGTACTCGGAGCAAGCGAAATAAGCTAACTTCCATTTGGTGGAGGTTCAGAGTGTGCACACAGGAACCCACCCAAAACAACAGCAATGCTGCAAATCCCACACTTCAGACCGCTACAATTTTCAACCTGCTGCAGTTGCTAAACCCCATTTCCTGCACCACCAGCTGGACAAATCCAGGACAGACACAAACCAGGTGCTCATAAAGACACCAAAGGGCTTAGGCATATCCAGAGCATGAACCTCAGCTTGTGCAGGAGTGGGCCAAGTGACAGCACATCTAATTCTCCATATGAAGAACGCAATTCCTCGTCACTCATTTTGTGCTCAAACCCACATTCTGTTCTCCAAGGCTGTGTAAATTCCTTTATCTTAAGCTCTCATTCTTCTAAGCTTACCTTCTAGGGTCAGAAAAATACAAAAATCACCCAAAGAACTATAGTTACAATCTAGAAGACTGAGCTAACCAGCTCCAGTATGTAAAGTACCAGTATAAGCATAACACTTGCTGGTTCATCCTCCACCTATGCTGTCCCTGTATCAGAATCCATCACAGAGCAGGAAGCATTCTCAAGGGACAGTCTCCATCTTTTCCAAGACAGGGACACAAGTTCTGTGCTTGACAGAACAGAAAAGCATCACCCATGGCTCCCTTCCATAATGGAAGTGTTGTGTCCACATTGCCATGTTCCCACAACCCTTTTCTGCTTTAGCAGAAGTGACATCTCTGGAGGTCCACAAACCCATCTATCCTAAACACAAACAAAAAACATTACTCCTAAGAGTAATTATCCCAAAGACAAGTGGATTTCTGTCAGTCTAGCCGACTGGCTCCAACACAGAACAAAATGCTCCCTAGATAATATTCCTGTCTTTTGAAGTCCTCTGCTACACTGCTCCAGCAAGTCAAGCATTTGATACAGAAGACTACAAAAGCAAAACACCTGGCAAACCTTCAACAGACCTGGGCATGAGACAGAGGCATTTCTGCTCTTAAAATGGTCTCTGAAGTACTTACCAGGGAGCCAAACTTATTTATTACTGGGCATGGACAGCTCGCACCTGATAAAAAACAAACCCCCCACAGAAGCAAGGATGAGATCAGGCTCCTCTGTGGCTGTGCAATGTACTGACAGCACTCTTGATTTTTCTTTCCATTTTCAGCTTTCCTCTTTCTAAAACCAGCAGTAGTTAGTAGCCAGACTTGCAAGCAAAGCTTCAAAATTAGAACTAATAGTAAGCATTGAAGAGATACCCAAGTCTTTAGAGAACATAGAATAATAGCTCTGAGGTGTGAGCTGACCCACTAATTCAGATGCTCAAAGATAAAAATACCAGCATTTTAAAATTAATTCACTCCTTAAATAGAATTAGAAAATGGAGGGTCACAGCACAGCTATGAATAATCACATCTCTCTTAGTGTAAGAAGAGATACTACCAGTTACCTTTCTCCCCAGCCAAGCTCAGAAGCATGTTCCTATTTCCTTTGGGGTAGCTAATCCAAACAAATCCACACAAATTAGGAAAGGCAGAAGTGGTTTGACTTGTAATAAATTTCTTAGTAGTACCTTGCTTGGGTGATTTGTACGAGTGAAAATTAGTTTTGTAATAAGAGGTTAGAAGTAGCCCCCATGATTTAATCCCAAAACGATCAGGTACTTGGGGCAGCTCACACTGTGAGGCTTACACGGCACGTGCTTCTAGAACCTCCATGCCATTTCTTTGGTGGTGCTTTGCAGAGGGCTTTAAAGAGAAACCCAGATTTGCAATTCGGTAAGACATGTGGCACACATTTTACAGATGGACAGGCAGATGAAAGGATAAGGGATCTACCCAAGTTTCTACTTGAAGAACAAGAGGCAAATCTGGAAGTTGAACCCTGGTGTCCTGCTTCCTATTTCCACATTAATCGCGTAACTGACAGGAGCATTGCAAGAACCTGCTCAGCTACTGCAAAACAGCAGAGTGAGAAAATCATTAAGGTTGGAAAAGTCCTCTAAGATCCTCAAGTTCAGCTGTTAACCCAACAGTACCATGACCATGTCCTGATGTGCCATGGCTACCTGTTTTTTGAACAGCTCCAAGTGGTGACTCCACCACCTCCATGGGCAGCCTATTCCAATGCCTGACCACTCTTTTCAGTAAATATTTTTTCCCTAATATCCAGCCTAAACCTCCCTTGGTGCAACTTGAGCCCATCTCCTTTTGCCCTAACATGTTTCTTTTTAGCACTGGTGAGAGCTGCCATCCCAGCCAGGGGGACAGAGTAATTCTGTCCATGCAACCCCACAGAACCCACCTGTCATGTCTCAGATTAGGTGCAGACAGGCACACTGACTCTACTTATTAAGTGCTCCTTTGGCATCCTCGGGATGCTTTGCTCACATGAAGGAAGTTTGATCTGTCTTTTCACAGTTTGAACGGACTGAATCCCACAAGCCCAAGCCCTCATTTTACAACCCTTTTCGCCTCTCAAAAGTATCTGCTGCATTTCTGAAAGCAGTTGGACAGGGTGGATATTTATACTGGCTGGTGAGAAACACTTCAGCCTAATAGGCTAAGAATTGGTTATGGTATGACAGCAGTCAATATGTTGCTCCCTCAAAGGCAGGCAAAGTAGCAATCCACTGACAGCAAGCTTTCTGATGGCTACACTCAGTAGTTCCTAACATGTGCCTACTCATACAGGGAACACTGAGCTAGCAAGTGGAATTTTAAGCCTCAAAGACAATGCAGATGATAGGAACTGAAATTAAATTGCCTTTCAGTTATTTCCATCACACTTTTTTTTTCTTTTTTTTTTTTTTTTTCCTTCAGTGTGGGTTAGTTTCCTTTTTAAGAAACTGGATTACCTGAAAGATGTATTATGTCAATAGCCAGGGCACAGCATAGATGCATAACCAAACAAGAGTCCTGAAGCTCTGCAAAGGCTCTTCCCCCTCAGTTTGCAGCACCTTTTGCAGAGCTGCACTACCTGACAGCTACTGCCACTTGCACCCTGCTCCACAGATCCAGCAGCCTGACCAAGTGGCAGCCACAGCCTGACCCACTCTGGACTAGGAATTACAATTTCTAAAGGTTAAAGCTTTGGGTCATTAAATCTCATTAGGAATTTGTATTGGGTTTGTAAAGGACATTTAATTTGCCAGATGGATCCCTCCCCTGTCAAGCCTGTCCATTTGCACGGGAAAGGGCAGTAACTCCCAACAGATTGCTTCCAGAGTGCCTCAAAGTGACAACTCCATCACAATTTCCACTATGTCTGCCAGCTAAAAATGAAGTAGGAGACAACTGCAGCATTGTTTTAGGTTTTCTTGGTACCTCTCCTAGTTTTCTCTGAACTCTAGCTTCCTTTGGTTTATGTGTGGCTTGAAAGCACAGTTCACAAGGCAGCTGTCAACTGCTGCAGAACAAAAAGATACAGACGGTAGAGGGATTCACTTCTAATAAAGTCATCATATACTCATTCCTCCAAAGGAGGCAGAAAGATAATCAGAACAGCAAAGTCCCTGCAGAGCTTTGCATGAGAAAAGGAAACTATTTATACCCACACAGAGCTTAATTAGATTTCTGATGCAATTCTGCATAGTTTCTCTTTTTTTTTTTTTTTTTGGTACAGTAAGCATATATCTGTAAGAAACTCACTGAGCCAGTATTCCCCACAACAGCAGGGCTGACAGGACACAGGACAGAAACCCACTCTTGGGGGTAGTACTGCCCCTTCTTTTACTGCCTTTTTTTTTTTTTTTTCTTTCCCAAACATTCAAGAGTGGTTTGGGGTTTCTTTTTTGCCCATTTTGTTTGTTTCTTTTTTTTTCCCCCTCTGTCATGATGAGGGGATAACTAAACCACTTTCCTTTACATTACTCAGAACCACATCTGATTTATCCATTCTACTGCTCATAATACTGGTAAGCCTTTAAGTAGTGATTTACATCTTCAAAGCCCCCCACAAAACACTAATTAATCTTCCCAGCCCCTGGTGTACTGTACTATGGGAAGATTTATTCCCATTTGCTAGATGATTAATAACGTGCCTTAAGTCACACATATTAGTGGTAGCACAATTTCTTTTTTTCCTTTTTCTTTTTCCTCTCTTATGCCCCTGACATCTAGATCCTGCTGCAGAGAATCTCTGTTTCCTTTTCAACAAAGAGTTATGGTAGATACAATGGGCAAATTAACCACGGGAAAAGCAGCACATCTAGCCTGCATGAATACACTGGACGAGCATTACAAGAGGCTATGATGCCGGAAATACAGTAACCTTAATTCAACAAGCAGTGCAATGGGGCTCAAGTACCATGTGAAGCATGAATACTCTTGGATGAACCAGACCACAAGTTTCCAGCTGAGGTGTTGGTAACAGCAGAAGGTCCTTGTACTCTTCCTCTGTCATGGACTACAGAGGTTTCCTGGATTCTTCATGCACCTCATAGTTCATCTCTTGAGAGCCCTCTGCTTTGAGATGCTCTTGAGCCTTTCTTTGTGCAGGAATTTCCACTGAGGATGCAACTAGTCTAAGATCAACTGCAAGGTAGACTGCTTAGCTCATCTCCAGCACTTATATCCATACTAGAGCAACTCCTGTGCTCTGAAGTGCCTTACACAGTAGACAAGAATGTGACAGTCCATTTCAGTCCATTTTGCAGAGGAGGGCATTTGCAAGAAGATATGCGCTAAACCAGCACCTGAGTCAGAAATCACACCAGATTTGGAACCCACAAATCTTTGAAGCAAGAAAAGGAGACACAGAGAAGTATCTCTCCTAGACTTGTTATCTGCACTCCTTTTCTTCTAAATGCTACAAAGCTTTGCTCCTTTTGGAAGATACTCAGCAGAAGGCACTGGTAAAGGACAATCATTCACCAACTCATTAATGGTCTTGTTAAAAACCATGATTTAGATCTGGAAATTTAAAGGTTACTCAGAAAAAAGATAATGAAACCTTCAGATGACTGCAGAACAGCTGCAGAGAGAAGCAACACTGTAGAACTCAACTGGTTTAACAGAACAGAGAAAGACCCCCAAGCCTGCAGCAATAGCCACCATGGCTTTGATACAAGAACATCCCACCCTGTAACCTGTCTGCATACCACATTCAGTGGAAGAACCACAAGTTCAGCATTTGGCCAGACATCCCACGTTCCAGCCTTATTCACATGCCCTCAACTGTACTAAGCTTCCAGAGAGGTTGATCCCAGCTCTGCTGAGATCAGCAGATAGGAAACTCCACAGGTCAGGAACTTGCCACAAGTCTGAAGAGAAGAGCAGAGACTGGAGAAGCACAAAACCTTGTCACACATGCTGGATGATGCCAAACAGTAACTGTGGCAGAGCAACATGCCAAAAAAAAGTGTTTCAGAGCGACAAGAGCAAAGTATACAGGCACAAACAAGAATGTCACAGGCTGCTTCCCAAAGTCAGTGGGTTCATCAAGAGCCAACAACTTCAAAACTGTTTCCTTGATTTTTCTCAGTCTTCTCTAAGCATTTACTGTTCAATTCCTTCCTAGCCAAGCCTCCAGAGTTGGATTTGCTTACAATGCTGCAACAGCACAGAGAGAAGAAGCCTGGATGAAACCAGCATGCTTTCAAATGATGGGTGATTTTATCATCAGGTAGGAATTGCACGCCAGCTGCTTCCAGCTTTTTACATGTTGGTAAGTCCTCCTTGACTGGATAACACTATAGACATTTTGAATCACTGTGCTGGACACTCATGACAGCCTTTGCTGGTCAAACTAAACACAATATTCGCACCTGCTTTGTGAGAATTGATTTACAGTATTTTATGTTGTATCCAGATGCTGAGCTTGTGATGCAGAGGTGGACAGGACAAAGCTAAGCTCTGACAAAGAGGCAGAAAGGATTATTCTTAGCAGTTTTAAATCTTACTGATGCTTACAGTTCACAAGACTCTTGAGAAATGATGACAGTACAGCTGATTCTACAGATGCAATGGTCTGAAGGAGAGATCACTTTGCCCTCTAAAAGCATGTGAAAAGGACAACTCTATTCATATGGACATACACTCACTTTGCTTACACCTGGACCTGGCTACGTGCAAAGTAGGCTGCAGAAATCTTTGCAGAAGGTGTAACAGGAACATCCAAATACATTGGTAGGATGTGGAACTCCTCACTCACCCAGTAAGCTCCATTAGATAAATCATTGCTTGAGCTCCTACCTTCCCCAGTCCCTGCAGAGGCGGATTCCTGCTCCTGTACCTCCCTCTCTGTCTGGGTCTCGGCATTCTGCAGCTGAGGAGCCAGGGTCTGGGTGCCTTGCGAAGTCACAGAGGTTGGGGGGTTGCGGGGTTGCAGGCCTATGGCATTCATTAGGCCCATGTCCCTGTCTGTCCTCCATGTGGCTCTGCTGGTTCTGAAAAGAGAGAAAACCAAATAAGATCAAGAGCAAAGAGGAAACATGCCCCAAGACTGAAGCATTCACCTGAGCCCTGAACTTATTTACCCCTCTAGCCTCCACCAGCTGTTCTCTTGAGCTTTTAACCAACAGCATCTTACAGTCCACTCACCCTTCCTCAGAAACCACGTCTGACAGGCACAAAGAGATACCTCCGCACCATCACTAAGCCTGCAGAGCAACTCTGTCTTGAGGTCACTGGCTTGAGCAGGCAACACTACATGCAGTGCAGTACCATAAACATACATACAACCTTCCTCTGCATATTGGCAGGGCAGCTTGAATTCCCAAGGATGCAGTCTGGACCTCCTAGTTATCAGCATCACACATGAATGCACTCCAGCAGGCATTTCTGCTTGTTTCAGTTGGACAAGAGAATTTCGCTGTTCTCAAGAGCAAACAACAAGAACAGCCTCAAGGCTCATTAGCTGCTTTCTCATATTGAATAGTTGAAGGGTATAATGCTACAAGAGCTGTATCTTGACAATACTTGAATGCTCTTCCCAAAATTGACCTCTGCCTCTAAGTGCTGGGAATAGTAAAGAGATTCTAGGAAAGACTGCCTCATTCACAACCTTTTTTTCATAAGGTTTTGAAACTTTCCTTGCTCTGTCTTTGAGGTACTTCATTCTTGAGCAGTGTTTCTGCCTCCAAGCTGCTCCTCAGCTCATTGTACAAGACTGGTATGTACTGTCAAAAAACAGGAGTAGTGGCAATATGCACTCAACAAGGCAGCAAAAAGAATCTCTGCTGCTGATTTTTCACTCTCGACCAGTCCAAGGCTGCAGACAGCACAGACACTACCCTCTACCTCAGCTACCAACTTCCTTGAGATCCTGGAGTTCATAACTCAGAAACAGGACTGTCGTGCCTTTGCTGAAAGTAGCTGGCTTAAGGAAAAGTACTCCTCACTGGAACAAGAAACAAGGGACTGCAGCATCACCCTTGTGTTTAGTGTAATTAATGCCTGCATCACTGGACAGAATGGATAAAGCACCTAAGAGTACTGTGATTTAGCTTTATTTTTAGAAGTTTTTGTTGTTGTTGTTTTTTTTCTTTCTTCTGAGAAAAAAAACAAACAAACTATTCCCATGGCCAGAAATCAAAGGGATGAAAATCAGCCACCAGGACTGCCCAATAGATCTGAACTCATCTCTGTCAACCTGGCTCTCATGGTCTTCATTTGTCTACCCAAGGCCATTTACTTTGCATGGTGTTTTTGATGTATTAAGACCCTCCCACAGCTTGCTCAAGGATGTTGCTGAAGTCATGAGTGCTACATGTACTTCACTATCACTGACAGGACATTTGAGCACTAAATGACAACTGGAAACAGGCTGGGTGGCCCAACCAGGCAGTGTCAGAGGTGGAGAAATTGCTTAATTAAAGCCCTCAGCACTAAGGGAGCAAAGAAGAAGTGCTGTTGTCAGATGTAACAAAAGCAGCAGAAAGGGTCAGATCTGTCTAACTCACACCCACGAGACTCACCCAGGCCGCTCAGTGCTCCTGCTGCTGGAATGCACAGCGAAGACGTTCTCGTTCAGCTGGTCCCAGTGGTACTCAACTCCAGAGTTTAAGGCCCTCGAAACACCAAAGAAGAAAAACTATTAGTAAGGCAGGACACCGTTCCAGTCAGCAGACATGACATCCCCATGACACAAAGGGCAGTGTTGATTTCTACCCTAGAGAAATAGCAGATGTAGCTCAGTTCACATTTTAAAGGGTTCACGATCATAAACAGCCTTGCAAACACAGAGCACTGTGTTCTGGAATATTCCATTCATTTCCATTCAACATTTAGCACTGAGCCACAGCAACAGGAGCAGAGAGGTTTTCAGGAAATGAAGACATACAACTGTGTGTATAAAATCAGGTTACCCTAACTCCAAGTGACTAAACAAAGAATTAGAATGGGAAGGCCAAATCTCGCTCTGGTGCCTGCCAGCACTTCCTGCACTAGGTAACGCTAAGTAAAATATTGTTCTTACTTGATGTTCAGTTTCTTTGCAAGTGGTTCTCATTCTACCTATAAATAAATCTCTATCCATCCCTCCCTAAGAGTCACTGTAGAGCAAGGCAGATGTAGAGGATATTTTAATATATATTTACAATTATATATTTACAATATATATATACAATTATATATTTACAATTATATATTTACAATAATATATATTTGCACTGGATCAACTACCTCCATGGCCAAAAAGCCCAAAACGCTAAAGCTAACGCTACCAAGTTTAACAGAGCAGCCAATGCTTTGGAAGCTTTTCACAGTGCATCTCCCTGAAAGATCCATGAAGCCAGGGTGAGCTAATCAGAGGAAGAGGCAAGGATAACACTGGGCTAATCTTAGAATTAACCAGGTGGGAATAGACCTTCAAGATCAACCTATCACCTAACACCATCTAATCAACTAAACCATGGCACTAAGTGCCACATCCCCATCCCGTCTCTTTTCAAACACTTCCAAGGACTGTGACACCACACCTCCCTTGGCAGCCCATTCCCATGCCAGCCACTCCTCCTGTGAAGAACTTCTTTTCTTCCTAACATCCAGCCTAAACCTGCCCTGGTGCAGCTTGAGGCTGTGTCCTCTTATTCTGTCACTGGCTGCCTGTGAGAAGAGACCAACCCCACCCAGCCACAAGCTTCTTTCAGGTAGCTGTAGAGAACAGTAAGGTCCCCCCTGAGCCTTCTCTTCTCCAGGATGAATAACCCCAGCTCCCTCAGCCTCTCCTCGTAGGGCTGTATTGCAGCCCCCTCACCAGCCTTGGTGCCCTGCTCTGGACGCATTCAAGCACCTCAACATCTCTGTTAAACTGAGGGGCCCAGAACTGGACACAGTACTCAAGGTGTGGCCTTAGCAGTGCTGAGTACAGGGGCAGAATGATTTCCCTGATGCTGCTGGTCACACTGTTCCTGACAAAGGCCAGGATACTGTTTGCCTTCTTGGCCACCTGGGCACACTGCTGGCTCACGTTCAGCTGTCAAGCAGTACCCCCAGGTCCCTCTCTGCCTGGCTGCTCTCCAGCCACTCTGTCCCCAGCCTGTAGCACTGCCTGGCGTTGTTGTGGCCAAAGTGCAAAACTCCTGACATTGAACTGTGCCCATCCATTCAGCCTGCCCGGGTCCCTCTGCAGAGCCCTTCTACCCTCTAACAGAATCACAGAAACAGCCAGGTTGGAAAAAGCCTTCAGGATCACCAAGTCCAACCTCTAACCCTACTCTACAAAATTTACCTTAAATCGTATCCCTAAGCATCACATCCAAACCACCTTTAAACACATCCAGGGTGGATGACTCAACCACCTCCCTGGGCAGCTCATTCCACTGCCTGACCACTCTCCAGGAAATTTTTTTTCCTACTGTCCAGTCTAAACCTACCGAGTCTTAGCTTGAGACCATTCCCCCTTGTTCTGTCTCCAATTACCTGTGAGAAGAGACCAGCAGCAGCCTCTCCACAACATCCCTTCAGGTAGTTGTAGACAGCAATGAGGTCTCCCCTCAGCCTCCTCTTCTCCAAACTAACCATCCCTAGCTCCCTCAGTGGCTCCTCATAAGATTTATTCTCTAGGCCCTTCCCCAGCTTTGTTTCCCTCCTCTGGACCTGCTCCAGCACTTCCACATCTTTCTGGTATTGCAGTGCCCAAAACCGAGCACAATACTCGATGTGTGGCCTCACCAAAGCTGAGTACAAGGGTACAATCACTTCCCTACTTTTGCTAGCCACAGCATTTTTAATCCAAGCCAGGATGTCATTGGCCTTCTTGGCCACCTAGGCACACTGCTGGCTCATATTCAGCTGCCTATTATAACCTCCAGATGCCTTTCTGCCAGGCAGCTCTCCAGCCACACTGCCCCAGGCCTGTAGCATTGCTGGGGGTTGTTGTGACCCAAGTGCAGGACCTGGCATTTGGCCTTGTTGAAACTCATCCCATTAATGTCAGCCAATTGATCCAGCCTATCCAAGTCCCTCTGAAGAGCCTCTCTACCTTCATTCAAATCAACACTGCCACCTAACTTGGTGTCATCTGCAAGCTTACTGATGACACTCTCTAAGCCTGAATCAAGGTCATCAATTAAGATGCTAAAAAGAAGTGGTCCCAACACAGATCCCTAAGGAACACCACTAGTGTCCATTGACCACTACTGCCTGAGCCCTCCTGTCCAGCCAGTGCTTTATCCAGGAGACAGTGTGCTCATCCAAGCCATGAGTAGTCAATTTGTCTACAAGAATTTTGTGGGGAACAGTTCCACACGTGCTCCTAGCTTGGTGTCATTTGCAAACTTATTAATGGTGGATCAATCCCTTCATCCAGACCATCAATAAAGATATTAAATAGGACTGGGCCCAGCACTGATCCCTGGGGCACACTAGCGACTGGTTGCCTGCTGGATGTGGCACTATTCACAACCACTCTGTGCCTGGCCATCCAGCCAGCTCTTAACCCAGCACAGAGTGCCCCAGTCCCAGCTGCAGGCTGCCAGCTTGGCCAGGAGTTTGCTACGGGAGAGAGCGTCAAAAGCCTTGCTGAAGTCCAGGTAGATTACATCCACAGCCTTCCCCAAACCCACTAGGAAGGTCACCTCTTACAACCCTGGTTGTAAAAGCTCACTGCTGCTGTAAGACTCCACGCAGTCACAGAAACGAAACCACCATAATACTCCTACTACTTCAAAGGCTCAATAGCTCTCAGACTGGAAGAGGGTAAGAGCAAACCCAGCTTACTCTGTGCCGTAACAAAATGTCAGAGGACAGACACATGCTGTGCAGTCCAAGGCAGTAAGGAGGTCTCCCACCTACTGCTAAGTCCCACCTCCAGAAGCACTATGGGCTGCAATGCCATGGAAGAGGCTTTCTGTGGAGTGTTTTGCCAAGCCATGCAGAACCAGCAGCTTCCTGTGAGCTGACCTAGGAGTTTCAAAACAGTACTGAGTACCACCACATGGCTGCTGCACTGTAGATCTGCCCCTAAAGGTGCTAGCAGAGCACTGGGCAATGGTGACCAGAAGCCAAGTGAAAAAGAAGGGGGGGAAAAAAAAAGTTCCTGTGGAGTCAGAAGGAAATTGCATATGAAAAGCTGGACTTGCATCACTAGAGGAAGTTCATGCTGTGAGCTGAAGGGCAGCCCTATAACCTTAAGGGAGGATTCAGGGCAAGTATCACAGTGTCAGGAGCTGGAAGTGACCTCAAAAGATCATCCAGTGCAAGTCCCCTGCCAGAGCAGGATCACCTAGACCAGATCACACAGGAATGCATCCAGGCAGGTTTCGAGTATCTCCAGAGAGGGAGACTCCACGACGCCCCTGGGCAGCCTGCTCCAATGTTCTGTCACCTCACAGTGAAAAAATTCCTCCTTGTGCTTATGTGAAACTTCCTATGTCTCAACTTCCACACGTTGCCCCTTGTCCTGTCATTGGGCATCACCAAGAAGAGCCTGGTTCCATCCTCCTAGCACTCACCTTTTATGTATTTATATACATGAACAAGGTCACCCCTCAGGCTCCTCTTCTCCAGACTAAAAAGCCCCAGCTCCCTCAGTCTTTGCTTGTAAGAGATATTCTATTCCCTTCATCACTTTGTGGCTGTAGTTTGTCATGGCTCAGGCAAAACCATGGCACTTTCCATACATGTAAAGCTGGTGATCCTGTAATGAGGTGCCTCAGCAGAACTGACAAGAACCCCAGCTTAGAGGCCACTGCAGGTCAGGTGTGCTGCAATAGGAGAGCTGTGTGCACTGGAGGCTTTGGGCTAGCCTGCTGGGGTGACAGGTCACCCCAGGCCAGGATGAAGGGTGAAAACTGGTGAAAATTAGGTCAACACCACCATACAGTCTCCAAGAAGTAGTCAGCCATTGCCTTTGTTTTTGTGCTGAGCTAGCCTTGTGCTGCATTGTACCCCACGAAAGCTGCTGCCAGGGAGATGCTGATTTACAAAGGCTTCAGAGTTTATTGACAGATGGTAACCTGTCACTAAAACTGTGCCACTCTCCCTGGCTGCTCCATCCCCTGCTTAGTATACAGAGATTTAGCTGTCACTTTCTGACCTGGTAGGCAACATTTCCAGACAAAGTCTAGTTTGTTTAGTATCTGCAGCTATTGCCCAACACAACTGAACTGACCCACACTCCTTTACTACTCCTTCCACACCTCCTCGTGCTTTCCTCATGTGTGGTCCCCACAGCCACTTACACAACTCCTATTCCTCACCATGGTGCTCCATGTGCCCTACTTGTCTTTGCCACCTCCCAGCTCTAGAAACCAGAAGACTGCAAAGCCAAGGCCAAAATGTGAGTTAGCAATGCTCTGCTTCCTGTTCACTCAAACACTGTCTTCGTGTGCTACACAGAAATCTCAGCTCCTGCATGTGCATAATCACACACATCTGAGTCTGATGCACCTCACTTCCACAAGAGTGTGATGGTACCAGGCTGACATGCAGTACAGCAGGTTAACAACTCTCATCCCTGCTCCTGCCCATTCTGCAGAGCCTCGCTTCTGTATGCTTCAGCTGTCACACAGCAAGGTCCATTCTAACTCCACACTGTCAGTTTGTACCTTTCCCTGGACAGTGAAATCAAGTCACTTCATAGAATGCATGACTTTGCACAGGGATTTTAAATACTGCCATTTACCAAGTGAGTTTCACTGCCAGGGTCCTGTTAGCTACTCATTTATTGCCAGAGAATAGAGAACTTAACTCTGTCTTTCCAGAAGGAGGACCTGTAGCAGCTGGTGCCGCTGTTCCCATAGCTGACTCTAGGAATAACGATAAGGAGGCTTAAGCCAAGGTCACTACACTTGGCCATGATGGGAGTTCAACATCCTCTGCATCACTTCAATTTGGCTTTTTAGTCTGGACTGCACATGTCTCCTTGCAGGGTCAGAAAAGGGGCTCAGAATAAACAGCTGGGACTCCCTACAGCAGCAGTGAGCACCCTCACAGCTACCCTTCAGCAGACCCTTCTCCCAGCAGGGTCAGCTAATCCACTTATCCTCTTCCTAACCCCACTTCTTGCAAAAGAATTGAAGCAATAAAGACTTTGGCACAATCTTTGTGCTCTTTTGTGTACATCTCCATCTTCCTGACCTGCATCTCATTGCCTCATCACAGCTCTAAGACCAATATGCAGCTTGCTTTTCTGATTAGGTCCTCCAGGCTGTGGGTGATCGTTCGAGGGTTACGGAAGAGATGTTTCAGACTGCATCAAGTTACAATGGAGAAAAGCAATGCCTGAATTTAACAAAGGAAACTGCTTGGGCACTCTCTTTATATGAAGATCGTAACTCTCCCTCTTAATAAGCAAAGATGCCATCAGAAAATGATGTCAAAGAAATGCTGCTATTGTATGGGTTAACTGCCAGTTTTAAGACCATGTCTGCATTAGAAACATGATCACATAATTGCACCTTAAACCAACTTAAGTGCACAACAAGATGTGTGTGACAGCCACAATTACCTTGGTTTAAATCAGATTTTCAATTAAGCTTAGAAGATTTGCACCAGTTTAAAACAGTGCAATCTCCCCTTTTCAGAAAGCCTAAAGGTTTTTTTTAAACGCCCATTGCAAAATATTGCTTGAACGTTGTACATTAGCAAAGCCTTTCAGAGCACGTTTCCCAGGAGATTTGCAAATCAAGGCCTGACTATTCATTTCACGGGAGCAGAGCTTACACTGGAGAAATGAATATTTTTCAGGTAATGTAAGCATTTAACTTTTGGTCCATCAAACTCTAGACATGGAAAGGCTGGAAGCGCTTTTAATTTTCTAAAGCATAAGGTAGAAGCTGTGTAGCATGGAGCATGTTGCCACTTGGATGGGGATGCAGCAAGGAGGACATTCGTTGCCCAGGGCTTCAGGGTGAAAAATCGTAATTCTCCACAGTGCATCAGTCATGGACAGTGAAGTCCACTTAGTCAAGTTCTTATTTTCTAGCTTTTTATGGCTGTCACTAAGCTCTCTAAGCCCTCCCTGGAAATTTCCATTAGCTTTGTTAAATGCAGAGCTGCTCATAGCCTGACTTTCCCAGCAGGGATGTGTTCTGAGATGGACTTTTCCCTCATGCCAGTGTCCAGCTCACATTATTAACGAGCTTGTAGAGGATGAAGGTCACAGATTTGCATGCCGTGCTGGAAGTCAAATAAGGATTCAGAGTGGAGTCTGTTAAGTACCAAAAGCAAACAACTTAGGTGGCAGAGCCTTTCCCACTGCATGGAAGTATTACCTACACAGCTCAGGCACCCGTCTGAAGAAATTAGGATCAAGCTCTAGGAATTAATAACAGAATTATTCATAGATGACAAGAAAGATGAAATAGGACTTACTGCATTGGCTTAACTGGTATTGGAGAAATGAATTGACAAAGTACAGGTCGGCACAAAACAACTTAAGACATCTGGGTAACTCCCCCAGCTGGCACATCCAAAAAATCACAGAGATGAAGAGGAGGAGGAGGAGGAATTAAGACAAAAGTTCCCGAAGTTCACCTAATAACACAGCTCAGCAGCAAGATGGCAAGACAAAAAAAACCCACAAACTTCAAGTAGGTATGCACATCCATGAAGGCATAAATAACACTGGCTGGATTTTCACTTCAATATCCCCAATAACAAAGGAGGAAGCAGCAATGGACAAATGCACTGCTTTCCTTCAAATCCTGCCACACTGGAAAGCCCCAGTTACAGAACAAAGTTACATTTTGATTAAGACGCAGTCTGCAATCCCATCTAAAAATATGAGCACAATCCCATTACTACCATGAGTTAGCCCAACAGACAGATGACTAGTTGCAAGGTGATGCCATGCCACACACGGCTTAGTGAATCTCATTTTCATGCTGCAAATGTTTGCTTTCTCCACAAAAGAAATTACTCTTCAAAGCTGATTTCTCAAATATGTTGTCGATTCAAGATCACTAAGAGCAAGCACAGTGAACCAAGCTCTGCAAGATGTCCTTTCTTCCCTTTGTGCAAACTTGTCTTTCTTAAACCATCCAAACTGTGTCAAGGAATACAAAGTAAGGTACAGAGAGCAAGGTGGCACTATGCTAAGGAACAGGAATTCATTGTCCTTGTTTGGGCAGGAAGCAGCAGCACATAAGATCTCACACAATGCAATGTTTGGCCAGATTCCAGGTGCATCCTTGTCAGCAGCTCATTATCTCTTCTACCAGCATGTGATGATCAGCACAGCAAGCCCGTCCCTGGCTCCCATGATTAGCTAGGCAACGGTATTGTCAGTACAAGGCAAAATTTGGCACTCCCAGCAGCTGTCTGGATAGGAAAACAATCATTTCTAACACTCTACTTCATAAATATTTAGCTTTCTGTGCAGGCAATGAACCACGTGCAGAGACAAATCCAAGTGAAAATTGGCTGCAGTGCAAACTCTCTGGAACCAGCAAATGGGATTCCTGGAGTCCCTCTGCAGGGTAGTAATTCCCTGTGACCAAGAACAAGGTGGCAGCTTCACTGGCACCAGGCTAGTTCAGAATGCACCCCTGGAGGAGAGCCTGGGGAAGAGCATGAGACCAAGAATTGCATAGGACAAAATCTGCAGGCCATGAGTAACAACCGCACAGATGTTTAAGTGACTATGAAATTATCCTGTTCATCATGTGCACAGGAGCAATGGAAAGGTCACTCCTTCTCCTGACACTAGCAGCAGGAACATTTTCACTCCCTATATCAATACAGCCTGCTAATTTTCCAGAATCCTGCAAGCTTTGCCCACCTGGAAATGAGCAACCATGCAGAAACACATCCTGACACTTCCTTGATTTGCCAAAGGTGCTGCGGAAGCAGGACAGCAAGCAGCCTGGTGTAGCTGGGTAGCTGTATGCCTGCTTCAGGGAGGATGCCAGCTCAACTCAGAAGATGACTGGTGCCAAGAGAGCATAATTTCTGAAAAGGCTCTGTTCAAGCTCACACTTTTCTCACACTGAGGTCAGCCCTATAAATTTGGAGGTACTAATAAGAACACCAGTCTGTCTCGAGAGCAGAAACATGCATGGGTTTGTTCTGCCCACCAGAAGGCTGGTGGGAAGCTGGATACAGTCCAGGCTCTTGTAGCCACTTGATGAGATTTAGATGGAAGTCACATTTCTAATAATCAGTTTCCCTGGGCAAAAATGTGACATCACAGCTAAGGAAGAGAGTCACCTGTCAGCTAAGTAGTCAGCTACCTCAAAGAGAGAAAGAGAGATTACAACAGTAGGAAGAACACTAAGAAAACAGTTGCTTCTTATCAACAGCGTCACTACAGCTAAAACCCAAACGACTTCCAGGATTCAGCATTTTTAACCTGCCTGACCAGCAGCTTGCACAGACCAGAGAAGCAGATTCATGGAGGATGCACCAACAGAAAGCTTAAGCGTTCCAAGGCAGGAAGTCTTAAATTAAGAACCACTCTGCCAAACCATTCAACAGGAGTTATAAATTAAAATTAAGCACCAAGACAATAACAGAGCAGAACAGGAGAGTTTCATACAAAAGTCTGGATGTTTAATTACCTTGGGATCCAGGAACTAATATTGAGGCTGAGAGCTCTGTTCTTAAGGGGTTTGAAGCTACCGAGAAAGACCTGTGTTAAGAAAGTCCCTCAAGGTGCAGCCTTCATGGCCATGCCACACTAGTTTTTTTAAGCAGTTTTTCACAGAGCTGTTTTACACCACTGTCAGAGCGACACAGGAAGTTGTAACCCATGCCTGAGAGAAAAAGACAAACCTTTTCCAGTCCTGAAACTGACTCCCATCAGAAGTCAGTTTGCCCAATTTGCAGAGGGCATACTAAGGCCATAATTAAATGCAAAGTGTTTGTAATCAGATGGATGAAACATTCAAGCAAGGTGGGCCTGGAGTTAAGATTTCCTCCCACAACACTGGTAAGATTTTTTTAGTATGATGTACTCCACTCTCTAGTAGTTTCATCATTATGAATCCCACGCGTGTTGATGTGAACCACGCCATCCAAGTGAAAGGATGCACAACAAACAAGGAAGAAATAAACCAGATAAAGATTTAAATCCCAAGTTCAAAATCAACTAAGTGCCAGGTCCTGCATCTGAGTCAGGGCAACTTCCTGTATCAATACAGGCTGGGAGATGAAGGGACTAAGCACAGTCCTCTGGAAAAGGACTTTAAGGTACTGGTGGATGAAAATATGGACGAGCCAACAGTGTGCTTGCAATCCAGAAACCCTGTGTCCTAGGTTATCTCAACAACAGTGTGGCCAGCAGGTCAAAAGGCAATTCTTCCCCTCTACTCCACTTTGGTGGGACCCCATCACCAGGAGTACTGTGTGCAGCTCTAGAGTCCTCAACACAAGAAAGATATGGACCTGTTGGAAGCAGTCCAGAGGAGGGCCACAACCATGATGAGAAGACTGAAAACATCTTTGCTATGAAGAATGGCTGAGAGAGCTGGGGTTGTTCAGCCTGGAGAAGGCTCCAGAGAGACTTCAATGCAGCCTTTCGGTACCTAAAGGGAGCCTATGAGAAAAAATGGGACAGTCTTTTTAGCTGGGCCTGTTGTGACAGCACAAGGAGTGATGATTTTTAAACTAAAAGAACGGAGACTGGAAGGAGATTGATTTTTTTTTTTTTTTTTTTTTTTTTGCAAGGAGGTGGTTACCACTGGCCCATCTCTGGAAACATTCACAGTCAGTTGGAAGGGCTCTGAGCAACCTGATCTAGTTGAAGATATCAGCTGGAAAGGCAAAGCAGCTGGTGAAAGGTCTGGAGAATAAGTCTTGAGAGGAGCAGCTGAGGGAACAGGGATTGTTTAGTCTGAAAAACACGAGGATGCTGAGGGGAGACCTCACTGCTCTCTATAACTACCTGAGAGGAGGCTGTAGAGATATAAGAGTCAGTCTCTCCTCCCTACTATTATCAAGTGACAGAACGAGAGGAAATGGCCTCGAGTTGCACCAAGGGAGGTTTAGGTTGGATACTTGGAAAAATTTCTTCACTGAAAGAGCAGTAAGGGATTGGAATAGGCTGCCCAGGGAGGTGGTGAGGTCACCATTCCTGGAGGTGTTAGAAACAACATGTAGATATGGCATTATAGGACATGGTTTAACGGCCACAGTGGTGTTACGTTGACAGCTGGACTCGATGATTTTAGGGTCTTTCTCTAACAAAGAAATTCTATAATTTTATGTCCCTGCTCATTGCAGGAGAGTGGGGCTAGGTGACCCATAAAGGTCCCTTCCAATCCAAACCATTCTATGAATTCCCTGAATTTTCACTGATTTTCTTCTCACTTCAAATCCTGCCAGCATGCCATGGTACCCTTCACTTCTGTGGTTCCAACCACACCAAGCAGCACATAGAGGTACTCTGTAAATAACAGATTTGAGGACATAAATCTTTAAGTTCCTTAAATAAGGATTAATTTAGCTTGGCATAATCTTAAACTAAGGCTCTAAAGATGGATAACTTGCTCAAATTCCTCTAAAAACCTAAAGGCTTCCTAATTGCTTGAAGTGATTACAGGCAGACTACACACCAAATAAGCTTTGAACACTCAGAATATCTTAAGCTGTTTATGATCTATCAGCTCTTCCAGTGGCTTAGACAATTTAGGGTGTTAGGAGTCTTTGGGGGAGCACAAAGCCTTCTAAGATCTTAAACTGCTACAACTCTTGAAAGCCAAAGTAATTCTTTAGTCTTCTTTGAACTTTCACTAATGTTTTAGCACAAACTGATATTTAAGTTGGTTCAAAGGCGACTTGAAAGTAGGCTTGTTTTGTAGATCTTACATGAACAAGCTAAACCAGGAAACTGCATTTAGAATGAAAAAAATACAAATTTTAAACATTTTAAATTAGCAAGCAATTAGCAATTTCAAACATTTTAAATTAGCAAGCACAGCACTGTTTGGGTTTGTTTGTTTTGTTTAAAAGAAACTCAAACCCAGAACACTGTGATATACACATGCATAGCTGCCAAGCTCCAGAACCAAGACTTTCACTTGGTCTAATTTTAATGAGATCCATGGGGCAAGTCAAGTTTTATATACCTAATCTTCAGTAGCTTTGAAATTATCCAACTAAAATGTGTTCTGTTTCCCATGCAGAGGAAACCTGCTCAAAGAAAACCCAATAAAGCCACAACTTGACAAAACTCCAAATCCACAATTATTACTCTGATTACTCACAGTTTGTAGACACTGAGTGGAGAAAATTAGACCGCTTACAGAACTACATAGCCTGAGAATTAAAAAAAAAAAGGAAAGAAAAGAAAAGAAAAAATAGTTGGCTAGCTGGATTCACTACAGCCTTGCTAGAAAACACAGGCATAAGGGACAAAGAATGGATCAAACACCAGAAAATTCAGAGATGATCTTATTGGAAAGCCAAGGGAGTAAACAACTGAACGTGGAAGGTCTAAGTGTAGACCTGAAGAGAAAAGAAAGTTTGAAAGAAAGCAAGATGGACTGGTGCTGCCAAAGAGGCAAGAGACATTTGAAAAACAAACAAGTGGAAAATGGAACTGGAGTGGAAAAAAAATCTGTTCATCAGTGAGGCTACTGACAAAAATCAATAATGACTCAAAGTGGCTGAGATACTGAACTGTCTCTTTGAAGCTTCCACTTAAAATATATCTGAGGGTACTTATGCAATTAGGGAGTAAGAGAAGAAATCAGACAAAGCAGCTAGTCGCACTCATTAAGAAAATAAAAGAAAAAAATTACAAAAATGTAAGAAGTTAACTTTTCTGAGCCATTGGCACCAGCACTCCTGAAAAGAAAGGCATGCTTAAATTGACAATTATTCTCTGCTAAGCATAACTTTGATCCTTTAAAGACAGTAATGTAGCAAAGAGAAAAAAGGGACGATATATGAAAACAGTGAAAGAGTGAGCCACATGCAGTAGGCAGCAGCAAGTCAAATAATTGCTTGCATGAAATTTAATTGCTTTTGTAGATAGAATTAAAAAAAAAAAAAAGGAAAGGAAGAAAAGGCAGCAGGTGTGATCTGAATAGATATAAGTGAAGTATTTGGGAGCTGTTCTTAAAGAGTATGCAGGTCATGCTTTTAGAAAGATTGCTACCCAATATGAGGTCCAGTAAGGATCTGCAGAAGCCCAGTGAAATACTACAGAACCTGGTAAGCAGCAGGTTAAGTTTCTTTAACACCGAGCTCTGTACTAAATTCCCTTTCCCATGACATCCTGTGATGGAAAATAAATGTCACTAACTAGTCAGTGTTTCAGCATACCTTGAAGAATTGGGTGAGGGAAATGACTGCTAATAACTGAAGACTTAAAGCAGCTCTCAAAATTTATCTCTAGGATTCACAGACATATTAAGTGGAATTTTATGAGGGCATCTTCCACCTAATGGCATCATTCATCCTGGCTATCAAATTCACATACAGAAATGGAATAAAAGAAACAGTATCAGAATGGAGATATTGTTCTGAGCCTTCCTATTACTACTCTACTTCTCTTGCATCTACAATGACTGAGCCTCTTGGCACTCAAGATTTCCCTGACCAATTGGGAAATAATGAATTTCAGGTTTTTTTCTTAAATGCCTGAATAACAAAATCCAAATAAAAGCTGTCAGGATGCATATTCAGTGCAAAATTTGCCATTCTCTCCTTCTTTAAGTCCTTTTCCCCTTTTGGCAACTAAAATCATAGAATGGTTTGGGCTGGAAGGGACCTCCAATGGTGATCTAGTCCAACCCCTCCTTGCAGTCAGCAGGGACAGCCCCTACTAGATCAAGTTACTCAGAGCCTTGTCAAGCCTCACCCTAAATATCTCCAGGGATGGGTTGCTTCAGTTATCTCACTGGGCAACCTACTTCAGTGTTCCATCATCCTCATGGTGAAGAACTTGTTCCTAACATCCAATCTATATCTGCTCTTCTCTAATTTAAAACCATTGTCCTCCATCCTATCACTCCAGGCCTTTGGAAACAGTCCCTTTCAGGTACTGGAAGATTGCTATTACATCTCCCCAGAGCCTTCTCTTCACCAGGCTGAACAACCCCATTTCCCTCAGCCTGTCCTCAAAGCAGGTGCTCCAACCCTCTGATCATTTTCATGGCCCTCCACTGCAACGACTCCATCGGGTCCATGTCCTTCCTGTACTGAGGACTCCAGAGGTGGACACAGTACTCCAGGTGAGGTCTTACCAGAGCAGAATAACGTGGCAGAATCACCCCTCTGCATCCGCTGGCTATGCTTCTTTTGATGCAGCTCAGGATGCAATTTGTCTTCTGGACTACAAGCTCACACTGTTGGCTCATGTCCAGCTTCTCATACACCAGCACCCCAAGTCCTTTTCTGCAGGGCTACTCTCAATTTCATCATCTCCCAGCCTGTACTGATATCTTGGACTTTACACTTTGCCTTGTTGAATGTCATGAGATTCTCCTCAGTCCACCACTCCAGCCTGTCCCAGTCCCTCTGGCACCCTGTTCTTAAGGCTTAGGTCAACTTTATCATCTTTTAACCGCAATCACAAAATTCAATACATTTTGCAGTTAAGAGACAGAAAAAGTGCAGAACATTCTCTTGCTCAGCCACAGTCAAAGGCCACCGTGCACATGCTGCCTTTCAAGAGGCCATTTGCAGAGAAGACTCAGATATAACCAGGATCTCTAATGCCCCCAGTTAACAGCTGTGAGAACATTCTCTGTGCAGAGTTGCTAACATCCCTTATCACACGTAAATGAACACAGTTCCTCCTTCTCTCTTTCTTAACTCAGCCTCCCAGAAACTATTCCTAGGAAGGCAAACAATACACCAGGGCTTCTCCTGCTGGGGGGCATCACTGCTAGAGGCTGAAGAGCCCGGGAAAGGTGATGGATAGATTACCATTCCTTTACCGTTGCAGATAACTAGATGCAGACACATCACCCCCGCTACTAGCTGAGAAAATATGCAGCACTCAGAGATAAAAAAAAATGGATTGGCATGGACAGACAATTACAGTTATCCCCTGCAAAGCACAGGACTTTATCATGAAGAGAATTTTCCCAGAATAATTTCACATTACAGGTAGAATTAAACTATGCAGGCTGCATAGTACTCAGTCAGTTTGAGACTCTCCACACCTACTTCCCAATGAAATAATTCCAAGGGATGCTGCCTGTGAGCCAGATGCATCTTCAGGGGGTATTTTAATTCCATTACCAGAGATTCTTGCCTGCTGAGAAGAACTCCTTCCTCTCCTATGGACGCCTGCATTACTTACTTAGTCCCAGACTAGGTGCTTTCAGTTCTTGGCTTTGAAACTGTTTTCTCCAAACAGAGGCTTTTGGATCAGTGTTTTCAAAACCATATGAGCACTGAGCCCTTCCAGAACCCACTCCTGAGCACAATGGGGAGCACTCAAAATGAAACTACAAACAACTGATATTTGGACCCCCTGCCTTTCTCCTGTGTCAGTCCTCAACAAGAAGTCATCAAAGGACAGCAAGCAGCATGCAGTCTGTTCCTCCTCACTTTCAGTCTCACCTCTTCATGTTCTACAAGACTATTCATGCTTCAGAAGCCACATAAGGGGAGTTACTGAAAGAGAAAGCTCTTGTTCATATGTGAAAAGATAGGAAAGATTATGAGCACTAAAAACTGAACTCCTTTCTAATTCAGTCAATATTTTTCTACTGTACAAGACACTGTGGACTTAAGCTCCCCAGAGAGGTTGTGGAGTCTCCTTCTCTGGAGACTTTCAAGACCTGTCTGGATGTGATCCTGTGTGACCTGCACTAAGTTATGGTCCTGCTCTGGCAGGGGGGTTGGACTCAATGATCTCTGGTGGTCCCTTCCAAACCCTAACATCCTAACATCCTGTGATTTCATTTCATGGTGCAAAACCCAAAGATTCAGGAATTGAATCAAACCCTTAACTATGCGGAGCCAAGGAGCCTTTTAGTGCTTCTTACAGGAAGTATATCCGCAGCCCCCTCCCCTTTTACCAAAACCCTGACAGATGCAAACCCAACACGTTTACTCATCAGAATGCAATCCTGCTAGGGGTTGTATTTATGGCTAATAAAACCATTTTTTTTCTAGCCTGATAGCTATTCTACTAGTTCATGAATTCCAGTCTCTTACAGGCTACTTTCAGACACCTTAAGTGTATTTCCAAGTGTGGATGAACACTGCAGTCACCACCTCAGCTCCCTACAGCACAACAACTCTAAGAACCAGATTGTCAACACCTGTTTAGATGCGGACCTCAGGTTTAAAATACTGAAAATTGCCTCACAGCTCAGCAGTCCAGTTCCACCTCCAGTCACAAGCATTCAGGTCATACACTTGTCTCTGCAAGCCAGCCAAGCAGCTGTCTTTTGCACCCACCCAGCAAACATACAGGCTACTGCAGAAATCAGTTGGTTACCCATCCTTCTCCAGCTTGCTGCCACAATCTAGTCACGGTCAATTAATGCCTCTGTGGCCTCTAATAAAAACTATATAAACAAATAGCTGTCCTTTCCTGAAGATTTACAGAAGGCTGCATAACCCAGTCCTTTTGAGACCTCCTAAAGACCCCAAGCTGCAGGTTTTCTTAGATAAAAATGCTCCACTAACCCCATTAAGCAGCTCTTCTTAACCACTGTACCAGGTGAAGGCAGCCCTGAATCTGGCCATGCAAATTTTAAACTGTTCCAGCTTATATATATGTTGTTTCTTCCACAGTGATACTAACATTCTGTTCTCTCTCTCTCTCCTTAAGCATCTTGTGTCTCATCCTAGGACTAAACTTGTTTTTACAGCCTCATGTATTGATGGCTTAATCACCTACCATCAACCGAAGCCTCGGGTCTCTCTCTTCCTCTGTCATTTTAACTACTGAGCTCAGTGTTATTAGTCACTAAGTGCATTTTGCACTATTAAGTTCTCATTTCTGTAGCTCCATTCACTTTCAAGGCAAACCAATTCTTGTGAAATACTCTGATCTTTCTCTGCAATGACAAAGCTAATGTCACATTCTCTGCAAATTTATTCAGTGTACCCTTACAAGGCATTGAGCAAACAGTATCAATAACCAGCCCCAGAAAAGGTTAAGGAAGTCCATCAGTGACATCTTTTGCAACAGGGTTGAGTTCTCTATCACCTTGGACTCTTTCTTTTTGCTAGATTTTCACCTGCTCTTCACCACATCTTGTTCTAAACCTAATTCTTTAAAAGCTAACTAGATTTATGGTGGTTCCAACATGAGAACTACTTTACTAAGATGCATAGGTATTAGATCTGGAGCATGTCCTTATCTGACCTTTTAATTAAAATTAAATACATAACATTCTCAAGGACAGGTATCCAACCTGCCATACTCCACCACAATCCAGCTTTCCATGGTTTCAGTTTTTCTTTCTTTCAAAATGCACCCTACAAACCTGTGTACTGAGTTCACACTATGGTTGTCAACATAATCTGACCTTCCATTTCCATCTGCAAGAAAACTGCCATTAGTGCTACCTCATTTTAGCAATACAGCCCAAAATGTCTGATTTTGATTCCTGGTCTTTTAGAATCCTGGAAGGCCTACCTGTCTGCACAGCCCCACCCTAGGAGCCAATGGAACTTCAAGCCATGCTTTTTTTTCCCCCCCTTCTTTTTTTGTCAGCTTGTACTTCCAAGTCTAATCATCTCATTTTCCCTAAGCACATGCTTTTGAAATTCTGTATTTGAGGCACAGCTGTTATTTCAACCTGTTTATATGATCCCTGTAGTACTTGGTTTCAAATGCCTCCATTGTAGATGGGAATAAAGACCCAGGGATTATAATGATCTCTGTTTTTTGCTTCTAACTACAGTTTTCTTTGCCAAGCTAAAGCAGTGGAGGTGTTTTCAGAAGCAAAGTAATTTTGGATACCTGCTGTTTGCTAGGCTATCCCCCATACAGTATTCTATCAATTGCTGAATCCTTTATCAAGCATTTCTCTTCCTCTGTATTACTGCATACGTAAACTACAAGTATTTTTCATCTTTCTCCCTTACTTCTCAAGTTGAAGTCAACCAAATAGGTCAACCTCAAGCCAAGTCTATTAAACCAGGAACTACTGAGATGGCATCTGCTTGTCAGGATTTTTACTTTCTCTGAGAATCTTCAAAGTTGATCAATGGCAAACATCACAGCTGCAAGCCACTTGTGCTCCAACAGAGTCTCACTCACTCCTGTGTTCTGATTTTAGAGCCTCCATGTAAATTATTCAGCTCAGTGAACACCTACACCTTCATGTAGAGCTTTCTAAGTCATTCTAGCTGTTGCTGGTCTATAAAATGGTGCAGCTGAGAACAGAACATATCGGGTGCCTCGCTCAAAAAATCCCAACCACCCGCTCCATGTGAGGCCTGAAATAATCACCAGAAGGATCAGTGGACTCCAATGCACCAGCAGGAAACCTGTTGAAGTATTTATGTCAAAGCACTAAATAAATCTCCTACCTCTACAGCCACCTTGTTTCATGTTTATGTACAAAAACTTTGCTTTTATTGGAATTTTGTGTTATTAGGGCTGAGATGTAAGTAAGGAGACAGAAGAGTGCCATAGTAACCTGGTGAGCTAAGGAGTTTCACAGAGATGCTGCAGGACTGCCAGCACTTCCATAACACAACATGAAAGTGTCTTTAATCAGAAAGGTGCCAAGAAGAGATATGCCACTTATGTTGGGGCTACTGAGAGTGCCAGAAGGCATATCTAATGTGGGATGTGGCAAGCCAGGACAGTCATACTAAGCTTATCTCTGCAGCATTCAATCAAAGCATCCATCCTCAGAGAGTCTTCATCTTCCCAAGTTCTCCTTCAAGTTCATCTCAAGAGTTATTCTAAGTTATTTTCAGAATAGACAAATGTAAAGATCTAGTCTACTGATAGGGCTCTTCAGTTGAAAAAGAGGAGAGCCATTATTCCTGAATAATTCTTCTGCTTAGAAAGTACAGCAACCACTCTTGAAGAAAGCCACTTATCCTCGAAGAGAGTGATTATAGCTTATTCCATAATAATATCTTGTAGAACTTCATGTATAAATAAGGCCTTGATGAAAGATTATGTTTAAGAGAACAAGAGGGCTGTTTGAAGAGTGCTGGCATTTTGTACTACTGAAGTGATTCTGATGTGAATTCCAATGGCAGATTTCACCAGAAGGCTGTACTGAATTAGTCACTATTACACTTGTGTATGTCCATTCTCATTTAAGACAGTAGTTCCACTCTGACCATATGATTCTCTTCAAGCACCACATGCCTGATCTCATGCACAGCAGATGGAGTCCACATGCATGTGTGAAGATCACCAGCAGTGCTGTAAGTTTCTAGCTGCCATCTTTCAACACACAAGGAACCGAAACATAACCCAAATTATCACCGAGGTGGTTTAGTACCATAAATAAGTGAAACAAAGAAATAATCCATGAAGTGTTCCTGCAGCATAAAATGAAGACTATTGCGAAAGCGTTTACACAACACAGTGGAGAAAAGAGTCTCAACCAAGTATGGTGTAGAGACTCCCCAAAAAACACTGAAAGTATTACAAGGGTTTCACTGCACAGACAGTTATCTGTGTCATGATTAAACACAAGGCAATTTAGATGTGGCATAAGTTTACAAAGGCACATAAACAAAAGAGAGCGAAAGGCTACATGTCACACCACCAGACTTTCCAGTGAAGACCAACATAATTCACTGACTTGCTCATAATAATGACAATTTTTTTTTGCAGTTTGGCACAGTATTCAAGCATGGGGTTCTACTGGTATTTCTAAGTCAGCAGCTTAAAACTTGGACTGGCTTGAGAGGTGGGTCCAAGCCAACCTTGAGAAGTTCAACAAGGCCAAATGCAAGGTCCTACGCCTGGGTCAGAGAAATCCCAAGCACAAATAGAAGCTGGGCAAGGAGTAGCTTGAGAGCATTGTGGAGGAGGAGAACTTCAGGGTGTCAGGTGATGAAAAACTCAACATGTGTCAGTGTGCACTGGCAGTCCAAAAGGCCAACAGTGTCCTGGGATGTATCAAAAGAAGTGTGACCAGCAAAACAAGGGCAGTGACTCTGCCTCTCTGCTCTTGTGAGACCCCACCTGCAGTACTGTGTCCAGTTCTGATGCCGCAGCATAACAGTGAGTCCAGAGGAGGGCCACGGAGATGATCAGAGGGCTGCAGCACCTCCCATATGGGGACAACAGCTATTAGAGTTGGGGCTGTTCAGCCTGGAAAACAGAAGGCTCTGGGGAGACCTTATAGTGGCCTTCCGATATCTCAAGGGGGCTACAAGAAAGCTGGGAAGAGACCTTTTACAAGGGCTTGTAGTCATTGGAAGAGAGGGAACAGACTGAAACTTCAGCAGAATAGATTTAGACTAGATATTAGGGAGAAATTCTTTGCAGTAAGGGTGGTGAGACACTGCAACAGGTTGTCCAGCTCCTATCTGGAGCTGTTCAAGGTCAGGCTGAACGAGGACTTGAGTGACCTGGTCTAATGGAAGGTGTCCCAGCCCATGGCAGGGTGGGTTGGAACTAGATGATCTTCAAGGTCTCTTCTAACCTAAACCATTCTATGAATCTATGGTTGATGGACTCCAAAGGATCCATGATGGCTGAGAAAAGTAACCATATCAACAGCCAGAGTTGCTGTTCTTAGTGGCATCTTTTACAAGTCCATAAATCCAAGGAGCCTCAAGAACCCTGCACTAGACATATGTGAAACAAAGTATCTAGAAAAATATGAGAAATCAAATGATTCACTTAAACCAGTCACAGAAGTTTATCATCAGCAAAATGTACAGCAATTGTAAGATACTCAGGTGAACACATTAGCAGTCTAAAAGGAGTATTAGGAGTTGGAGTTTTTGGGTCTCTCAAAGAACAATGCCCAAGGCAGTGAAAATCAATCTTATGTCCACTGCCCCAAGAACAGAATAGTCAAAGCAGTTACACCTTCTTGTAGGAGTCAGCACTTACTCTGGTCGGCAAATCACCAGGTCCCCTTTGTTGGTGCCATAGGCCAATCCCAGGCCTGGCTCAGGCAGCCAGCGTGCAGAGTTGATGCTGACATGTCTTCTCTGGTCGGCAGGCATCGGGTACAGAACGTTGAAAACTCTCTGAAACAGTAACAGATTACTTGACAATGCAAGGCAGAAGAGCCAAGGAGGCTTAAACAAACAGTCAGTCTCCCGGCAGCAGCGCAGCTGGCCAAGGAGACATCATTTCACAGGATGTTGCAAGCAACTGCTAATCCAGCAGCAAGAGTAAGCAGCTGCTAGCAACACACGTGTGTGTGCCCTGAGGTGTTTTAATAGACTAACTAGCACACAGCTGCAGAGCAGAAGTTCTGTCCCCAAGAGAATTTGGATGTCACTCTGTGGGCTGTACAGTCCTTCTGTTCACACTAATTGAACACAGTGATGGGGACAAGTAGCATAGCCATTAGAAAGCAGGACAGTTCAGACTCTTCTGGCCTTCACCTCTTAACTCACTAAGATAGAGCTGGAAATTGGCAAGTGCAAGTATTAAAACTTTGTTGTTCCTATCAAGCAACCCAAACTTTATTGAAAAATAATCTAACATCCTTTCCTATTTCAAACATTTAACTGTGTTTTTAAAAAACGCTTCAGAGTTTGACACTACACAAAGGAACATAAAAACTACAGAGATGATGAGAATAACACAAGCAAGAAATCCCTCAGTTTAGGTCCCCTTCCAACATCATCCATTCTACCTGCAGCAAGGTTAAGATGCTGAAAAGCTGGCTTGGACTGCAGGTAGTTAGTGTGGCTGCAAGAGAGTGCAGTGCTTCCCAAATGCTGCATTAATGTAGGTGAACAGAAACTCTGTGCACACAAAGGGCCAACAGCAAGCTCTGCTTTCTGCTCTGCACTAGCTTGTTTTTTGAAGCAGGTGAGCTTGGAAAGCAAGAACAATGAAGCGGAAAAAGTTATACCTATGCAGACATCCTCTTTCTACTCCAAGAAGCTAATGTCTTTTGTACAGCACAATGCCTCCCCACACCCCACCATCCAGCAACCTGAACTGGGTGCACTGACAGCACTCCATTTAGCTAGGAACTACTATACACATAGATCATAAAAACAAAGGTGTGGGAAGTGGAAAACGGGGTCAGGAGTTGGTTTGGCTACTGAGATAAGCAGGAATGAGCTGCTTCACTGCAATGGGCCATCAGAACATGGACCATCACAGCTTCAGATGGGTAGGACTGAAGACTTTATTTACAAGTCCAAATCCTTAACAGAAGCTCTTCAGAAGCATACCTAGTATTGAAACCTGTAATCACTGCAGGTAACAGACTTCAAATCTAGACCTTCAATGGGGTAAGTCCCAGGTGAGAGATATATCTTCTGGTAAGCAATCATCCATCTGTCCTTTCATCCATCACAAAACCTTTCTTCCAGACTCTCCAGTAAAAGTGGGGAGTGGAGAATGGAAGAGAATGAGGGAAAACAAGATATAAATAGATAGGAATGCAGATGAACACCTGAACTCCTAGAGCACTGCTAATGTGGTCTGAAGTAATAACCTAATTTGAGATGTCCAAGGCAGAGACCACTTAGCTGTCTGCCCTCCAATAGCTAGTACCCAGAACCTTCATCGTGACCATCATAACACAAAGTCAGTCAGAACAAAACAATATAGCTACATTATTTCCCATCATCACTAACACATTTAATCTCTCATCTGAGGAGGCCACATCAGAGAAGAAAATATCCTTGAGGGTTTCAATGTATGCCCTAGCTATCCCTCAGCAGTTAGTGTACTCAGAGAAACTCAGTGTTTAAATTGAAGGAACAGGCTCTTAGTAGCTTATCTAGCTCTTACCCATCTCTGTCCTTTTCCCTCCTTGCCCTGCTTGCTGGGGAAAACGGGACAGGGGAAAAAATATTTAAAAAAATCAAATGTACAATGGTAACACCTGTTACCATGGAGATTATGGTGCACTCTGAGATGGGAAGACTGGATTTTGAGGAGGAGGAGGAAGAAGGAGGAGAAAGGGAGTGGTCTGCCAGAGCTGGGAGCATACATTTATAAAACAAGCATCCCAGATCTCTCAAGAAGTGCAAGGCTTTTCCATCATATCCCTTTTTCAGCAAGTCAGAAGCAAACTGTTTCTATTCTGTTAAGAATGGCTTTGCAAGGTACCACATCTAGAGCAGCTGCCTTCCTCGGCTAGTCACAAGCTCTCCTGCACTGGCAGGTCAGTCTGTACAGTCCCATGGCCTCCACAATTGGCCATGCCATGGCAGAAGCCTTGCTAGCTACTGCTGAGCATCCAGATGCTTTGCAGTAAATAGAACACCATGGAAAGTGCCAGGCCAAGGACATGGGCATGGATCTGACAACCTGTGGAAATGGTGGCTGAGGGCAGAATCTCAGAGTCAAGTCTGAGATTCTGTATAAGTCTGCATAAGAAGAGTTGCTTCATCACTCCACTCCATTCACTTCTAAACAGCTTGCCACACCAAAGAGCTTCCCTCCCCTGCTGCTTCCCACTCCCACGCTAATGGGACAACTCCATGCAGTGTTAGGGGTGATGACACCCGTGCGTGTGGTAATTAGTACATAAAAAGAGAAAGCAGCTGTACTGCCGTAATCACCACTCGCAGCAGTAACCAGGGCCCAGCTAATCAATCTGATGTAGTCACACAGATTGGCTGTTGCAATTGCATCCATTAGCAAGACCCCCTACTCTATCCACAGAGCAAGGAAAAAAAATAAACAAACCATGAAGTTCCTTCAACGTGAGCAGGTCTCTCTCTTCAGAGAGGGTCAGAAGCCTGGCAGGAAGCATTATTCTTTAAAGACCACAGATAATTCTTTCCAGGTTTTTGGTGGTGGTGGTTTTTGGTTGGCTGGGTTTTTGGGGTGATTTTTTTGGGGTTGTCTTTCATGTATTGCGTGTGTCTTTCTCATTGCTAAATCTTAGCTGCTTGAACCAAAACTAGCCAGCTTGAATGTATGTCTTTCTGTGGAGAGAGAGTGACTATACCTCTTATCCAGTGGGACTGTCCACACATTGTAGTTCTACACTTCTAGGAACAATTTTCAAGTTACTACAGGAATCCTACACTAACATATGATTCTCCAGCTTCTAGGTGAAGAGATTGCTCCCAACCCTCAAACAGTCTTAAACCTAGCAATGCAGCACATACAGTTGATAATTAACCAGTTCATTAGGGCTGATCCACAGACTAGTTGCAGGCCACATGTATTAGCCACGTTGATGACCAAGGGTTCAGGAAACACTTTACAACCACGGCTGTAAATACCTATTAATCTTTAAGGTGCCCACCACACTCTACCATAGCCCCAGAAAGGGTTTTGGACTTTTTTAATAGGGTGGCACTTAAATTCAGGAGACAGAATCATCTTGCATCACCCTAACTTATGTCAAACTTGTTTCCAGCATCACTACTAATTCAACAATAGCATAGACACACCAATAGATGTGGTGACTCAGCATTTTCTTAAGTTGGCAGCTGCATTTGTTTCCAGATGCTATTCTGAAAGGGAAAGTTGAAGGATGTGTTTCTCTAACTATAAACAGTGCGAAGCCTGAGGAGTGGGAGCTTCAGAACATCCCTATGGAAGCTTAAACCCAAACAGGCAACGTAAGTATAGAAAGCTGTTCTCTTCTTGGCAACAACAAACATATAAATGTCATTTCAGTAGAGGAAAAAAAAAAAAAAAAGTCCTGTTCCTCTCCTCTAGGGCCACACCCAGCCTGAATTACACAGAACAGTTCCTTGTCCGCGTTTGCAGAAAAAACCCTGTCTCTGGTGACCTCCCCACACTTCGCAGGAGATTCCAGAAGTGTTCTGTCATTTCAGGGACTCCCATCTCTCCCCTGAGGTCAGAGGATGTCAGCAAGATAAAAAGACTTCTCCTAGAAATGCTGGAGCTGTCTAGATAGCTAAGCTTGCACACAAAAGATGACTCTCATACAAAGGGAAAGCAACGCTCGCTATAGGAACAGCTGATTGCTTCCATTCTACATCCCTCTAACATGAAGCATGAGGAAAGATTTGGTTGAGTAATTTATGTCTGCGCTTCTCTGTTTTCAAAGACAGCACTAGAAATAACTACTTATCTCTTTGGTGTGCCTTTTCCATCCTCCCTGAACAGGAGTGGGCACAGACATCATCTACTGAACACCCTAAAGCTCATTTCATCACTTCACAGCCACTTCTTTGACACTGAATTCAGCAGAAGAGGATGGCTCAGGGAAAGCAGAGCTATAAGGCATAAGAAAAAAAAAAATTAAAAAAAGAGTCCCTCAAAGTATTCAGGAAAGAAGCTGCACATGGAATGCACAGGTAACCTCAAGTCCACTGCTGCTGCTCCCCCTCCAGTTGGTCAAGGCTGGCACATCAGTACTGCAGCACCTGTCACAGCCAATGCTTAGGTATTAAACTTGAGTATTTACTCAGGGCAGAGAGCCAAGAGAGGCTGCATGACAATCAACAGTCTCAAGGAATCTGTCCTGATGTTCTCTCTCTCACCTGTCAAGCTGCTGTACTTTCTTATGAGAGAAGAAGGGGGCCCAGGGCACAACACATAAGCAAACAGCTAACTTGACAGTTAATTTGTACGTGCCCTGGAGGAGTAATAAAACTTTTAGCTACATGCCTCTGCTCTGCAAAGTTCTAATTACTGACCTCGTGCTTCCCTCCTCCCCTCCTCCTCTGTCCCAGGGAAGCTGCTGCTGGTGAATAACACTTTTCAAATTCCACCTCTTCCCTCCATTTCTTCATTGTGCCAACATTAAAGAGCTGGACAGGGCAATCGGCAGGATCCTGTCAGTTATCAAAGCAGCAACAGGCTGTCCCAAGCCTGTGCAGACGCTGCCAGTTGGCAACTTGGTCCAAGCAGCACAAAGCGGAGGCACCACATCATCTACACAGCCCTCTCTTTCCGCAAGGCCATCCCACCTCTAAGGAGAGCAATGAAAAGCAGAGGAGGGAATGCTCAACACTAATTGTTTGGCAGAGTGGAACCTTTCTTCTCTTCTCTGGCACTGAAAAGACAAAAAACATGTTTTGAAGCTGGAGAAGAAGAGAACGTTGACACAATCAGGTGGGGGAACTCAGTGGGAACTCTTGCTTTTTATCTTTTTAAATTCAATAGAGACATTTCAGCTCTATTGCAACGCCTTGCAAGATGCCAATAAATGCCAAGCCATTACCTTTGCTTAGTCCAAGCAACTTGGGATGTTAGATCAGCCTTGATAAAGGCTAGAAGGGGAGGGTGTGCAGATGTTCTCTTGTTTATGTGGAAAAATCTTGATATCCTGACAGGTAAGGTGAGGAAGGACCAGAGAAGAACGGGTGGTTTTATCGCACACCAGCTTATAATGGAATTATTAATTTTCAACTGAATTGATGCTGACCAACCATAAAAACACACAGAAAGAGAAACATTTGCTGTGCTGAACCCAACAGAAACTTCTTACTGCGAGGATTGGTAAAATCCAGAGTTTCACAGCTGACCCGACTTGCAGAGAAAAGAGCTTCACAAAGGAGTGCTGATCTCTGCTGGATAGGTATAGCTGTATTGACAGCCAGCACTGGTGGCTGCACTGATCCAAAGTTTATGCTATTAAACAAAGTGTTCTTGATATGGATATAGGTTATACCGCTAAGAGTTATTGCAGAAGCTGCACAACTTTGCCAGCATAACGGCAGCTGCATCAGAGCCTCTGGCCAGCACAGCTATCTCATTTTATAACAAACACACACAGTAAACTGAGCTACATGAACTATGGAATAGAGATGCAGCCCTAAAAGCACAGCCAATCCTCAACACACTATTAAGTTCACTGAAAGCAAACCTCCAAGAAAAGCTTTTTGTATTTGCTTGAGCAGCAGATGAGGTGCAGCGATCTGATAAAGACATAAGCAGAGCAAAAACAACAGCAGTACATCTACAGATGCACATATTCTGCACTTCCTCACCTGTCCTTCATTTTCTGCTCCACTATTGAACCTTGAACAAAAATTTGAAGTTTCATTTCATATTTTTTTAATTGCAAATACTGTACCTAAATAAGTTTATTATCTATTTTTTTCCTTACTCATCTAGTTAGTATATTGCTACTGAAAACAAAAAAATCTTACCTGGGAAATTCAATGTGTTAACTAACTCACCTCTGACACCAAGGTATCAGATAAGTTGCGGTAAAGCATCTATCACTCACCTGAAAGCTCTGAATGTCCTTTGCTTAGAAAGCTACCTGCACCAGACTTCTATAATACTGCCCATTAATTTAGACAAGTTTAAGATATCTTTTACTTATGCTTCTGGACCTTAAACTGATCTCCTTAATATATGACACCAATCTTTGGTTGCTTACATTACATTCTTGACCCTTCTTTCTATTAATGAATCTCACAAAAGCTGCTGAAAAATCAGGCAAATGCCTTGCACTGCCCCTGACACAAGAGCCTCCTTCAGCAGAATTCAAATTTAGCTAGTATAGAACACAGAACCTCAAATGTCAAGCCAAATAAACACCCCTGGGATAACCGACTGATGGCTCAAAAAATAAGACAAGGTATATCAGTATTTTGAAACAAAGCAAGAACTCTTTGTTTGGAAAGAATCACCTTTCTGCATCTATATGCAGATGCAAAGAAAAAGGTAAGCTTTTCCCATAATCAGACAGGAGGAAAACTTTGCTTTTGTGCTCCCAGTCTCCTCTTACTAGGTAGGTTGGTCTACACTGCTCTCAAGCCCTCCCCCACAGCTGATTCCTGCCAACAACACACACATCTTTCCATGACATCTTCTCTTTTAAAATGGAAGAAGCAAAATAATGCACTTAGCTTTTTGGATTTGTCAGTCTGAAAACTCAAATAGATCTTATCATCCAATGCTCAGCACAAATACAATTTCTTCCAACTCCATTTATCATCCACTGATGCAACAGGGTCATAGACAAAATTCTTCAGTCTTTACCAATACAAACAAGCTTCTTTTTCTGCATCCATTTTCATTGTGGAAAGTCCTAGCCTTGCTCTCTGAGCCACAATGAGTAAAATGAGAATTAACCCTTCATTTTCAGCAACGACTGAAACCCTAAGTGAGGATACTTGATCCAATTCCTAAACTAGGTCAGCACCAGAAGCTTCTGTTGGGTGCACTAAGAAAGTCTCTACAAAAGGAAAATATTATTTGTTCTTCCTGACCATACAGGATCATCTAATGTAGTGCTGATCTTTCAAATCAGGAAAAGTCTTATTACAGCACACCTAACGCTTTCTTTAGGCGAGCTCTTGCCATTATCAGCTGGTACTTCAGCTCAGCAGCCTGCCACGCAACTACAAGAAAAAGAGCTTTAAAATAATGAGTGGGAAACTTCAAAACATTAACAAGAACTAGGTCTTATGAAGACACAGATCATCTTGGGTAACAAAGTTCTCACCCAGGTATATAACACACTTGCAGTGAATTGGTTTATTAATTTACTACCTGCCTTCTAAAGGCTGCAAAACCAGGGTAATAGCTCCAAAAAGCCTTTAAGTGGACTGGTCCAAGCCTGGATCTGAAAGTTAGGGCTGAGTAAGCAAGAAATTGCTGAACAAAACAATCGCCCTTTCAATTGCACGTGTGTGTGGTTAGAACCGAAGAAAGGAGAGAATGAGGAATGCCAAAGGGAGTGTTAGCATGATAGCAGATAGATGTGTAAATATCCAGCGCAGATGCACATGTGAACTGAGCTGTACAAACAAGCCTCTGCACCCAGCTATTGCTATCTCTTGCAAGAATCACCAGCAGTTCTCAGTGTGGGAACAACCTAATAAAAACATGGTCACTTCTATGGCAGAGGGAATGACAAGATGCTTCATTTATGCTCTAACTCAGGCTGCAAATCAAAACCAGTACCTGTGAATCCCATTAAATGTCACGCTGAGGCTGTAACAGCAACATCTACAGTATGCTAAAGATCTACTGACAAGAGCAAAGGATTTGCACACAGCTGCCATTCCACCCCGCTCTCTGTCTGCTGAGCCTGAACAGAATGGCACACAAGATCAAATGTCAACAATATGTTGATGACAGAGCTACATGCATCCTCATCTAGGTGAAAAGAGGCTGTCATCCAGCTGCCTACATGTCTGGAAGGAATAAATACTGGAGGAACGAGTTGGCTTAAATTTAATTCAAGAAAGATGGTAGGAGAAAGTACTGGAACAAAAAACAAAAAAACAAAACAAAACAAAACAAAACAAAAAANACATTTACTCAGCCCAGCCAGTTTAGTTCAAATCTGGCAGTTTACTCACCATGGTTCCTTTCCCTCTATCTGGTTTGAGCAAGATGACTGCACATAAATCATCTCAGACACGGAACTGTTTTTGCCATAGCTAAAATATGCACCCAAGTGCACCAAAACTAACTACGTTAGAATTGGGATCAAGGACTGAACCAAAATGCAAGAACTCGGCTCTTCTAATACCAGAGCCCATATTGAACAAAAGATCTCTCAGCTTCACATCCTATGAAGTAAAAGCATCCTGAAGAGATGTCATTTGCCTTTCCTTCACACCAGTTTGTTTAACCATCACGTGAGATTATTCATACAATAGTTCATGAAGGGATCTTCATGAGCTTTAAGTTTTTACTGTTTCTAAGCTCTGACTTTGTAGCCTTCATGTAGACATGGGTGAATTGGTTAAGATAGCAATTTGAGTGACTCTTATATTGCACTTCTGCAGCAACACTCAAGTCTGCACATCCACACACATCTTCATGCCATCTGTAACACCAAGGGGACGTTCCATTTTCCAGACACACTGAATGCAGTGTTTTCTTACAGCACCCTATCAAATCAGTGCTTACCAACACAGGGTTTGGAGATGCTCTGTTTTTCTGAAGATATCTGCCAGAGTCCGCTGATACACAGAGCATATAAAACTGTGTGGTCTCACTCAGACTACTATGTCCCACTTTGTACTGAAAGGAGGAATTTCCCTCATAAGTCAGAGAAGGGTTCTGCTCCCATGCCCCCTTCCTAGTACATGCAGTCTGTGACTCTGCTTGAACTTTTCATAGTCTAAGAACCATGTACCTGGTTCAACTTCTGCCAACAGTGAACAATTTCTTCGGGCAGTAATTGAATGTATTAGCAGTTCTCCTCAGAGTTGTCAGGAGGTCCTCCTGTCAACCTGAAAATGTCAGAAACGTCTCTTAAAAGGAGACACAGGAACCACACTAATGACTGTGATGCTTCAGCAACTCATCAAGGCCAACCCCCCTGCCAAGGTAGGATCGCCTGGGGTAGTTTGCACAGGAATGTATCCAGGTAGATTTTGAAAGTCTCCAGAGAAGGAAACTCCACTACCTCTCTGGGCAGTCTGTACCTGTGCTCTGTCACCCTCACTGTAAACGGGCTTCTCCTCATGTTGAGGTGAAACCTTCTGTGATCCAATTTGTAGCTGTTGCTCCTTGTCTTATTGCTGCTGACTACCAAAAAGAGAATGACTACATCCACTTGACACCCACCCTTCAGATATTTGTACACATTGATCACATCTCCTCTCAGTCTTCTCTTCTCCAGACTAAACAGCCCCAGGTTGCTCAGTCTCTCTTCATAGGGTAGATGCTCAAATCCCCCAGTCATCCTTGTGGCTCTCCACTGGACTCTTTCCAGCAGGTCTCCATTTCTCCTGAACTGGGGAGCCCAAAACTGGATGCAGTATTCCAGGTGTGGTCTCATCAGAGCAGTGCAGCGTGGGAGAAGAACCTCCCTAGACCTGCTGGCCATACTTTTCCTGATGCATCCCAGGATGCCATTGGTTCTCTTGCACAAAGGCAGATTGCTGGCCCTTACAAAACCTGCTGTTCACCAGGATTCCAAGATCTTTCTTCATGAAACTGCTTTCCAGGAGGACAGCTCCCAACCTGTATTGGTGCCTGTCCCACAAGCTACTCTGTCTCAGAAGTGCTAGTTCACAGGAACTTTTGCACTAGAGGTAATGTGTTGCAGGAAGCCATCTCTACGTGTTCTCCTAAACCAGTTTTCTTTTCACATTATCAAGGGTTCTGACAAAACTGTCACCTGTGCCCTGGTGAAGCACAGGTGCATGGCCATCTACTTTCAGGCTTAAAATCCCTTTAGATCCCTTAAGGCTGCAGGAGCATTCACAGCTCAACCAGCGAGTCAATGAGGTCTAGCAGTGACCTTTGCAGGTCACACCAGACACATTCCACTAACACCTGCATAAAGCTCAGAAGACAACAGTACTCAAAATTGTGCATCTTCTCACATCTTCTGTATAACGCCCTTATTAAGAGTTAATATGCTGGAGAGAAGAAAAAAAAAAAAAAACAACTATTTGGTCTGTGCTAAAGCTCTGTGTGCCTTTCTGCTTCAGGTCCTTTTCCCTACAGTATTTGGAATTCTCCATCTGTTTACAATGGAAGCATACATGCACCTTGTTCCATCCAGGCTAGTGACCCATCACTGCACTGGGATGCTTCCTGAATACCAGTAGCCTTGTCAAGAGCTAATCCTGCATCTCCACCAGCCTAAATTTCCTCCCAAATACAAGCACAATGCAGTATGTGAGATGGGGCTTGGTTTGTCACCTCATCCCCACAAATAGCATGATTTGTTCTTCAGCTTCATGTCAATCATTTTTTTTTCTATCACCTACTTCACTTTTTGTATCCTCAGCTTAAAAGCTCCTTTCCAAGTTTTACTTCAACTTGGATTTAGAGTAACCACTTTTATTCTGATATTTCAGTTAGCTTCCTCTGGGTAAAACAAAAAACATTAAACATTGCAAGGGCATTAGGATTTGTGAATGCCAGAAATAAAACTACCTTCTGGCAGCCTCTCTCACTGACATACACTGATAACGGATATGGGGCAATACGATCCTTACTCTTCAATATTTCTAAGGAACTTCAGCTTCACATTCTTCTAAGTTCTTTAACCTCTGTACACTCTTGAAATCAATGGAATTCAAAAAGTATTGTAGACTCAAGCAACTTGAAAACAGACCCTCGTTATTTGGAGATCAGTTCTGCCTATGCTTTCAAAATAGGCTGCAAAACTGATTTTTACTCTGTATTTGGAGTTCTTTCCCCAAACTTATCTCTGAAACTCAGATATTTCCAGATCATTCCCAGTACAACTGCTACCCATGCACCACCCCGAACTAGAGATGTCATAAAAACAAGTCCCTCTCTGTAGTCTCTAGCTGCAGATATATTTCAGAGATGTTATCTAGCTTTGCAAACACAAAAACTACCCCCAGACAAAAAAGCACACACTAAAAAACCCACATAAAACCCCCTACGAACACAAACAATAGTTAAAAAAAAAAAATCAAGTAATGCATACCACTCTTGGTAAGTCACACTACTAACAACAGAGCTTTTTAAGCTGTAGTCTGAACACAAACTTGCTCTTTAGCAAAGCTGTGTTTCCAGAAGTGAACGGAAAGCGCATGAACCCCTGCTCTATTTGATGACAGTTCACTACTTTTACTTTGCTGTGGAACACAATTCAGAACTGTCAAACATGGTCAGCCCTGACCTGCATAACTCTCTGCAATGTCTCCAAAATATTAGGAGTGAGATATACATAACCAATGGACACTTGTATAACTGTGATGATCCTTAATGCAACTCACAAGTGCCGTGGTTCTCAGAGAAAACATTCCTCTCCGACTCTGAAAAATAAAACCAGGAGCCACAGTGGATTCCCATGTGCAATTAAATGTATACTAAGACCTTCACATAACAAAACTAATTAACTGCATCTTCAAAATCTCTATTTCACCAGGAAGATGGAGGAAAATCTCTGGAGAATAGAAACCTGCATACCACTGACTGCTAGCTAAAGATGAGTTAATTTGAAGCAGAAATAATCACTGCATTTCACTCCTCAGCAGGTTGCCATGCTTTTGCCATGACTTATAGTCCACATCTCCAAGCCCTACTCTCCCAGTTCACTGACTGCAAATGCAGAGGCATCACGAATGGAAGAAGCAATTGTCAAGACAACTTACCAGGATTTTCATAGAATCTGATGTAGCATTTCTCTCGAGGGCTTTGCAAGTAATGTAAAATTAAAATATCCACTAAATATTGCTGCAAAACACAGCCATGACTTATTTTTAATTAAGAAGTTGAGTAACAACCACCTTGTATTACAAGCTGTTGGCATGGATGCAAAGATGCTTTCTGATTCTCTCTAATGTGTACATTATAGACTGAAGAATACAGTTTCACCAGGTTTCTAAAGCTTTTTCTACAGCCTGTTGGCCAAGTTGCCAACAGGTTTTAACTCAGCTGAATGTGAATGTGTCTGCCACTCTAAAGGTAGCGTGCTAAGAACATTATAAAGTCTCCTACCTCAAGCTCTGTTTTCATTTTGCATGTTTTGAAAAGCATTACAAACTTACAGAGCTCTCATGCAAAAGCTCACACAGAAGAAGAAATACTTATAGTTATCTACTAACTTTTACAACTAGGTATAATATTTACAAACTGAACATCTTTGTTTTTCAGGCATGGCCTTACAAAGGTGCAGAGCTCAGGGGAGACCTTACTGCTCTCTACCTGAAGGGAGGCTGTAGCCAGGCGGGGGTTGGTCTCTTCTCCCAAGCAACCAGTGACAGAACAAGAGGACACTGTCTCAGGCTGTGCCAAGGCAGGTTTGGGACAGATGTTAGGAAGAAGTCCTTCACAGGAGGAGTGATTGGCATTGGAATGGGCTGCCTGGGGAGGTGGAGGAGTCACCGTCCCTGGAAGTGTTTGAGAAAAGACTGGATGGGGCACTTAGTGCCACGGTTCAGTTAATTAGAAGGTGATAGGTTGGACTCGATCTCGAAGTTCTTTTCCAACCTGTTTAATCGGGTGATTCTGCAACCCATGCCACAGTAGAACATTGAAACTCACATCCTCCCGCAGGAAGATTCTTTAGCCAAATTAGCTCAAACTGGTCTAGTTGTGACCCTCCAAGACATGCAGAAAGCTGAAAGTCCGAAAGCAGTTAGAAATGAGACATATTTAACATCTTTAACCATGATGTGGGAAAAGGGAAACCAATAAATTACTTAGCAAATCCTGCTAGACTGGTAGATTTCAAACGTGGGGTAAAATTTTTTAGAAGCTAAAAATACATGTGCAAGAAAGATGAAAAAAGCAACCTTTAGAATGCATGCAATCCATCTGGAGAAAAATAATCCAGAACTAGAGCAGATGAGAAAGACAGGAGAGCACTGATGTGGAGCAAATCTGAAAAGTGGGAGTGGGAAAAATTGTACAAAATTTTCAATGTACCATAACAGCAATAAA
>VWZI01019396.1:244016-266921 GCA_013396835.1 Psilopogon haemacephalus
GAAAAATCAACCAACCAAACAAAAAAGCCACCAAAATAAACCAAAAAACCCACCACACAAATACCCCAAACCCTGCATTTTCCAACTGCTTAAAGTAAAGTCCTGAAGACCAAAAATAGCAGGCAAAACTATGTTGTGCAGGCTTCTGGTAAAAACTGTGCTTATCACATTATGTATATTTAGACACATCCCAGTATGGGAAAAAAGGTATCTCCGAAACAATTCAGAAATGGGGAAAAAAAAAGCCAAAACTCGAAAGCTGGAAGATTGAATTACAAGACGATTAAAGGAATACAAAGCATTACTTCACTAAATGGAGACTAAGAGCAAGGGTAAGAGCAAACATTTGAAGATTATAACACAACACAGGAGAAGATTTGTTTGAACTGGAGATGAAGAAATAAATGTAAGATTTAGACAGAAGCTCACTGATTTAGCTGGCTACCAAAAAAGTCTCCAAATGAAAGGGCTGGAAGCCATAGCAACTGGAGTTTAGAGCAAACGTAAAGGATGGATGAGAGGAAGAGACATGATTTTTGCTAATAGGACTTCTCTATCTTATTATGATATGGCAAAATGACTGTAGGAAGAGCTACTCCCATATCTGGCAGTAAAAGCTATGTATCTCACTAGGATCTTAAAATAGCTGAAAAATGAAACAGCACCAGGGCAAACTGCACTTTTAAATGGATCTAGCAGGACACTGAATCCAGGTAATTAGTGATTTTATCACATCAACACAGATTCCACTAACTGCACCTGCTGTCCAATTTGTGCTTTTTTCATAAATACATTCTAATATCTTTGCCTTAAGTGGCTTGCATCAGAATGGTAGCTCAGAACCAGAGACGAAAAAAGGTGCTGACTGGTGCACAAAAGAACATCCTCATCGTTGATATTCCCTTGCCTTATGACATGGAGCAGATGATAAACAAGAGTTCTCTATCAGCTGATAAAGCAGTTCACATAATGATGCAACTGAGATGACCATCTCTGAATCATGAGCAGGCTGGAAAGCAACTACAGCATTTGAAGGTGAATCAAGAAATTTCTTCCAGAGACAAGCCCCTCTCAGTGCCAAGCCACTAGATGAATTGTTCTCTTTGATCCTTCACTGGGAAGGCTCTGCTGAAAGTAATCTTCTTTTGAAAGGTCAAATGACTATTATTTTCTTAGAAAGAACGGGGGAAAAAAAGCTAGAGGGAAAAAATAAAGCTGCTCATAGAATTAATGCCACTACGGGCAAGTTATGCCCCAAAACAAAATGAGGAGATAATTTATATGCAACAAGTCACTTTAATATGTGGCCTAAAAATTCAATACAGCCAAGTCTCAACTTTAGAAATTACTTAGTTCTGTTGCCTCAGCTTTCTCTGAGCATCATCAGTTGGATGTGGCTTTTCCCATCCTAAACTTCCACTGAACAGCTGTTGTACTCCACTGATGAACAAAGCAAGACACGCCTGCTTTCTTAATCCCACTTGCCAGTATGCAAAAAGATGAAGGTTTTTCCTCAGGTACTAAACATGTTAGAGGGGATCATGGTTCTGCTCTCCCACAAAACATAAGTACAGAAAGATAATTTTGTCACCAAAGTACTCTTACATATACACAGAAGCCTCACAAATGAATACCGTACAAAAAGCCTCTCTGGTGGAAGTGTGGTATGCCTCATCTTCAGTCTGCAAGCATGATACGAAGCCTGACATTGACCCCTTCCTGGAACTGCTGGTGGCTTCTCTCCCAGAGGTTAGTCATTTTTGGGAATGTTAGGAAACGATCATGAAACTTCAGATGAAAAACTCCCTCAGCAAAGCCAACTTTGGTACCACAAACAGGATGCATATTACCTGAAGAAGTAGAGTAAACCCACTAAGCACTGTGAGTGACATCTAAACTTAGGAATGTATTCCATAACATGAAATGTATTGTTTGTCATCATATTTGAAATCAGTTCCACAATTGTGTTGTTATATTTATGTTCTCCTGCCACATTTGCGTATCTCTGTAATAAATTCCTTCATGTGTTTATTATTCAGTGGGCCTGAAGCATATTGCCTCTTTGCTTTCATAACCCAGCAACTAACTACTGGGCTAGAGATCGAGTGACACAAACTCGCTGTTGAAAACACAGAGCAACAGAATACATGTCACTCACCCTCATCGAGGTTTCTCCACCATGGGGCTGTTGCAGCCTGAAGACTTGAGCAACCATGTGTTCTGTGGAGGGGTGCAACAGGATACGTCGGGAAGCCAGTCCCACCATGACATACCTGCCCATTGGAGACAGGCTCACTGAAATGGCATTAGGGCCTACGAAGAGAAGAGGGGTCATTTCTCTCACAGGTGGACATCCCTCCCTGTACCCTCATAGCTTCCTCAATCCAAGCATGCCCATAATATATGACACACTAGGTTCATTCTTGGAAGTGGTAAAGTAACGAGACTTGAACAAGACATTTCCTTGCTGCAAGAGTCCTCCCACTAAGACAAGGAAGCTCTCTAAGGAATAAAAACCTAGCCCTCAGCAGCTCCCCATACCAGTTGTATGTTGAGATCACACCAAAAGCTTCTCCCCAACAGTACTATATTTGCGGCTGTCTGGAAAGCCACTGTACGTTTTTCACTGAAGGCTGAAGTAACTTCTCACACCTCTACCCACCCTGACTTCTTGCTGCATGCTTACCAAACCGCTTTGTGTAAAGCATCTCTCCCAAGTTGTGGGGTGCCAGAGAATAAACAGCCAGTATTCCTTCATCAGGGAAACCTCTTTGACTGCTGGGAATGAAAGCTGCCAGCAGCTGCCCGTCAGCAGAGATATCACAGCTAGCATCATTGTAAATCTTGCAGTTTTGAACGAGCACATTCACAGAGGCTGCAAAGAAAGAAGGGAACAGTGATTAAAGCAGTCAGGTTTAAACCTTTATTCTATGCCTGACCTAATGCTACAGACTGGACAGTACATGCAAAAGACACTCAAGACATTCAGCTTCCTCCAAAAGTTTATGAAATGTTAATACCTGATAAATGTAAAACTTGCTCCAAAACGGAGATAAGACACTGCAGTGAGCCCAGGAAATGAAAGCTACTCACCTCCTGCAGCATTCAGCCAAGAAACAGTGGCAATTGCACTTTATCAAATCCCTCCTTTGCTAAGCATTACACCATCCTTTGCAAAGGACAGCAGAGTTTAAACAAGTCTTAAATTGTGACTTTCTGACAAACTCCAGCAGTGGTATCATTAAGAACAGTACATTTTAATTCATTTCCCCTTCGCTTGTGGAATCCTTAGTTCTAGCTCCCCTTATCTAAAATAAACAGGAGATGAGAGAAAAATTTCCCCTGCACATACAGACGTTAATTTTTGACAGCTGAGTTTTACACGTCTTGGATGAAACAAGTGAGAAGGGGCAGAGACTTCTTCAGCCAGTCCTCCATCTAATTACTCCAGTATTTAAGACACTCATGCAATCAGTGAAGGAACTGTTCAGCAGACAGGCTGGTGAGCAGCAATTAACAAAGTACAAGTTCTGCTTTCTCTATGCTGGCGAGCTGCTGGGTGACTTCGTATGAATCTTTTCCCCTTTGTGCCTTGCATATGCTTATAAAATCTTCGGCTGCTGACTCTTACTATGCACTTGTGCCATATCCAGTACAATGAATTTCCAAGGCCCTTTAGGATTGTCATCACCAGCAGTTCAATAGTGGCTTGATAAAACAAGGCTGGAATTATGTCCGCTCTCTCAGCCTAATGTAAATGTGCTCCAGTTTTCACTAAACCTGCTGCAATTATTCCAAGAGGTTTGGAGCTGGAGCTGCATGCACTATTTTGGAGATGTGGATATTTCAGATTCTAATATTTTTAAACTCAAGGGAGTAGAAATATAAAAAATTGGAAATAAAGTCCACATTTGCAATACAGAAACTTGTTATTCTAAAAGACTGAACAACCCATCTCATATACTTAAGCTCATGTGGAGCACGATATAAACTTCTACAGTCCAGAAATTCTCTTCTAAACCATCAGACCATGCCCAGCCTAGAAGTGGCTAAAATTACTGATGAATTTATGAAGGTAGCTCTTGGGATAGATTCTTTATCAGCTTAACAAAAGACCAGTCTTAAGGATACTTTGTGCATAATTCTCAGAGTCTTAACTTCCAAACCAAATTAAGGCTGTAACTCAATGCTTTAACAAATTGGCACTGCTGCCAGAAGAAACAATCCCTGCCCTTTGTTTCCAACACTTCTGTGGAAAGCAAGCTACACCAGGGAATTGATACGGCTGAGAAATTACTGACTATTATCTAAATAACTTTTTAGCCACAACAGTTTCCCAACCTAGTAACCTGGTAGGCCACAAGACCACATAGACACAGCAGCAGAAGTCATGACAGAGATGCAGACTGACTGCTCTTTCTTCGAGCACTGCTGATTTAAGACATTTGCTGGACCTCATCTTTAGTTATTCTGGTCTCAAAGACATTCTTTCTGGGAACTGGTTTCCTACATGGCTGAGTATCAGCTTGAGTTTCTAAAATGGGACAGCTGATGAAAAAGACAAGGATAAAAAGTGGACTATGTAATTACATTCTGTACCAAACCACCTACACCTGTACTCTAAATTTATTCAACCATTTTTTTTCAGTCCCAAAGCTGCTAAAAACAGTAATTTTCAGGCTAGTATAAACAGAGAGGTGCTGAACAGAAAAAGGTAAATAATGGTAGTCACTGCCAGTGCTATAACAACAGAATTCAAAGAACAGAAGGCCCAACAGAAGACAAGATTCCTAAGTGCTCTGTCTGAAGCTAGCTGAACAAAGACAACAGAATAAAGACTATACTACTTAATTTTTGTAATACTAGTATTAAAACTTGACTTATTTTTGAAGTCTAGGCTTCACTTAAGTACTCATTAAGATGGTCATCAAAAAAGAAACTGGAGTTATATACTGTGAATTCACTGAATATACAGGACAATAGGTTAAACTATTGTAATATCTGTCAAAGTGAGAGGATTCCTGTAGAGTTCTTCAGTAACTCAGTTCAAAACCAGTCCTATTTTCTAGCTTTTTCAGTGGCCTGGCACAGTGTGGAGATGCTACTGAATTTTGTTGATAAGGTTGGGTAATTTCATTAACAGTGCATGATCAGATCACACAGTGAACTGAAGCACAGGGAGACAACAAAATTGAAATGGAAAGAGAATCAATTTTGGAGACTGAGCCGTCCACCTGATGTAATATCCTAAACTTCACTTAAAAACAACCGTATCAGTGCTAGCACAACCTTGTGCTGAGATCACACACAGGATACTGGGCACAGTTTTGGTCAGCCATGTTCAAGAAAGAGTAAACTCTAAACAGTATTAAGTCTAGCAAAGACCTAGGAAAATGACTGGGGAAAAAGAAACATGTTTTATGTCTGATTGTTTTGGTTCGTTGGTTTTGTTTGTTGGATTCTTTTTTGGCTTTTCCTTTTTCTCCCCCACCTCATTACAGCACAGAGGTTTTTGTTAAGCAGTCCACAATGACGGCCAACCCATCTTGTTCTTTATTTAAATTTGTTACACAGGGTGAATTCCTCTTAACAACACAGACTGTGAGCCCCCGTGCCAGAAGTGAACCATCCATACTCCTTGAACACAAAAGATGGTAGATGCAAGTTCCACTAAACAAGAAAGCATGTCCTCTATTTCAGTCTTTCAATATCTGAGTCTCATCATTATTATGGTTATTTTCTCTTCCCTCATTTACAAGAATGAAGGACTTGGGTAGCACTTAAACCTAGAATCGAGACTGCCTAATGTGCTACCAGAAGTCTAAATGTTGGAAGATGATCTCAGCAAGGTTTCATTTTAAGGAACAGCATTTAAGAGATTCCCAAGATACAGGGAAGATGCATTTGACAAAGCCACAAGCTGTTTGGTTTCTTTGAGCCTGAGGCCTGAGCTATGAAAATGAAGCTAATACACAAGATTTTAGGGGGGGAAAAAAAAAACGACAACAAACTATTTTTGTAAAATCATTTACAACGAGGCTGTCCTTTCATCTCGTTTTCTTTTGTTGTTAATGCAGCCACTGAGCTGACAGAACAGATCAAAAGAAACACCAGAGAACAAATTAATCAAGCTGTTGTGCCAACTTGGAGTGCTTACACCTACAGCATAATTATGCTTGAAGCTGGGAAAGGCCTGGAATGCTGGCAGCAACAGCACTGTTTGCCAAAGGAAAAGAGCGCTGGGTACACCATCCGCTCCTAGTCACCCTTAAGGATGACACTTTCTTAACAGCTGCTCCAATTTTTATCTTGTTTAGTATGCCTTTCCCCCCCTTTTCCTCTTTTCTTCTGCAGCCCAATGTGGATCAGTAAGCATTGATCAAATCACCATCCTTAAGTCTAAGGCAGTGTCAGAACAGGGCAAACCTCTGATGCATGACTAAATGTGGAAGAACTGCACCAGTTCAGCCACAATGACTATAAAATTAAATAATGAGCAGCTGAGTAGCACAAGAGCAACTATATTCAGAAAACATAAACAAGAGATAAAACACTCAAATATTTCACTTGTGTAAAGGCTCTATTGTGCACTGGTCAAATTCAATACTTAACTGTCAGCTGTGGGAAATTTTAAGGATATGCACCACTTACTAGAATATCAAATAAATGCCAAGTGTATTCCCTACTCCAAAGCTGATATGACTGACAATTACAGTTTAAGACCCAGTCATGTTAATTTCAGAGTTATTAAAAGTAAACTTGGCAAAAAGAGAGAAGAAATCTGAAGCTATCTTTTTCCATTTTGCAATGAATCAAGAAAGACAGGGTGGAGTTTAAAATTGCACAAATTCCTGCAAAGCTACTTCCCCAAGACCACTAGAGCCCTCTTTTGTGTGCTAATTTGACTAAGCATTAGTGAGGTTGCTGCCATGCAGCTGAGTCCTGACCCCAGGGCTCTAAAGGGTCCTGGGGTACAGCTGCTCAGATCACAAGACTATGCTAATCATACTGCTGTCACTTTGCTAAGACGTGTGTGCTCCAGTGGAAAACATCCAACTTCCAAGCTATCTTTTCTTTGTTATAGTTAAACAGGAAGAAGAGTTGCTCAGGGATGGAAGCTGGCCACAGAATCATTTCTTTGATGGAGAGTAAAGCTAGCAGGCAGTTCCAACTTCAGCTGCATCATTTCATCTTCCTGAACTCCCGAATCACTTGTGGCTCAGGTCAGTCCCAGGAAGTGAAACAGCCCCTGCTGGAAGCAAATTCTCTCTTGTGACTACCTCTGATTTATAAAAAATGAGGAGGGAAAAGAGGAGCTATTGAGGTCATATGCTTTCCCAGGAAAACATTCTTTCCAAGATCATGAAGAGTTCGAAAAAACCTCCTCCAAGCCACCACTCAACTGCTACACATTTAGCTTCACAGTATTCCTACAAATTCATGTGCCCTGGCAAATCTGCAGCTTGGCGTTGTTCTGTGCCTACACAAGCTTAACAAATATGTTTTAGGGTGAGCATAGTTGATGCATCTTCATACATCCCTACAACACTTCGGCAGAGGAAGATACAGCTAACAATCTAGAAATACCAGAGCTGGGCTTGGCGCATAGAAAGGTAGAAGCAGAGTAAAGCTGAACATTTCCCAAAGGTAATAAATCAAGATGGACAACCTAAGCACTATGAAGCACAATGCAGGAAGTCAGAAGTGCTGCGATGGGCTTGCAGCAGGAACCCTGCTTGCAAGGAGGACACAGTAACAAGAGAGCCTAATTTCTAGCTAATTGGAAGCTACAGTTTATTTCAGAATGGAAGTGTCCTGGTAGGGGAGAGTGAGACAACTGAAATATTGACATCTCGAAGAGCAGATGGTTCTTGTTTTCTATGGGATTCCATAAATTACAAGCAAACATCTTATGCTTTTTTTACATCAGTAGCCTCCCCCTCAGGAACCAGATGAGGTTAAAAAAAAAAACAACCAAAAAAACCCAAACTATTAGCAGCTGTAGCACTCTTCAGATATTGCACATGCTTACAGAGAAGTCCCAAAGTATTTAAGTCAGCAGCAAGATGACTCTCCATCCGACTTCACATTTATTTTGTTCCAGAGCCTGCCTGGACCATGGAAAGTATTGCCACCACATGGCAAAACTTCACCTTGAGCACTGATCCTCAGCCTACAATGTACTTCATGCCAGTAAAACAAAGTTTGGCACTTAACAAGACACATCAAACCACTGGCACACAAGTTCAAAACAGTATTCTATTTTCCAAGATTACACTGTATGCTCCTTCCCAAGAGACAGAATGGTCCTCAAAGACAAAATATAGAGCACCTTGCTCCTCTACAATGTAGAGAGCTACCATCTTGAAAACAGGGCTTTTACTTTCCACCAAGCTACAAACATGAGGAAGGGAGGAGATGAGAGAGAAGCAACAAATGCTTTACCTATAGGAATAACACAATAAGAAAGCTATTTTTAAGGGATTGGCTACCAGTGGCTTTATGCCAGCTCCTCTGATTTCCTAGTGACTGGGAGATAAATGCCTTTATACAGCTTGCTTAGAGAAGCTGTAGGTGCCTCATTGTTAGAAGTGTTCAGCATCAGACTGGGTTAGCAACCTAATCTATTGAAAGATATTCCCGTCATGGCAGAGGCTGTGGACTAGATGACCTTTAAAGCTCCCTTCCAATGCAAAACATTTTGTGATTCTATGATTTCAATACTCCACATTAAACAACAGGACAGTACCCCACAAAGATCTCTACAGTCAGATACGTCATTTCTAGAATTGCAGAACAGGTAAGACTGAGACAAGGAGAAACTTTCTCTTAATTAATTTCAATGTCTACCTGTAAAAAAAGCTGCTTTTCTGAAAAAAGAACCCCTGTTCTTCCTAAAAAAGTCCATTTCTTTGAGCGGAAGCTACTTTGGTTTTGCTGATAAGATGGGCAATGAATTTCACATATGCACCGAGATGACCTAAGCTGCAAATCACTGTGCAAAGAAACATTCATGAATATCTACCTCCTATCTTCATCTCAGGCTGTCATAAACATCTCTGCAGCTGTGTAGCAAGCTATATCAGGATACTGTTCTGGGTTAAAAATAGCCTTTCCCGTCAAGTTAGTTTTAGCCCCGAAAAAGTCATTCCTTGATCAGCTGACCACATGCATCAAAAATGCTTGTATCTGCATAAGGAAGTCTCTCCCAGTGTGAGAGCTAGCTTGTGCCACAGCCTGATTTTCACCAAGGGAAGGAGAAATTAAGTGATGTTTTTAAACACCAGTACTATTGCTCATATTCCTGACTCATTTCACCTGGAGATATGGGTCAAATCACTGCTTCTGTGAACAGCTAGAAGCTACATCTAGTTCCTTGGGCTTGTACCACTGTGGTAAGCAATAGCCCAGGGCCCTGCTTCCCAAACTTATTGCAACACTTTAACCCACATAATGTCAGTAACTTGGGAGAATTCAGATCCAATTTATTAGCAGCTTCTGGATTGACAAAAAGCTCAACACGAGCCAGCAGTGTGTGCATGTGGCCCAGGTAGCCAGCCATGTCCTGAGCTGCAGCAAGGGCAGCATGGCCAGCAGGGCAAGGGAGGTGATTCTCCCCCTTTGCTCTGCTCTCGTAAGACCCCCTCTGAACTACTGTGTGCAGTTCTGCAGCCCTCAACACAAGAAGGACTGTTCAAGCAAGTCCAGAGGAGGACCAAGAAGATGATCAGAGGGCTGGAGCACCTCTGCCGTGAGGACAGGCTGAGAGAGTTCGGGCTCTACAGCCTATAGAAGAGAACGATTTGAGGAGACTTTATAGTAGCCTTCCAGTATCTGAAAGGGGCCTACAGGAAGCCTGAGGAGGGACTATTCACAAGGTCTTGTAACAACAGGAAGAGGGGTAATGGGTTTAAAGTGGCAGAGGGGAGATATAGACTAGATGTTAGGAGGAAGTTCTTTACAGTGAGGGTGGTAAGACACTGGAACAGGTTGCCCAGGGAGGTTGTGGATGATCCCTCTATGGAGGTGTTCAAGGCCAGGCTAGATGAGCGGCCTGTTCTAGTGCCAGGGGGGTTGGAACTGGATGATCTCTGAGGTCCCCTCCAACCTAAACCATTCTATGATTCTATCGTAAAGGTATGGATACAATACCCCAAGAAAACTCCTAGTGAAAGAATGAGGAGGCTGGATATAGGATTCTTCTAAGAAGACTGTATATTTCCATGAAAATGTTCCCCAAAAAAGCCCATTTTACACACGGATTTGATGATAGCAACAATACACAAGGTAGACAGAGCAGGAACCGTCAACTTCCTCAAAAAGCTAAGCATTTTACTGTTCAGTCAACTAGACAAGCAAGTAATCCAAGGTCTGCAGCATACAGCTACCTTTGGAAGGTCCTATAGCTTCTGGTAGGTATAGACATAAAATAAAGCACTGGTGTCCTTTCCAGCTTACCATTGCTGATTTCAGGCAGATCAAATTTAGTGAAGTCCCACCACTGGAGTCGGTAGGTGGTGTTGGCAATGTTGCTGGCCACGGCCGACTGTCCATCCCCAATCACAGCACCTACAGAAAAGGGGAAATCATTAGCAAATTAACCTCCAGGAGATCATCCAGAAAATAAATGGGGAGACAAAACACAGAAAAGCTTTTTAAAAATCTAATATGTGAGACTCTAGATTCTTAAAGAAACCTTATTTACAGAAATGGCTACGGCTCCTAAACAAGCCACAGAGCACAGGAAATTAAAAAGGAAAGCATCTTCCTGCCACACATTTCCGAAAGAAAAGGAAGTTGACGAGAGATAAGACTTGCCCAGACTCACAAAGCAGAAATTCTAATCAGTTCATTTGGCACAAATTAATTCCACTTACTGGTACCAGTAAAGCTTTATTTTCACAGATCCAAAATTTTCTACTAGAGTTATGGAGGCAGAAACCTGCCAAGAAAAAGCACTGCCCTGGCAAATCACAGAGATTCATGGACATAATCCCTGCTACCACTCTAAACTCCACTCAGAAGATAGAGGTTGCCTACAATATTTGGCACACAGTCAGGATTGTAACAAATCATTAGCAAGCAGGACCTACAAGCTGGTCCTCTGCTGCTCTGGGTGGCCCAAACTGCAGCAGACAAGGGCTACCCTGACTCCAGGCAAATGACATGACCCTTGCTTAACCAACCAAGGACTGCCTTGACTCCAGGCAAATGACATGACTCTTGCTTAACCACCCAGAAGACTAAGCAGAATACCTCATAAACCAGCACACAGAACATTCTTTTCTAGGCAGAAACTGCCACTGGAAGCTGAAGCTGGCATATGTTTGAGAAAGCTCAGAGGCATTAAATTCAATCCCTAGAGATATAAGTGAACAGAAGAAACAGTTCTCCCATGATAGTATTAGAATAAAAAATTTCATGCTATTTACAGTCTCTAAGGCTTTCATATACATGTAGCCTTTGTACTACACACAAGTGCTGGCACCCAGAGCAACTCGAGGCAATAGAATTTGATGAGAGGGGAAAACAAGATCATGCCCAAGCACAAATGAGGAAAAGCATAGCCTCCAGAGTCTAGATTTCAGCATCTCCACATTGTCTCCAGTGGGAAGGACACAGAAAAGTCAGTAGCTTCACTTTCCCGCAAGGGCTGTCTCAGAACTCTGCTGCCGCAGCTGAGCAGAGGCATGACTTTGACAGCTCCCTATCCAGTATGCAGTAGACCTGTGCAGACACCTAAAAGCTTGTTAACTGCTAGGAAATGAAAGTCATGTGGAAATGAGGAGACTAGAGTGGATGGAGTTTTAGTTTGCTTATTAAACCCCAGCAAAAAAAACCACAGCCTTGTAAAGAAATTGCCTGAAAACACACAGAAACAGGCTTTATGTTTCCTCTGCAAAGTAAAGAACAAGGTGGGCCAGGGCAAAGTAAAGAAGCCAGTTTTAGACTGGAGCTTATAAATAAAGGCATCAAGAAGGCTGAATTAGTCCTCTTTTCATGAATAAGCTGTCTTGAGTCCTAAGTTTTTGTTCTGAAGAAAGCTCAGAGCAAGATTTCTGAGCCAACAACTTTACACTCTTGTGGTGGCTTGGCCGTGGCCAGCTCAGCTGAACCCAATACACCCAGCATTCTCAACCGTGCCAGGCCTCCAGCAGTCAACAAACCTCACTGTACTTCTCTTCAGTCTCTGTATCTGCCTCTGCCAGATGCATGCATATCACTTGGAGAGCAGGATTAAGAACACTTCCATTACTCTTACACGTGCCTGCAGCCTTGCTCTCTACATTCCCCAAAATAAAAAGCTTCCCTTAACAGAAGATGCAATGCATTAATTAAATTACATTTTGCAACCAGATGTGGAAGACAAATTTTATATTGCTTCACTTTTACAAGTCCCATAGCAAGCCTGAGATGGCTCACTAGCACAGCTCTTCTGCTGTCTCACCTCCAACCACGAGGTGGAGAACAGAAAACTCCTTTCCGTACAAATTTCAATCAGTGGAACTTGCTGCAGGAAAACAGTATTTAACATCACCAGTTAGGTAGAAACTGCCTTACAGGACTGAGTCAGACAAGGAAAACACCCTGCAAGGACAGGCAACAGAAGCACTACTCAAGGCGCATAAATCAAGAGTATTCATCTTATTACAGATGAACATTACAAAGTCATCACCTGTTTTGCAATAAGGACAACTTCTGTCAAGTAACATATAAACTGGAGAATAACATGTCCTAGGAGAGCAATCACCAGCTTCCTCTGCATCACAAAAGCCTAGCAATATCAACTGCTCCACAAACAGCAAGTTCATCTGGTTCACACACCTGTTGCACTTATAAGTACAATAAAAAACCCTGTTGGTGGTAAATGGGTTTGAATTTTTTTCCCCTGTAAAAATTCTGGTCTTCTCATTCCTGTCCCTGGAGTCTTCAGATTAATTATGGTGATAACTTGAATTTCACTTCCCCTTCACCTCCAGAAGCTGTCATACTCTACATGGAAAGCTAAGAACATTTTAAAAAGCAGTACCTTCCCCTCCACAGGACAGCCCTGCACAAATTTCAGAGCTAGCAAAAGCTATCAAGTAATGGCAGTGCTTCAGGTAACAGATACATTTATCAAAAAGATTAGGTCACAGGGTGTAGCAAGGTTCAGAAAGAAATGTGCACATCCAGAATGATTTGGTCCATTTCTCAGAGGCTCCAAACTACTGCATGGTCTGCGTGTTTTTATTAAGTAATTACCCCTACTTATACCAATTAAGTAATTAAGGAGTGTGATTATTAGATTATATCTAGCTACATACAACAAAGTGGAACAACATTTGTTTATCATAAGTGCTGTGGGAAGACTCCAACATGCATGTATACACTGCCCTACACAGAAAATGATTAAAAGCATGCAAACACTTCAGACATTCAGTTTAGGAAAGAAAACACTAACCAGTACATAATTATGGTATCCTAACCTTTGTTGTTTGCTTTTTTTTTCATTCCTTGGCAGGGAACACACCACAGGTGGAAGACTTAAAGTGAAAATCCTCACTAGAGAGATTTTGGTCACTGAGCTGTGTGAGAAGTCATTCTCAGCTAGTTTTGCCCAGTCAGGGTTTCATCGTGGGTGACAGCAGAGGGTAGTACTGTTGCTTCTTAACTTCTAGTGTAACCTGGAGGCAAACTTCAGTTTCTTAAATATGAGCAGCAACATATCAACTCTTACAAGCAGCAGGCCTCACCAAGCACTTGACAGTATGCCCTGATTTCTAGTTCTTCCCCAGTCTGATGGGATCACAAATGACTGCAGTGGGTACCCGAGGGTCTTGGGCTTGTCATCCTCATGAACAGAAGGACCTTTTACTGCAGAGATGATGTAGATCTCAAAATGCTGAAACCCAAAGCAAAGGCCAATTGAAATGCAGTGAACGTAGGTTTGATTGGCAGCTTTCCTGTCTATCACTGCGTAATAAACACTGAGTGATGGCAGAAGTGAAGATAAATGCTTCCAGCAGCTCCCCCTTCTCCCCCCACCACCCCGATCTCCATCCACCTCCACTCAGCACATGACAAGAGAATTTAAAGAGTGTGGGGGGGAAGGTCTTAAAGACTTTTAAAAAATTAAATACTCAAATCTTTTCTTATAGGCCACCTACACGTGACAGATATTTATCCATCAGTCTCAGAGGGTCCAACTCATCTTGGCATGTGAAGAAATGAACCTTTGCCAGTCAGCTATTGCTCATTTATGAATCAAGTCCTGAAAGCCAATGTCTGGAGTTTAGACTGAAAGGAGGAAAAAAAAAGAAAGAGAAAAAAATGTTGCAAAGCCTCTTTCCGTGGCATGCCAGCATTCCGTGGCATGTGAAAAGCAGGGTACTTTCAGACTACTACTATTAGACTCTCCAAGGAAATGCTACTTCAGAGCTACACAGGTATACTTCTGATACAAGTTTCAAAAATACTGAACATCTCCAGTACATGGGAATTTCTTTTCCATGTATTTAACAGAAATCAGAGATAATTTTTTTCTAGTCCAGATCACTTACTCTTAAGTTTTCAGTATCTGTCAGGTCCTTAGATAGTAATAGGAAAATTTATTAAGATGCCTATAGGTAAGCTTGAGGAACCTGGAGAAGTCTCTGAACTAATCTGTGACTCAAGACAATGATATAAAAGTTCCCCTAGATTAGTATTTGCATCTTTAAGCATGAGTACCTTGAGAATTACCTCTTTTATGAGCCCCTTTGATAACTGTAACTAACAATAGGGAGGTTATCCTATACTTGCAGAGAGGATCTATCACAACTCATGAATTTTACATTTACTTCTTCTAGATTCAGGATCCAGGCTCCAAGAAGCCCAAAACACGGGACAAGCCTATTTGACAAGCCAAGGATAAGCCTTTTAGCTGCAATACAACAAGATTCCCTCAGCCTGTTCTGAAGCAATTTGAATTCACCTGAAATGCCACTATAGGTCTCCAGCACCTAGTGGAGGTGCACATCTTCAACTCTGTAACATTCTATGGGGCAGCCTGCTTTTGGGGACTACCTTTGACCACAGTAAATATATTAAATGCTGGATACGAATTTGACAAGTTTTAGTAAACCTCTGTTGCAGGCTACTATGAAGACACTGCCTTTGAAGTGGCCAGGCTTCCTATCTAAAACTGGGCTAATGCTGTAGAAACAGTATGCAGAACAACCTGGTGGTTTCAAGGATTTATTCTGCTTGGTTTTCACTGTACCAGCAAACCATGAAGAGGAACTGGGCAGAATGATTTTCACGAATGAATGCACAAAATGCTACTAAGGGTAGTTTGGCATATGCTAAGCACTGAAGAGATCCTAGATTTCATATTAACTGAGAAAGCTTCAAAGAGGTCTACACTCTCTGAAGGCTGAACCCTTCAAAGGCTTTTACTTTTCCTTTATCCCATAAGAAGAAATGCAGTTTCCCATTCATGCTTATTCCTTTTAAAAGGAAAATGCTTAGCCTGGAGAGTCCCGCGATTCTATCAACTATGGGAATTTGAACAGGCCTCAGCTGCAGGTAGCAAAGATGACAGTCCTAATAGGACTTCAGTTAAGTGCCCAAGGGCTTCACTCACATTTTGAACAATACAAGCATTATATAGGAAAGGGATTTTTCCAGCCACGAGTTTCAGATTTCAAAAGGAAATCAGTTTATTGCAAGAAACACAAACAGTAAACAGAGACACTGTGCAAAGACTGCATCCCCGGTATAGTTACAACGGCTCCTTGACATCTTACCTTCCTGATGCTGGAGATCTTCCTTTGTCTGGTCATATAGTAACTAATACAGAAATGCATCTGGGAAGAGTTTGTCTTTGAAGGTAGGGTCCAGTTTTCCCTTAGGGAAACTAAAAGAGGTTAAGGCCCTTTTCAAATGTACTTCTCTCTTATTTGAATTGTTTACAATTCACCAAATAAGCTGATACTTTTCCTCCTTAATAAAGAGAATTCCTACTTATCTGTTGTTCACCCCACAGAGAAGCCCTTGCAGATGTCATTCTGCTGCACAGTTGGAAAATTAAATATAGAACAGCAGAGTGAGTTTCCAGAACCAAAAAGAACTTAGCCAGCAATACTCACACAGAACCTCCCCGATGTGCTCCCCTAGGTGACAATTAAGGGATCTTATCACAGCCTTTGCATACACACATGGAGCAAGCAAATGTCACTATTTAGCAAGTCTTCACCTTACTCAGGGTGACAAATAAGGAATAACCAGTTTCATTTCCTTATTGTAGCTACCTCGACTGTCTCAGCTACTGTTAGTGACAGATCATGGTTTGAGGCTCCATCTTGCCAAGAACTTTCTCTGCAACCATTCAATAGCAGATATGCTTTGTTGAACAGAAAGAAAAAAAGAAAAAGCAAGCAATTGGAAGGAGTACTCCTTTCTATCTCCCAAAAAAAACTCCAACACCAAAACTGAGGAGAAATGCCATCTGAACCGTGGGCATAGCAGAGTGTCTTATTTATGTCTCACCTAAGTGATGAGTTGAGAGCAACTTAACTTCTCAGCAGCTGCTGGGAAGGAGAAGGGATGAATGAAACAAGGGAGAGCTTGACTGTAGCACTAAACAGAAAGTAATAGTTGTATCTTGCTACTGATAGGGAATTTAAGTTTAGTGCATGCTTCAGAGGATACTTCATTTGCATAGTTTAAAAGTTTATTCTTGTAAATACAACTCATCAGAAAACCAAATGCCCCAATCCTGCTGGCAAAAGAAGAAAAGTTGCAAGTTTTAGTGATACTCTTACATTTGTACAACTCAAAGCCAGTAAACATGATATTCTTCTTTGTAAGACAATGTTTACAAACAAAGACTGTTCAGGCTCAGCTCTTTGGTTTTTTCCCTTTTACGATGCTTCTATCTGCAGCGGATGAGAAGTTCTGTGGAAAGGTACTTATTAAAACATAATAAGTTATATTGACAAGAAGGCTGGGGAGGGACTATTCACAAGGTCTTGTAATGACAGGATAAAGGGTAATAGGTTTAAACTGGCAGAGGGGAGATTTAGACTAGATGTTAGGAAGAAGTTCTTTACAGTGAGGGTGGTGAGACACTGGAACAGGTTGCCCAGGGATGCTGTGGATGATCCCTCCCTGGAGGTGTTCAAGGTCAGGTTGGATGAGGCCTTGAGCTACCTGTTCTAGTGGGAGGTGTCCCTGCCTACGGCAGGGGGTTAGAACTAGATGATCTTTGAGGTCCCTTCCAACCTAAACCGTTCTACCAAGCATACATATATATATGAATGACTGCTTTACACTATGTAATGGCATGTGTGCATACACATTTAAAAAAACAAAGAAAAAAACCAACAGTTGTTTAGTGGCCACTGTGAGACTCATGGAATTTGGATACTGGGTACAGCACTGGAATGGTGTGTAAAGTGGAAGAGCTTCACAGAGCACACCAGTGTTAGCAGACAAGATAGGCCAGAGAAATCTTCCAGCAGAGAGGTTGTATCATTAAAAGATCCTGACAGGAAAAGGTTATGGAAACAGAAAGAAACATATGTTACTGTTGGCTGAAGCAAATCAGAAGTTGTTTGAGAAGAGGGTGGGCAAACAAGCTTTTGCTTTTCTCATTTAGGTCTCTTACTGGGAAGGGGAATGAAAGCTGAAGTCTTCCATCAGTTCACAGGACGCCGGGGGTTGGAAGAGACCCAAGGAGATCAAGTCCAAACCCCCTGCCAGAGCAGGACCATGCAATCTAGCTCACATCACAGAGGAATGCATCCAGACAGGCCTTGAAAGTCTCCAGAGAGGGAGACTCCACAGCCTCTCTGGGGAGCCTGTTCCAGTGTTCTGTGACCCTTACAGTAAAGAAGTTCCCCCTTGTGTTGAGGTGGAACCTCCTGTGCTGCTAGCTATTGGAGCTGCTAAAGAAATGTCTGCAGACATTATTGCTTGTTTTGAGACCATTTTTATTGCCATGTGACAGCAGCATGTGTTAAAAGCATGCCTCACACTACCATATGATTCAAACAGTAAAACATGTTTCCTATAGTATAGCCTTTTAGGGAATAGTCAAGCACTAAAAATACATTCCAATTTGCATTTTATTTAACTAATGTTCTGTTACAACCTTTTCTGCATATTTTCAGCCTTTTAGATGATTTTGTCTGTATGCATAGAAGAAGCCCTAAGGAAAAACAAGCACCAAAGGATTGGAGAACAGAGTTTATGCTTTCTTCCTAATTTCTGTTATTCTATACACTATAAAATCCTCTGATACTTACAGAATCAGCTACTGCCCTGGCATGGGAATCAGAAACTTATTTGTTGGAGGTGGAGTGGGGGGAACAGTGAAATAAAAACAACTTCTTGGTGTGAGATTAATCTGAGTTACAGCCATTTTTCCATCTGGAGCTCTGTAACTACCTACTTTAAGAAACCAGTAAAATAGTACATTGGAAATCATCTCCAAATCGATGGATGCTGCAAGAGGAAAAGCGTTTTTCAGAGTTACAGAGGGGAGCAAACGAGGTCAGAATACACTACGAGATGAAAAGGAAAGACTTGAGCTATGCAGTCTCTACAGAAATGTATTCTCATCCTTCACCTGTTTAAATCCACACCAGGGCTTCCACCCTTCTAGCTTCCAGAACACTGGATGACTCTCAAAATAAAATTGTGAAACTTAAACTCTGGCAGGAGAGATGGGACAAAGTCCCTGTGAAGGCAAACTAGGAAGCCTGGATAGTTAATCTGTCCTGTGTGTCACTTGGGCTCCTACCTCTGCCAGCTCTGTCCCTTGCAATGCTTCTGCTCTGTCATTTTTTCTTGCACCATTACCAAGCCTTTCATTAAATGCAGTTAGAAGCCTGCTTTTTAACCTTCATGTCTGTCTGTGTTTGTACAAAAACAGCACAAAATCTGTGCCTGGCAGGCGTTTCCTTTTGTAAAACCCCTTCTTCTTCCCCTTTCTGACTTTTCAGAGCATGAAATGTGCTTGCTAATCCTAATTGCCTCAGATGGAGAGTCTTGCAGAGAGCAGACAAAGGGGGCAGCCTTCTACCAAGGAGCTGTGAACAGGCACCAGACTCTAAGCTCTGAGTCCTCAGAGCTCCCATCTCACTCTGCTACACTTCTGGACAACGCAAGGACAAACCTCCCCAAAAAGCTATACTGGGAACAGGGACTTGCCTCCCAGACTTCCCTACTTGTGCTTAAATGGCCCTCAAGCACATGAATCCATCTCAGCTCATTGTGCAATATGACTCATTCTGGGCCGAGCCCTCAAATATTGCTGCTATATGTCAAATCAAAAAACCTAAACATATGACTGTCTGCATCCCAGCATCATCAGCTCTCTCATCAAAGTAAAAGTTGTGAGGTCCCACTGGCATATTCACAACCAGCCTTTAAAACACTGAACTGTTAGGATGTCAGGACACTTTTGCCTCCTCCAGTTATGATTTAAAAAGTTAAATTGTTAGTCTAGCAGACTTTGTCTGATTTGTCTGGATATTTCCACTGCAGCAACAACAACAAAAAAATTCCCTCTTTCACAGAGTTGCTATCCTTGCCTAACCAGAATATGCCTACCACTGAAGTCTAACACTTGTGTCCTCCACAGTTGTCACACTATACACAGTATCCAATAGTCTAATGTCTGCTACACTTCACTCATCTAATGTAGATGCTAACACAATGTAAGACTAATCCAGCCTTGCCAAAATTGCTGTAATGACAATTTGGAGTTCTTGCAATTTCTTGAGATTTTCTTAAGGGACCAATTGCCAGGACACTTGGCAACTTCAGCTCATATACCACACAGGTTATATTTTATCATCCACCCCCCATCTCATAAACTAGTGCAGGCATAGTTTCAGTTCACACTGAATAATCCCTCTCTTGAAGAGAGGCTCAAGCAGTGTTGTAACAGCACTGCCACCTAACCAACACAGCTACGCCAACAGACAGATGCAGAAAGAGATGCAAAAATAACGAGTTAAACTGCTTTTACACAGAAGAGCCTTTTTCGTTTTGAGTGTGCATTTTAACTACGGGAAATTCTATTAATGCAAACAAATCAGCAAGCCAAAATGCCTGTTACCGCCTCTGCAGCTCTTACTGCAGGAATGTGTGCTGAGCAGAACATTAAATGTGCACATTTGATGCCAAAACGTTCATATGCAGTGGAAAAAACCTCAGCATTATCTCTGTGGAACACATGCATGCCTTATCAACCACCATGCTACAATAATGCACACTTTCACTAATCCAGGAAGCAGCCTAGTCCCTAAGACTGAGTTTGAGATTTAACTGTGTATACACTGCCGAGCTTCAACGCTACAGCCACTTTTCAGTGTAGAAATAGCAGTTTAATAAAAGCTCCAAGCAGAGAAATCCATTCAAAGCTTTGTAGTTGCCCATGAATGGAAGACTTGCAACACTTCTATCTTTAAACACAATTCAGGGCTGCTGTATTTCAGCACAAGCCCTGTGCATCCCAACTTGAAATGAAAATGCTGTCTCAGCTTAAGGACACGGGCTGAGCTACCACCACAATACAGAGCACTAAGCTAAACACATTCGATGGCTGATTACATTTTTACAGTCATAATATCCTGTGAGAGGGACAGGTCTGCGGAGGAAATACTTATCTGCTCTGAATCTCTGCTTGTCTAGGGAGGTCAAGATGAGGTTATATGCCCTCGGAGAAAAATGCACCTCCATGAATAAGAAAACAGGTCCTGACAACTTAAACTCCATATAATAAACTAACAAAATGTCTTGGGGCAAACGAAGCGCTGACAGGTGGCATTTATGAAATGTCTTAAGGGTACGCTGTACTTATTTAAAGCTTCTTCTCAGACTGGTGTGTTCTGGACAGCTGCTCTGTCTGCAAAGAAAATGGACACTAAACCTTGCACGAGGAATACAAAGCTGGGAAAACATCGCTGAAGTAAAAAATGGGAGGTACCCTCAATCACAGGAGCAAAAGGAGAGAAGACAGGGAAGGAACTGGGAAGTAAACAGCCAGGTTTGAAGTTTTCTGAGCAAAACAGTAAGCAAGGAGACAAGCAAAAAAAAAAAAAAAAAAAAAAAAGGGTGAAGGNAGCTAAGGAAAAAAAAAAAGGGATCTAGTGATAGTTTAACTAAGTAGAAGGCAGCTACATTTTAAATCACAGTGAGATGGAAAGGTGAAAGCCCAAACTGGAAGAACATTATGGGGAGATCTCCATCTGAAGTACAGCATCCAGCTCCAGCACCCCTAAGAAAAGAAGGGCATGAATCTGTTGGAGAGGGTCCAGGAGGGCCACCAAGTTGATCAGAGGGCTCAGTCTTGAAAAAAGAAGGCTCACTCCAGGGAGACCTTATAGTGCCCTTCCAGTACCTGAAGGGGGCCTGTGGGAAAGTTGGAGAGGGCCTTTTTATAAGGGCATGTGGTGGCAGGACAAGCAGCAATAGTTTTAAACTACAGCAGGACAGATTTAGATTAAACATTAGGAATAAATTCTTTACTAGGAGGATAGTGGAATGGGTTGCCCAGAAAATTTGTGGGTGTCTCATCCCTGGAAGTGATTAAGTCCAGGCTGGAGGAGGCTTTCAACAATCTGGTGTAGGGTGAGGTGCCCCTACCCATGGCAGGGGGATTGGAACTATATGATCTTTAAGGTCTCTTCCAACTCCAACTATCCTACGATTCCATTATCACACTGTTCCAACTGGAAAAGAATGAATTAAAAGCAATTTACAGCAAATCTACAGCAAGCAAAGTATTTGGCTCTTGCAACATTTCAAGTATTTTCTGATGGAGGAAGTTTTGAGGGTGGTTTGGCATGACCTAGATGACAGCAATGGAAGCAAGACTCATTGCTTAGAATTAATATGCAAAGTAGGTTCCAGCACTTCAGTGAATTGACAGATTCCTCCACAGAGTCAGTGCAGACAGATTCAGGCTCAAGGAGTGACCCTAGATCACAGAGCATGCAGAGCAGGACTGATGAAGCAAGCTGCAACAACATAAAAATAATGGTGTGATATTCAGGATGGTGACACAGCACCAGAGCTCTCAGGCAGCAGCAAAACTCCACCAGGGAGGTTAGCCAAGTTCATAACCTTACAGTAACTTCTGTTAATCTGTCACCACTGAGTCCAAAACAGACAGGTCCCATTTACTACAACTAAAGAAGTGACTACAAGATGTAAAGACACTAAAACACACAATGCCACTATTTTAAGGAGTACTAGAAGTTGAACTCAAAGCCACACACACAAACTAAGACCTAAACTCAAGGAAGCAGAAGTCCATCCTAGCTACTTAGCATCCACTGTGATGCACAGTGGATGGATGGATGAATACTTCACATGAGTTTATACCTTTTTAGAGCAGACCTGACCTTACTCCTTGAATTAACTCAAATACTTCCAGAGGACATTAAGCAAACCTGTTCAAGAAGCTGCTCTATCACATAGTAGGAGTCTGCTACAGACCTCCCAATCAGGAAGGTGAAGCAGATGATGCCCTTTACAGACAAATAGGAAAAGCTTCATGCTCACAGGCCCTGGTACTCATGGGGGACTTTAACCACCCTGACATCTGTTGGAAGGACAACACAGCACAGCACCAGCAATCTAAGAGGTTCCTGGAATGTGTTGATGACAATTTCCTGTTTCAGGTGGTGGAGGAACCCACAAGAAAAGGTGCTGTGCTGGACCTAGTCCTCACCAACAAGGATGGGCTGGTGAGTGAAGTAAAGCTGAAGGGTACTCTAGGATGCAGTGACCATGAAATGGTTGAGTTCAAGATCCTCAAAGCATCAAGGAGGCTATACAGTAAACTCAGTGCTCTGGACTTCAGAAGAGTAGATTTCAGTTTCTTCAGGAATTTGCTCAAGAGGGTACCATGGGAAAAAACTCTGG
>VWZI01019397.1:0-13049 GCA_013396835.1 Psilopogon haemacephalus
GGCTTCGAGGAGACCTTATAGCAGCCTTCCAGTATCTGAAGGGGGATCTACAGATATACAGCCTTCCAGTATCTACAGGAGGGCTGGGGAGGGACTATTCGAAAGGTCTTTGTAATGACAGGACAAGGAGTAACATGTTTAAACTGGCAGAGGGGAGATTTAAACGAGATGTTAGGAGGAAGTTCTTTATAGTGAGGTTCTTGAGACACTGGAACGGGTTGCCCAGGGAGGTTGTGGCTGCTCCCTCCCTGGAGGGGTTCAAAGCCAGATTGGATGAGGCCTTGAGTGTCCTGATCTAGTGGGAGGTGGGGGGTTGGAACTGGATGATCTTTGAGGTCCCTTCCAACCTAAACCATTCTCTGATTCTATGATCTTCAGTCTGCACTGATGCCTGTAATGTCAGAAAGAGAACACAGGTTTACTCCTTACAGTTCTATCTATCAATACATTTGAACACAGTTATTACCACCATGAGTTACTGTGTAATTACCATTGTTCCCAATGGAGTTCCTGTTTCATTGCTGTTTAATTATGTGCATTATTTCAGCGTAACTATGCAATTTAACTCATGTCACTTGGAAATAAACATTTCAGGCAATGCAGTGCCATAACATAAGCTTCATAGGGTGGTTATAATTGCTGCAGAACTGTACAAAGTCACTTGTTGATGTAGCCTACCACTGTCTTTTGGAGAAAGATACAGCAATATATACCCTGGTTATTTAAGATATATGCCTGAAATAGCAATGAGTATCCTTTGTGTGACAGAATCTGAAAAAACTTCATTGCCAACAGAAACAGAAGGGTAAAGATAGTAAATTCTTCCCCTTGGAAACAGCTACAGTAAGCATATATTTGTTTGCAACATAAGAGCCTTTTCCAGGGAGTATTTCTAGATGAATCTCAGCTCTGGACATCACTGTTTAGCTCTTGTATGTGTTTTGCTGGACTCTGTTTTCAGGTAGGAGCCATGATTTTAGGGTCTTGGCATCTGATTTGGACCTTCTTTGTTAAGGAGTTTGTCTGCTTAAAAAAGAGAAGTTGTGAAGCACAACAACTCCTCTAATTTCTGAGATAAATGGTTTCTCTTGTGATATTTCTTGCCGTTTTCCTATGAGTTTAATAAAGCTCCCCATGAAAGGATAGCTCATTGAGACATGTTCAGATAAACATATTTTTAGCATTATTCTGAGGAGGAGTCAAGTGTAGAGGCCGATGGCCAACACATATTCCTAGCCATGTCAGGGACAGGCATCAGACACTGAGACAGGCTTGATTTAAAACATTTGGTTTTTGAAAAGAGTAAGAATTTTAAGAATGGGTAGAAGCTGCTATCAGAGTCATTGATAACTTGGCATGGGAAGCTAGAAAACAGCAGCATCAAGGTTACTTTCTGGAAAAAGTGACAGTGCTGACTTAGCATGTTAATGTGTCCTAGGCTTCATGTTACTGAAGGGTATTCAAATACATATAAGCATATTTTATAATGAAATACCAACAAAACAAATACATTGAGTGGAACTGAAAATACCAGCATATGCCTGAAATACAACATTAAGCTTTGTGTGAAGGTCGTAACTTAACCAGGGCTTCAGCAGAACCAATCAAGAAAAGTATGAACAAGATGTGATGGATATAAATGATACATTTATCTATTCATGGCAAAAAATCCATTAAACGAAACAGAAAATTGCACACTGCAAACATGATGACACAGTGCCCTAGAGAAACAGAAAACAGCCACTAGCCAGAAACAAAAAGCTAGCAAGATATTCTGACTGAAAGATATAAAAATTGCTATGAAAGTATTCCGAAAATTGGTATCTAAAAGTCTTAAAATATTCAAAAGAAGATGCGTATTTCTTTAGCTTGGCATTTGTATAAATACAGGCAGTTTCTCCTATGGGGAAAAGGAAAAACTTCCAAAAGGACATCACAATAATGATTATATTCAACATTTAAAAGGAAATTAATAAAAATTAATAATGCCTTTCCAGAGAATCCAGAAGATCATGCTAAAGTTTAAAAGGATTGGTGTACTAGACAAAATAAATTATTCCTGAAAGATACTAATGTACTTAGGTTTCACTGTGGTTTTCTTTCCACAGACTTTCAAATTATTAATTGCAATGTACTACTTGCTGAGTTGAAGAACTTTCCTCTTTTGATTGTAAACTGTGTATTATCCTAACATTTTTAATATTGTGAGATGTTCTCATATTGAATCTAGATCCAACACAAATCATAATTGTAGTTTAGGAAGATGAATCTAAAAGAGGATGTTAAGTATTAACATTTATCATATTACTGTCACTGGGAACTCTGGGTACTCTTAAACAGTCTGAATAAAAGAGGTCATTAATTTGATCTAGAAAGCTTGATAATGCACTTATTATTTGGAAGATTCTGTCTTATGTTAACTTTCTCAGTGTTCAAGTGAGACAGATAATATGGCAAGTTAAATGTCATGTGAGATAAAGCCTTATGTCAGTAGTATTCACTTTTTTTTCTTTCTCTCTGACCAGGTGTTTTTAGATATCTGAATGTTAGTGTTGCAAGGCACAATGCCTTTTGAGATAATCACTGAACAGAAGATAGCCATGTGGCTTTTCATCTATCATCTTATTATGCCCTGTTTGGTCTTCTGCTTGAAAGGTAAGATGACTTCCTATGTTAATCCAGTTTTCAGTTTTATGCATTTCAAGGTCAATTATGCTGTTTGCTTGGGTTTAATTTATTTCTGTGTATACGATGAACTACTAAATAATAATAATAATAATAAAGCTGTAAGGAAGCATACGTATTACAGTGAATCATAGAATGGAAGGAGTTGGAAGGGACCTCTGAAGATCATTGAGTCCAAATTCCCTGCCAAAGCAGGGTCACTTGGGGCAGGTCACACAGGAACACATCTACATGAGTCTTGAAAGTCTCTAGAGAAGGGGTCTCCACAGCCTCTCTGGGCAGCCTGTTCCAGTGCTCTGTTACCCTTAAAGAAGTTTTCCCTCATATTCAGGTGGAACTTCCTGTGTTTCAGTTTGTATACATTGCACCTTCTCCTGTCACAAGACATTACTGAAAAGAGACTAGCGCCTCTCTCTTGACACCCATCCTTCAGATATTTGTAAACATTAATAAGATCTCCTCTCAGTCTTTTTTTTCAGGTTAAATAGCCACAGGTCTCTCAGCCATCCCTTTTAAGATAGATGTTCCAGTCCCTTTATTATCCTCTTAGCCCTCCGTTGAACACTTTCTAGTATGTCTCTGTCCCTCTTGAACTGGAGAGCCCAGAAATGGGCATAATACCCCAGATGTGGTTTCACCAGGGCAGAGTAGAGAGGAAGACGAGATTCCCTTGGCCTGCTGACCACACTCTTCTTAACACATCCCAAGATACCATTGGGATTCTTGGCCACAAAGGTACATTTCTGTCCCATGGCTAACTTATTGTCCACCAGGACTTCCAGCTCCTTCTCCATGGAGCTGCTTTCCAGCAGGTCAGCCCCTAACCTGTACTGGTACATGGTGTTTTTCCTCCCCAGGTACAGTACTCTATACTTACTCTTGTTGAACCTCATTATGTTCCCTTTTGCACAGCTCTCCAGTTTGTCCAGATCTTCCTGATTGCCTGTACAGTCTGCTGGTGTATTAAAACAAAGAGAAACCATACTTCTACCTCCTGAAATTAGAGTTATTTGCAACTGAAGTTTTGGTTCAGTTCTGAGAGATGGAAAATGAGCTCTTTGGAAAGTTAAGTTCAGGATTAAAATATAGTTCCTAATCCAACTTCTCTTGAGGTTTTTTAAGTCTGTTTCAGACAACAATTCAAATGAATGCTGTTTTTTTCAGTTGTTATGGTTAATTAGGTTGCCAGAATAAGGAGAGCTCTTCTTAAGAAAGAAAATATTTTGCTGACATACAGACTGCATGAACTGAGACCTGAGCTTGTAAAAAAAGCACAGTAATTAAATTGTGCAGATGCAAAATTCTGACTGAGGTTTGAGGAGTTCAAATATTGTCTACTAATGATTCAGTTATTTTCAAGGTAGGCTTTAGATCCTTCCCTGATTTGAGTGGTATGTTAGAAAGGTAATTCTGCTGCATTTCCAAAAGCATTCTTGTGTTTTTCTGGGTTCTTCATGTAATTAATGAGTTTCTAATTAAAATAAACTTTTCATAGTCTTATTTAATCTATCCTACCATTTCAGGCATCTTGTCTACCATGAGATCATATTGTTTGTATTATTGAGTACACAAATCTGATTAATACAGTGATGTAAGATCGTTACCTTCAAAAAACTAATCCCTAGCTCACAGGAGTGCTTGTTTGTTCAGTTAGAGCATTTTATTAATCTAAAAAGGGTTTCAAGTCATCTGTTTACTCCATATGAATTTTCTGGAGGATATACTGACACGTGATATAATAACAACTTTGAAAATACTGTGATCCCATGCTTACAATGTTTGTTATGTGTTTCAAGCATGTTTTAATTGTTAAGATACGAAGGCTGCAAGTGGCATGAAAATTAAAATTCAAATTTGTCATTTTAATACTGGCCTTTTCCTAAAAAAGAGGTTGTCAGCTACCATCAGTAATGCTACACATATGAGTTAACTCTGAGCATGGTGACATCAAACAAAATCATCAGCTTCAGTAGCCAAGCGAATGCATTGTTTGATAAAAAAGTTGAGTCAGTCACACAGAACAAGTGTTCGTTTAGTTTCTTGAAGGGCAAGGACAGATGATTAGTGCTAATACTTACATATAATGCACATTGCAGTTGTGCCCAGAAGCCAAAAATACTGGCACCAGAATGCACCTCCTGGTTGGTCCCTTAAAATGGCATGGGAAGATTGTGTGCTATGAGGATCACGAGTAAGTGACATAGGAAGAGCAGAGATGGGTATGACGACGTTGCATGCAGTTTTGAGTATGCTTGGATATACACCTGACAATGTTTGTTTGATCTTTTGCTTCCCTGAAATTGGTTTTGATTCCTCTAAGAACAGGAGGGAGTGGTGTGAAGGGTTTTGAATGGGACTAGGTTCTAATAGCACTGTTCCCAGTTCAAATAAACTTCCTAATTTATCTTCTGATGTGGAATAAATGCAGGACTTGCTTATGTTTCCCATCTAAAGCCAAAGACCTACCACCATCTAGCAATATATAGTACCAACCTCCAATGTGGAAGATTTGTAGTCTTACACAGAGTTTTTTATTCCCAGTGTATTATTGCAAGACTGATTAGCACACACACTCTGCTCTTAGACCTGCTCTGCTTCGCATAAATAAATAAAGATTTATTACACCGCTTCTGTCATCTAAGGTTTGCAGCACGCATGTGGGTTACATAAATCTGATGTTGCAGTCTTTGCTCTATCCCAGCACTTGAATCTTGCTCAAGGTTTTCTCATTTCAAATGTGCTGCTGGCAGTTACTTGTGGCAAATCTTCCCTTCCAGTGTATTTCTTGGCAGTGAAAGTGTCATAGCATCCAGAAAATCCGTAGGTGCAATTACCAAGATGAAATTCTAGAGGTGGCTTGGGAGTGTTCACAGTATGGTTAAAAAGTGAAAGATGCTCCTTTTCTCTCTGGAGAAAGAAGGAGCATCTTTACAGTGATCAGGTCAAGTTCTAGGAGATGTTCTTTCACGTGTGGTATTATCAAGGGGACTGCTAGAAGTGTCAACAGTAATGGGGAATCTTTGAATCGAGGATGCTTTTGGGGTAAAGATCCTGAGTTCTCATTTCAATAAGAAGGCACACCAAGTATCAGAGTAAAGAGACACCTGTCAGAGTTTTTGCAACAGATCTACTATATCAGCTGCTCTAGAGCCAAGAAACTGATAGTTTCCAAGGTCAGAATCTTTGAAGTGTCTTAACATATGGTCTGTCCCAAGTTCAATGATAGCAGCCACAACACTTGAAGGTATTCAGAATTCATGTTGAGAGCTTTCAGACTTACCAGCTAGGAACATTTGGGAAACAAAGACCTAGGAAGCTGACAACCTGAACTACATTGACTTGAGCTGTTTTGGTGGTTCGACAGTTATCTAGCCCCACCCCCCACCCCCGCCTTTGAAATAACCCAGGCTAAGACTCAGTCAGCTGGAAGTTAATAAATGAAGCTTTATGTTTACAGCTTTGCACAATATACAAGCAGATATTTACAATCTATAACAGATATTTACAAATGTATACAATAAAAAGGTAATACAGAAACACCACACCCATCCCAGAGATCAAAATCCCTAAGAGGGGTAACTGAACACCCTACCACCTTCCCCCTTTCCCCAGTTTTATCTCACCATCTGTTTTATGCAGCAGATAGGCAAAGGTAGATCAGCCAGGGGGATTAACAGCAGGAATGAAGTTCGTGGAATTACTCAGATCCAGCTATGAAAGGCAGGGAGAAGGAGCCATGCAAAAGCAGCCACAGCCCAAAGCAGTCTGGCTTACCTATATTTGGATTGCAACTCTTAATTTTTTTTTTTTTTTTCTCAGTAAAGCTATGACTGAAGTAGCATCACCAGTGTTTTCCTTTCTCAGCCTATAGCCTAATTTCTCATTCAAATCCTCCAATTAGTTCCAACCTGCACAGATGTTCAGTATTTGGCCTGAAAGTGTGTTGGATATTCCGACACTCTTAACAACTTAGGATTTTTAACTATTTTCAAATTGTTATTTTTCTGCTGCAGGAAATTTAATCTTTTTTTCCCCAAAACTGAAATACATAGATTTCCCCCAAAATTTGGAGTTTGCCTTGAAATTATACTTTTGTTTTACAGCTAGTGGCATTTTGTAGACATCAAAGGCAGAAGCTGAGAACTGTTGCAAAGAGGGGGCCATTTCTCATCAGTGAGAATGTGCATTTCCTTCACTGAAAGGACGTAAATATTACATGGACCAGTGCATCAGGAGTTTAGACATCTTCTGCAATGAGATAGGATAAGTGTTTGTTTTCCAGGTAAATTAGTGCTTGAAATGTACTCTTGCAGCTATAAATTGGTGAAAAAGCTGTAAGTAATTTGGTCTTTCACTTACTGATAAAACAGGCAGTTACAGTAAGAGTTGCTTTTCAGAGTGCCCCTTGAGCAGTGCAAGGCAAGTGAATGCATCAAGGAATGCTGTGATGATTGTCAGTTCACTGTTAGAAAAGTTCTTTCAAGTCTATTACTGGTACTATCTGACTTATCCTCTCCCCTGACATTTAGGCTTTCTCCAGCATACATCTAAATTGCCTTTGACTCCCTGTTAAATTCATATCCCATTGCTAAGTTGGAATTTTTAAGCTTGTCTTGGATCTAGTACATTCCATATAAGTCAATGAACTGGTGTAGCTTCACTTGGGTTGATAACCTTTCACCAAAAGGCTTGTTTTGTTTCTTTTTCATAAAGACTAAGATCAGCAAAGGTTCTATATTTAATTGTGCTTAATGAATACTTGATTACATTTGACTACAAGAGCAATCAATCACAAAAACCCATTACTGTGTTCCTCCAGTGTTCTATTTCTGATCAAACTTTTCTACTTTTTACCTTGGAATTTCTTATTGCACAACCATGCAGTCTGAGTTTTGGTCAGATCAGTCCTCAAAAGACAGCTTGTTACTCTGGTGGCTATTTTGAGTTGTGTAGAATGAGGTAATAGTCCAGGAGTAAAAATCTCAAAAGTGCTCCTGCTTTTTAGGAAACCTGTTGCCTTATTTTCAAAAGTCAATAGGACTACAAGCTTCAGTAAAAGCTAGTGAAGTGTTAAAATCATTAAGACACAGGGCCACTCAGTGCAGAGCAGTTATTTTGGTGTATTTATGAGGATGTGACAGCACGCTGAACTTCTGAGCATGTTGCAGATATTTCATTGTAAGGTTTTGTGGGGAGATGGCAGTGAGTAACTGCTGTATTTTACCTTCTTCCCTATTTGCTGAGCACTGGCTTTCCTGCGAGATCAACATGTTAGGTTCTTAAGTTGGTTTTGAAGGAAGAATCACTTAAATGATATAAGTATCTAATAGTCAAATGTGAGTGTCTTTAAAAGTACTGTAACTAGTACTGGCTGGCATTCATCTTGGCAGTCTAAGATCACAAGCAAAAGATCACAAGCAGAAAGTGCTGTGTCACCCTTAGACACAGTTGGAAAACTTGTCCGGCCAAGGATTGGAGTTTTTCATACCTGAAAGTTGATGCAAAGGACAAACCACCTAATTAGCTACACAGCTCTTCAGGGACTTCACTGGCAAATTTGAGATAAAAGTAACTCTCATGGTCTTTTTGGTCCATAAGAAACAACCCTCCCAAAGGCAATCCAACCCTTTGATATAATATGAAGTGGGGAGTGATAACTTTTTCTGTTTGAGTCCTGACTGGTTCTTAGGAAATTATGTCCCTTTAGCACCTTGCTGGTTTACACTGACAGCCAATTGTTATGGAAGGGGTTATTATTAATTAATGCAATGTGATTTTCCAAAATGAATATTATTTATTCATTTTTTATATCCAAACTTTTCCACCCCTGACCACTTATTTTTAATATTGAACAGGTTCGATTGTAGCATTTATGGAACGATTACATAAACAATATCTAGATCTAGAAGTATCTATTAGCATGTATAAACAATCAATTATAACTTAATTAACACTGGAAAATCTCTTGCAGTCAATAGTATCGCTTGGCCACTAGATGAAATTCAGGCTCACTTCTGCTTAGGGCAGAATTTAGGTAATATGCAGAGGTTAGGTTTTACAACTTATCCCATCTTGTGGGGTTATCAATAAATTGGAAGTACCCAGAACACTTGCAGGGTGCCTGGCTGCTGGCTGCTGCTGCTGGCTGCAGGTGTGGTTGAGACTTGGCCCACCCCAGGCTCCACAGGCTGCTGGAGGAGGAAGAGGGGGTGCACACGGTTTTCTGACCTGTTCCTGGCTTTTTGACGATCTGCGTACCTCTAGGCTTGGTCATCTTAAGGAGATGCAGGCTGCTCTGGCAGGTGCAGGCACGTGTCTTGCGATGTGTCTCAGCAGATGTGTATGTCATGCTGCTAATTGTGTGATGGCTATTCAAGTTGCTTCTGGAAAGACTCAACAGTTCCTGGGTGGGATATAGCTTATATCGCTATATGACAATAATAAGGCGTTACAGGCACAGATGCAGAACACAGAATAATAGCAAAATCATGTTGTGTCATCTGTTTATCTGCTTTTAGTATCAGTGCCTGAGATTGATTGGACTCTTATGGACATTAGCATATCCAATCAGAGTGGCAGTAAGCCAAGTCTTACCATATTTGAGTGAAAGCATAGGTTTGCTTATACCGTATGGGGGAAGAGCATAGGCCCAGTACAGGCATAACATGAGGCTAGCACGTGCACCTTGTTTACGATGGGTTGCAAGCAGGAAAAAATCAAGTTATGTAAGCCACAGTGCTCAGACTCCATGGCGCCATGGTCTTTTGTCTCTCTTTCTGCCAGTTGCTTCTTCCCCAAAAACAGAGGGAAGGGAGAAAAACATGTATCAACAAGCCAGCACGCATGTAGGCCTATTTTGACTCTTCGGGTCTACCACGATACCCTTTCTCCATCAGGATGACAGCATTTTTGTACAGAATGTAAAATGCAACCACATGCATTTTGTGGACGTGAACATATTAGTGCTTGAGCACATAAGCTTCTCATGAATGCCAAGTGCAAGTTTCCCACTGGATTATGAGAGAATATTATAAAATCCAGCGCAAAACCTGGAATGATATGTAGCTTGGATTTTCTCTGGAACAGTAGGTTCAGAAAGACATATAATGAACTGAAGGCCATAATCTACATTATTTAAAGGTTTTTACTGCAACACATGGCACTATTTGCAATTGCTAAAGAGAAATAGGCATTTTCTTCTGAAGTACAAAGTAGATGAATATACCAGAATACCTGTTTACCTTGTCTACCATGTCCATGGTTGCATCTTAGAAGACAATTTCATGCTACTACAGAGTGTCTGACATTTATGAATAAATCAGAATGTATTTTGTGATCATAATGCTCAAAACGTGCAAGTGTCTTGTTTACCTGTGAGCCTCATAAGGATGTTTTGGCTCATTCCAAGACCATCTTGGTTTTGAGCGAGCTTCTCAGGTCCTCATTTCTGTGGTGTACTGAAAACAGTATCTGAGAACTACTTCAAAGTATCAAATTGTTTCTAGGCTTGACTTGCTTTACAACTTAGCTAATACAATGAATGAGCCCTTGGCTTCACTGTTCTGGATCCATTAACATTCAAGGTTAATCTAGCCACATGCTGTGTCAACAGATCTCTGTCACTCTCTCAGGCGAAATATGTAACAGGATACAACACTGTAGGGTAGATCAATACTGATGGGAATGATAGGAAATTACTGTCTGGAGCAACTACTTTGGGTGGTGTTAAATGCCAGGGTAATGGAGAAGTATACAGGAAGCATGAACAGAAAGAAAACTGCAAGTCTTGTTAGAAAAATAAAGATGCTAATTAAAATATTTTTATAGTCATTCTCAGGTGCAGTGACAAGATCTTGAGGTTTTCCACCTGTCTTAGCTTCTTTCTGGCACTGACCTTTGAAAAACTTTTCACTGTGATTTGCTATTGATATTCATGTCACAGTTTGTGGTGATTTTAGTGTCAGGTTGGTTCTTATCCAGCAGAAGACATGTGTTTAACACTACACTTGCATATATGTTTATTGATTTGGTTCAACTTGCATGTTATGGATCAAGTTCCTGAAAAAAATATTAAGACACTAAAAAAGTTAAGTACATTTCAATGTTGTCTCATTTTTATTTGCTTTAAGCAACCAGTATTACTGTTTAACCCTTCCTAAAGATAAAGTTAAAGATCTTTCCAGCAGGAGCTCATTGTAGCCATCCCTTCCTAAAGCTGTCACCATCTTTTGTGGAAAACATTTTTGTCATTACAGTGGGAATTATAAATATTTATCAATCAAAAATATAGTGGTAACTTTCTTACAAGTATCTTCAAAAGGAATTGTTTTATGCAGACATTCTGAGATAGAAATTCACACAGTTTTACCTTTTTTTAAAAGGCAGAATGGTAATTTGTTTGTTAAAACACGCAATGTGTAGATCTTGAAGAGCATTCACATCTTTCATGCTTTATTTTTGAGCAGTTCCTTCTAGTCCATAGAGATTTGGTTTTCTGGTCTTGGAGCTTTGGATTTTTTTGCTAGGATATTGAATGCCTGTACAGAAGTGTTTGCAGGATTAGATCCTTAAGATATGAATTATCCTTAAGTTATGAATTATGCAGAATTAATAATAAGTATTATTTTTTATATCTAAGTGGAGATTGTTAATAACTATGAAAATTGTTTATTAACATTAAATCTCTCCAGAAAACTTATTTACAGTGTTTGAAACACATGGTTTGGATACTTATACACACAAGGAACAGGCAAAACTAGAACACTTTAAGAAATAAGTAGCGGATGCAAACATTAAAACTGGAAAGGTGTTCTTGGTATCAAATATACCTCTTGCCCACCAGGGGATGCAAGAGGCTTCTTTCTGCTACTAAGGCAGAAAGACACAACAGAATCTAGTTACAGGATTTTTTAGAGAGAGGCTTTGAAATATGTGCTCACAAAATAGTATCAAAGAGTACCCAAAGCTCAAAGGGAATTCTGTCGATATCTTGAATGTTGTTGCAGGCAGAACATGTGGCAGGACAGCACAGGCAAATCAAAAGTAAAAGCAAAAGCAGAAACTTATTTATTGTATTGCCCAAATATAAATGGCCGCCGTGGCCACACAAATTCACCAGTCAGAATGGCACTTTGCCAAACCTGACCGTATTAGGTGAAGTCATGAGTTTGCTTTCCCTTATTTGGGAGGAAGAAGTCCAGGCAAGTCTTGGACCCTCAAAGTGGGTGTCTCCAAGTCTTTTGTCTTCTCCCTGCACTCTGCTTCCTTCGCCCCAGCAGAGGGAAGGGACCATGGGATCATTCCACAACATAAGTCGACTGTGGTCTCTGAACTTATGAATTTGTTGGCATATATAGCCACACGTATTTTACTGCCAGCCTCTCACTGTTTTTCAGTAATAACATCATCATTTCCTCTGTTAGTTTCTTTTGTATACAGTTCCTTTACAGTAATGGTTTTCTCTTTGATACATGCATGCAAGTTGTTTTTCCTGCTTAAATCACATTTTAAATAGTTCTGGATCTAGGAGCCCTTCCAGAAGCCTGAGTCCCTTAAGTGCTGGTTGAGGGAATGCTTGCTCAGTTTTGTTTAATCATCCGTTTCCCTTATTAAGATTCAATTACTTACCTGTTTTTGTGATTTAATTTTAGGTCTTAGTGAGATTAAAGGCACTTTAAAGCAAATAAGGTAAATATACAAATGGACATCCATTAAAAATTTCTTGCACATGATACACAAAATGTGAGTGATGTGAGGGAAATTACTTTTATCTTATATTTTATTTCCCATTTAAACTACTTGCACAATGAATTGCCTCATAACAGTATATCTAACATTTCTGTTGTATCACTTGAAATATATAATTCTCTTCTGAAATCAAATGTGGGTCACTTATACATTTCAGAAAGAAAAGATATTAATAACTTTGTAAATAAGGGAAAATTTAGAAGATTATTTTTACTCTTAAGAACAGAATATTATAGATTATAACTACCCTATGAGCCAGTGTGGGAAGTCATATCTTGCAAAGTATGTAGAAAATTAGTGTACTTGAAATCTCTCCTAGTGTAGCAAATTAGAAAGTAAGAGTAAAAGTTAATTTATAATACTTTTACTTGTTTTTCTATCAGCCATATGAAAATAGAATGATGCATAATTGTCGTATGCTGGTTTACTGACATGTCTTTGAGCAAACCATTATGAAAGATTAACCGTAAAATTGCAGTATACTATTCCCTTTGGGAATTTACTGTTCTACTTTTCTGTATTCAGATTAGATAAAGAATGGATTATGCAAAATGTGAGAATAAGTGTATTGAAAGCATCCTGGGGACAGAATAGTGCATCCAGTGTTCAGCAGAGAT
>VWZI01019399.1:7344-43246 GCA_013396835.1 Psilopogon haemacephalus
GTTTATATTCTAGACAGAAATAAACAGAGTATGCTTTCAGTGAAGTAGGAAATAAAACTGCCTGAAATGATCAGAATGAAATTATCTACCTTTTAACTTTCCCTGCAGGTTTATTTGGTGAAAGCAAAGTATGGAGAGAACAAGAAGGCTGAAGATGTCACACTAGCATATCTTCAAGGTCTTGCAGCCAATCTGTGCAGCTACTAGTCCAGGCCTAGTAAAAAAAGTATATATTCCGAAATGTTATAATTTATGCAAATTAATATAAATGTATTAATCTTTATATTGATATTTATAAACTGTGAAAAAATATTTATTATCATTAAATCTCACCAGAAAACGCAGAGTTGTGGGTATTTACATGCAGGGAAACAGGCAATTTAAACAGTTGGGAAAAACTAGCAAAATACAAACAATTTAAACTGTTAGAAAGTGAATCTTGCAGTCAATATGACACTTACCCTCTAGGGAGACTCAGGAGGCTCCTTTCTGCTGAAGCAGAAGGCGCAATCAATTTACAGAGCCGAATCAGAAGTTTAATTACAAAGAAGCTTTTGAAGCTTTTAAGAATATTTACTCACAAACCAGTATCTCCAGATTTCTGGGGCTGCATTATAGTCTCAGACAGTACCCAAAGCACATGTTGGTGATATGGTAGCTTTTAGAGGCTTTGGGCTCTAGCAAAGTGCAGGGGTTTAGTACAGTCACTGATCTGGTCTTGATTCTTTCCAGGGCAGACGGTGTGCAGGCAGACATGATGTCTTGCTGGTGACTAACTCTTGCCTACAGGATGAAGGCACTTAATGCCTTTCCTTGGTAAACTGAGGCACAGCAGTTTCCAGGGAAACAAGCTTGAAGCATCAAAGCAAAGCTGGTCTGGAGAATGTCAAAAGCATGGCAAGGCAGAGCAGAGCAGGGCACTTAGAGGCAAAAGCACAACAGCAGGAAGCATGTTGTTTTTCAATTGCACTCATATATATTAATTACCTGAATATGATGGCTCATTTGGCCACAGAGACTAACCAATCAGAATGGCACTTTGCCTAAACTGACCATATTAGGTTAAACCAGGGCTTGCTTTACCCTTAATTTGGAAAACACAGGCCGTGCATAAACAAGAGTATGTACCTTGTTTACCAGTAAAGCAGACTGGGTGTCTCCGAACCTTTTGTCTTCTCTTCCTGCTGCTCTCCCCACCCCCCTCTCCCTTTCCCACTGCTCCCATCCCTTCAGCAGAATGGGAAGAGGATCATGGGACAACGCCTGGGCAAGCCAAGACATGTGTTAGGCCTATATTGGCCTTCCATAACACAAAACCATAATCTTTTGAAGAGGGGCTCAGTTTAGATTTCAGAATTTTCTGAAATACAACAGTTTAAACTTGAAAACCTATGTGCTTAACAAGTGTTTCTGCTGTAGTTGTGTTATTTACTTGCACACATAATTAAATAACTTCTAAATCGGTATGGGATGAATGAGAGAAAGGGGGGATCAGAGGCATAAGTGTCAGAATGAATCACCTGCAAAATCAGACACGAAAACATAACTTGTACATATAACATGTTGTGGCTGCATCAAAGGTTGTCCTCCTGTTAGCTGGAATTGGGAAAGGAAAATTGGAAGGAAAAGCACATTCAGTTCTAAGAAATGATTTAGAGAAGAGTTTATCTCTGCTAACCAGAGGTACAGCCAAGGTGGCCAGGTTAAGTGTCTCAGATAGCTGGATTTGCCTGAACCCTGAGGTTTGGTATAGTAAGGAGAGAAAACTCCTAACAGAGGATGGGGGACTGACTGAAGCAGGGATGTGGGGAGAAGGATGTGAGTGATTAACAGCAGTCATTTCCAGAAATGTGGATAAAAAAGAAATTATGCCTCTGTTATGTGGAGAAAGGACTTAGAATTGCTAGGTGAGTCTAATTTATAGTTGTGACTGTGTTAGGCCATCTCTTCATATCTTATTGCTTCTCACTTGTCTGGGACAAAAGGCCAAAAATAATTTTTTAGGTTGGTCTCTCATAAGACTACAGATCAAAGCACCTTTCCTTGATTCTTGCTTCATACTTATAATTTTGGATTGAACTACAATGTATCTTGGTTATATATGTAAAAGGATATATAGATACAAGGAATAGGTGCTTAATGGACCATCAAAAGTAGTGAAAAATCACAGCCTATGGCCTCCAGTCATCCATGCAAGAATACACTTTTCTAATGCCCAAAATGATTTGATTTATAATTCTAGAACTTCTTCAGTGTAAATTGAATGTATCTGGGTGATTTAGTGGAAATACTAACATCACATGCTTAAATTCTCTCCTGAAATTGTATTTCAGTAACTTAGAAAACTCTAAAATCAGACTATGCAATCTTGTATTACTACATTTTCAGTGTGTATATTACTCTGGTTTTCATCTGAATGAGGGCTAAAATACGCTTTTTATTAAGTCATCCTAAAACATAGAGTTAGGAGTAAACCAGCACATTATTTTATTATAGCTTTATTGTTAGCTGTACGTTATAGGTTTACATTGGCTGAACTACGCCAAACATTCAGATCTGTGCTTCAGAGAACTTGTATCCTAAAAGCAAAATAGGCTTTATATAGCACCAGAAATCAACCACAGACTATGATACAGTGTGATATAAAAAGTGAAGTACAAATTAAGGAAGAACATTTGCGTTTAAGCTACCTCTCTATAGCTTGTAAGTATAAACTCAGACTTTTCTTTCTGGAACTTTTCCAGACTTTCTGGAACTGCTCTGCTCTTTCACCGTCAGTTATGCAAAAGACTTTATCTGGCCACCCTGTACTGAGGGACATCTATCTTCAGAGAACTGAAATAACTGAAATAACATAATGTAAAGTAATGACACTTGTGTCTTTTTGTTCCTGTTTGAGAGTGTCTCATCTCATTTTAAGGAAGGCATAATTGTTATCCTCTGAGTCTTCCTTGTGTATTAATATACATATACATGAAGTAGGGAAATCACATCTCTTGCCTTGTATAAGTATAGAGGCAAAAGCTATGTGGAGGTTTAGCAGTTAACTGTCCCCTCCCCACCNAAAAGGTAATACAGAAACAACACACCCCTATCAGAGATAAAAATCCCTAAGAGTGGTTTTCCAACCACCCCTACCACCTTTCCCCCCTTCCCCAATCTTATCTCACCATCTGTTGATGAAGCAGATAGGTGAAGGTAGATCAGCCAGGGGGATTAGCAGTAGGAATTAAGTTAGTAGAATTATTGAGAATCAGCTACAAAAGGCAGAGACAACGGAACCATTCAAGAGAAGCAGTTGCAGCCCAGAGAGGCCTGAAGCACTCTGACTTATCTATATTTAGGTTACAACTCTTAAAACTTTTTTTTTTCCTTCTCAGTAAAGCTGTGAGTGAAGTGACACAATGTATTTTTATTTCTCAGCCAATAGTCTAATTTCTCACTCAGATTCTCCAGTTAGTTCAAACCAGCACAAGCTATTAATTCACAGACCAGTTTCAAGATTCCTTTCTCTTCCTTTCCTCTTTATTTCCAGTTGTTCATTGAAATGAAGACACAGTGAAAGCAGATAATTTATTTCACTGCATGCAGGCATTTTGGACAATAAAATATACAATGTTCTTCTGACTCATTGTCTTTCCTACAGTTCTTTTATTCATAATTATGTATAAATGCTATTAATGTATTAAGTAAATAATTGTTTTTACATTGATGAGTGGATTTTAGAAAAAGGATTTGCATGTAAACTATGGAATCTGAGATATGGGAGGATTTGCCTCACAGTTAAAGAAGGAAACAAAAAACTTTACTTTTTTTTTCCAGTTGTTCAGTTTGGAAACAGTTTAGGATATGAACACAATCTCTCCAACATAACATTACAGACTAAATCAGAGTTCTTTCCAGCCTTTGAAATATTGAAGCAACTCAGGTGATTACTCTCTACTACCATTACACACAAAACTAAAAAATAAAGTGCTGTAGATCTATAAAAAATAAGTTGTATTTAATTTACAAAACATGCACCTTAATAAATATCATTAGTAGTTTCTGGAAGAGCTTTCCAGAGGGATGTTTATCACGTGCTGGATGAGAAATTAGTCGTCTCCAGTCTATCTGGGACTTAAATTTAATTTATGGAGGTGTTTTACACTGGAGAAAGTGAAAGTAGAAGCAAAAAATAGGAAAATACAGGAAACGGATTTGGTTTTGGTTTTGGTTTTTTTGTGTGGAAGGGATGAAAATGTACATAATCAAAGGAAAAGTATTTTAAAACCTGCTAAGGGAACACTGTTCTTTAAGCTTGCAATGTCCAAGTCTCATCAATAGACATCATCATGGATAAAAACATTTGCGAAAGTGCAAGGAACCATGAAAAGCAGTTGGGGATATGACTTTCTCCTCATTCCTGTGCCTCTGACACACATGCATATTCAAATTGCTTCCTAAACAGTCAATGCTCTGCACATCCAGATTACACCATAGCAACAACTAAACAGACGGTTTGCTCCATGGTAACTGTTTTTAAATGTCACAATAGTTTTCACCATGACCAATCAATCCTTAACCGACACAATGCCCTGATGTTTATTTTCTTTTTCCAGTCCAGTCTGCAGGGCAAGGTGGAGAGACTGAATTTATATCACTTTCACTCATCTACTCTGATGCTGATTCACACAGTGCTTTCTTCTCTATTGTATGCAAATTCCTGAACTAGAAAGAAATATTTATGTCTTTTGAAACAAGGGGCTGGTGCCGTTTCAGCTGGTCTTCTAAATTAGATTGTTCAGCAAGTATGATTAATATTATTAAAACTTTAGTAGCTTGTTTCTCCATACATAACTCTCTAAATACATTATCTGGTTTGCTGTAAAGAGACAGTGTACTTAGAACAAATGCTATATTATAATTAAATAACATGTCTGATTTACATACTGATTTGTATATCATCAGCATTCATAAGTAATGGTGCTACTCCATTCAATTTCTACTCATTTTCCTAGGTCACCAGATCAGCACAAAGGAAACAAAAAAAAAATGCAGCTAGTTAATCCTCCTATATCTTCCTTTCATTTTTGTCTGAAGTTAAACACTAAAAAATTAAACTAGGAAATTCAATAGGAATAACAGTCCTTTTCACATAATTACACTTGAGTATCCAGATGGATGAATTGATGGCTTTTCAGTCATCCCAAACACATCTCAAAATATTGTGCTTTTTAGTAGCAGCTGGTCAAAATGTGGCCAAATTTTGATCATGCCTTCAAAAGTACTTCAAAGAAGGACAAAAAAATTGCTTGGTTTTCATCTCCAATGCAATATCAAGTAGTAACACTTGTCTAAATATGCTGTCCTTCAGTTTTATTGCAACTGTAGAAGATCTTATGGAGATCATAACTTTAAAACTGCCTACTTCTGGAATAGTAGAGCAGAAAAAGTATTGGTTTCACAGAGCAAGGGAACTGATCCTTCACAGTCTGTTCATAATAATGATCCTGCTGTTACCACTTCTGGTCTTCTAAAAAATGCTGCATCAAGACCTATTTGTGTTGATGCCAATACAAACTTCTGAGAAGGAGGCCAAAGAATATGTTCTGAGCATTTGTTTATATTTATAAAGAACAATTTTTTCCCCCACCAGTTCTCCCGAGCTTTGGAAAATCTTGACAGCCGTAAAAGTAACTCCAGCATGTAAAATAATAAACATTGCAAATACTTTCTCCTCCACTATACCAGCTGCACACCAATCAGGTATTGGTATCCAGCAGAGCCAACATCAGATTCAGAAAGTTATTAACCATTATGATGAGGGAACAGTGAATGCTGATCCTAAGAAAAGGTGTTTAATCGAAACTTGGCATACACAGGTAACGTGCTAGCACCGAACGCAGTGAAATTTCCTCTCAAATTATGTGGAGCAGCTTCTTTAAATTGTCTGGCAGTATTAATTGGTAATAAAGTACTTCTATAGGAAAAGATTTTACATTCACCAAAGAACAGTACTGTGGTGAATAATAATTTCAAGCACAAGTGCATCCCTAGGTCTAATGTTAAATTTTATTTCCACAGTCTGAAAGAATTTAAAACAAAAAAAAAAGAAAAACCCTGTGGTCAAGACTTTCTGTCTTGTATTAGGGCTATTACTATCTCTATTACTATAAACATTCCATAACCAGGCCTTTTGCTATAGAAAGAGCCTTACTGGTTGCTTACCTTCTAATGGATGTATTTCTGGTAACTAAGCAACAAATTACCAATACTATTGAGCTGTAAACTATTTGCTATTTCATTACCAGTTACAAAAATCTTTGGATGTAAACACCATGTTGTAAAAGGAGAATTAAAAAACACAACAAAATAACTCATTCACTTTGTTTATGTATACCCCCTTTATTTGTGGGGAAAGAAGTGATATAATATCCCAACAGTATAATATTCTCAGTCGGGAAGTATTCTGAATCTGTAATAAATATTGTTTTGAGTGAAACCCCACTAAGATAATGCTTGTCAATTACAATGTATTTTGGTGAATTCTAAAGTATCTAAGCACAAAACTGAGCAGTAGTAACAGCTAATAATAAATTTGCAGAAACTTGCTCTCAGTCTTGCTTCTTCAATTAAGTTTAAATATTTAAGTATTTAACTGTTGAAAGATAGTTATGAATCTTCATTGATAGTAATATATTAAAGAACTCTCATTATTTAGAGTAAGGACTTTCTGTCTTTTCATCATTAATATCAGAGGATTTCAAAGTGGGATTTTGGGGTTTACTGCCTAGATGTTTGGATGGACAGAGATCATGAAGAAATGAAATGCTATTCTAAATGTGGAGAATCTGCTTAGTTTCAAGGCAATATTAATTTCATGTTCATAGCTGCAAATTTTTTTTGTGACATCTAGATGCTGGCAACAGACCAGATTTAAAGACCTAAAATGTAAGTAAGTTTCTCACCATTTTCCTTTTGTTCTTATTAACACTCTCTGTTCCTTGACTACTTAAAAAAAAAAACAAAACCAAAAAACCAAATTGGTAGAAAAGAAACCCCAAAAAAGTAGGAACAACTACTAGTACCGTTCTCCATCTTTTGTGTGTGACATAGACTATATGCTTTCCCTATTCAGTCTACTTATGTTTACAAGTTATATATTAAATTTTAACCGATTTCTGTATTATAAAGGCCAAAAAATCATCTATGTAACAGGGAATATAGCCAATGACTTCTCCCTGGAGGTGTTCAAGGACAGTCTGGATGAGGCCTTGAGCAACCTGGTCTAGTGGTGTCCCTGCCCATGGCAAGGGAGTTGGAATTAGATAATCTTTAATGTCCTTTCCAACCCAAACCATTCTATGAATCTGTGAAGTCCCCAGGGCAGTGGAATACTTAATTTTGCCAGCTGTGTTTCTGGATTGAGTTAATTAACTACACATAAATGTTCATCATGAACTGATGGACATTTTTCCTCTACTCTGAAAAAAAAATTGTACTGTATTTCTGTTTCCGTATTTGCCAAAGAGCTTTATGTTTCCTGACTGGAAATTCAGAGTGAAAGGCAAACCAAAGAGAAGCCACGCTTTCTCACCCCCTTTCATATAATTTCAGTATATGCCTTGAGGGTATTCACTTTCTGTTATTGAGTTCTGCAAAAAGTACACTGCATCTTGGTCACTTACACATTCAGAACCATTATTATTTGAATTCAGAATAATTCCCCATTCTTTGAAGGAGAAATTTGTGGCAGCAATAAACATTCTTTTTATTACATCGTGAGAATTAAATCTTTGCTCCTAGGCAGGCTATGAAAGAGACGTGTACTCCTACTTTCCTCTTCACTATTGTGCAGGTATTTGTTGGCTGAATCAAAACTCACATACTTACTTTTATTCAAATAAAGTATAAGAAATAGCAAATTAGGCAGCTTGCGTCCAACCACGCAAATAAATACCTTTATAAACTATCAAAATTTTAGAGGGTTAAGCATATCCGTTAAATAATTTGCTTAGGTTCAGAAAAGAGGACAAAATACATTAAATGGTAACTGGAATAACATTTTACAGACATCATATGAGAACACAACCAAAATAGGAAAACAAAAAAAATCTTGGTTTGGTCCCATTATGTTAGGACCATCATGGAATCACTAAATGTAGATAGAAAGAGATTCATAGGCATGATCAATTCCTGCTAACTGGAAAACAGACAGCATGCTTATGCCGTATGCTTCTGTTTATCCCACTCTTGTGCAGCTTCACCTAGAATACTTTGTTCAGTTGTGGGGTGCCAGTAAAAGAACATGGATCTGTTTCAGCAGGTCTAGAGGGGAGGCAGAGAAATTGTTAGAAGGCTAGAATATCTCTTTCGTGAAAGACTTGAGGTTGTTAAACCTCGAGAAGAGGAATCTTCAGGGAGACCTTATTGCGACATTTCAATATGCAGAGGTCTTGCAAGAAAGATGGAGACTTTATCAAGGCGTATAGTTACAAGACAAGAAACAATGTCTTTAAAGTGAATTAAGGTATATATAGACTGGATATAGGCAAGATTTTTTTTTTTTTTATTAATTATAAGGATGATGAAATATTAGAACATATCACCTAGCAAAATTGTGGCTATCAAGTCAGTAAAACTGTCCAAGGTGGCAAGACTTTGCTCACTCTGATCCAATAGAAGGTGTCCTTTCTTATGACAGGAGGGTTGGACTAGTTGAATTTTAAAGGTCTTTTCCTACCCAAACTATCTTGTTAGTCTATGATTTTATGCTGAGTAGCCATAGCCAGGTGCTATGCTGTGGCCTGTATTGCAAGGAATACCACTTATACTGTAAACAGTACTGGTGGCTTCATTAGAAGAAATACAGAGTAAAAATGCTACTCAATGTGTGTCACTGAGCAAGGCTTTCTGAAGGTAAACATCTATGGATATGAATATAAAAATGCTAAGCAGCTAAAATGCATCAACAAAAGAGAGCAAAGACATTTGCAAACTAGAATTGCTTAGCACCAGTGTAAATCTTATTTAGAAATCTAATTTTAGTTTGCCCTTTTTTAACCGTGTCATTTTTGTTCAGAACTTTTCAAAATCAAAAGAAAAAAAGGTAAGACAGTGGAGAAGTTACCCAGGCTGAAGGAAAAAGCAGAACAAAACTAAACAACAAAATGAAATAGAACTTGTTATATTATGTTTTACCATGAAGAAATTTTAGTCATGTTCTGGGACTATTTATGCTAATTTCTATGCTAAGAACAGCAGTGCAATCGGCCATGAGAATGTCACTTCCTCCAACTGACTACCGTGAGCAAGACAGAGATGGAACAGAAAGGAAGCTTCTTTCACAGGTAGGGTTCAAAGTGTAGGGACAGATCTTTCTCTTATGGAAGGTCCAATGTAATTTCTGGTATGTTCATTGGGAAATGATGGATGATTGAATCTAAATTTTATGACTAGCCTGGTACAACTTGGGCAAAGGAGCAGTGCCAGAGATAAAGTGCTGTGAATGTTTCAGAAAGATGAGGATTGCATTCTCCAGTGTAATTCTTGAGTGATTGGTGAAGTGTAACAGAATTATAGCACTAAGCACAGATCAGGTCACTGAGTGGAGATAGAGGGTAAAAACCTCTCTGTAATAGGCAAATTCTCAGAAAGTGACACTTTACTCCTACAGAAAGACCACAAGGCACCTTTGCAAGGCTATTAATTTTTTCTCAATTTTCTTGTATGCAAATTAAAGCAGAGAAGGACAGACCTAGTTTCTGAAGGTGTGAAAAATAAAATCAAAGCCTGCATCATATGATAGCTTGAACTATGAAACAGGCAGTTATAATAGCAGGAAAGTTGCAAGGATTTGCCAGTATGGGTGTCTCTGGATGAAGGAAGATAATAGGGTGACTGCAGTGGGAAAAAGGGAAGTGCTCAGTTGCAGTTAAAGCAATGGAGGGAAACCCCCAAAACTTGGGATCACCTAATCAACAAATCTAGAAGCAGTATGTGGTAGCAAGGAACTGAATGGAAGATATATTTTCTCCTGGATGTGCAGTGTTTTGAGCATTTAATTTGCTGGTAGGGTAAAATCATAATGAACACTGAGTGTTCTGGAGATCAATCATTATTTAGACAACTCTATGTCAGCCTTGATTTGCAACTTACTGTACTTTTTACTGTCTGCTCTATATTCTTATAGCAACCATCCTTCTGGCAGGCAGAAGTTTGTAGACTGGAAGCATCAGACATTGTCTCCATTTTGTGGCTATCAGCAAGAAGAATGTAGACCATGGATGCGTTACGTTATGGTTGCTGTGCACTCAACTGTTAATATGTGGTTTGCTCTGTCAGGACAGGGGACTAATTCTGAGAAGTGCAAGCAGCATGCATTTGGGGAAGTGAACAGTATATTTAGATTGCTCTATATCCAGCAACTCTAAACCAATTCACTTAAAAATTATACCTTGTTAAAGCAGTCTCCAGAGATGTTATGCACATAAAATGTTTAGCAAATTGAAAAAGCAGAAGACAAAATTACGAACTTTGAGGTGAATCCAAAAATGATTCTTAGGAAACCCAGAGATAAAGAGGGCGGTGTTGTCCACAGAGAGTGTAGCTATCCTCTTCTCTCTGCCATGGAATGCCATGGAAAAACTCACCATGAGCCTGCAGTTACACTTGCCCTTCAGAAGGCCAACTGGATCCTGGCTTACATCAAAAGAATTCTGACCAGCAGGATGAGGGACTTCATTTTTCTCCTCTACTCATCTTTTGTGAGACTCCACTTGGTACTGTGTCCAGTTCTGATGCCCCCATCATAGGAAGGACACAGACCTGCTGGAGTGGGTCCAGAGTTGGGCCATGAAGATAATTGGATTGCTGAAGAACCTTCTCTATGAATATAGGCTGGGACTGTTCAGCCTGGAGGAAGAAAAGATCTGGGAATTATAGAATCATAGAATGGTTTAGGTTGGAAGCAACCTAAAAGATCATCCAGTCCCAACCCCCCTCACAGTTGCTGTCTGGGCTGCATGTGCAGACTGCTGACTCATGTTGAGCTTTTATCAACCCAGACCCCTGGGTCCTCTTCCTCAGGGCTGCTCTCCAGCCACTCGCCACCCAGCCTGGATTTGTGCTTGGGATTGCAGTGACCCAAATATTCAGATGGACACTCTAGAATAGCTTTTTGTATTCAGTCTTAATGTTTTTGAAGGAACTCTTCTTTACCTGGGACAGAGCAGAGGACCAAACTGTGACTGTTGCTCCCTCCTGCCCTATCCTTGTTAAGTGTCTATCAGTGTTTTGTCTGTGCTAATAGTAGAGTTGTAGTCAGAAAGAAACAACAGATGAGTATCACCTTTTGTTTATTTCAGTTCTTCTCTAAAATATATTTTGGAGTTTGAATCTTTCATGACTGGTTATGGATGTATTTCTGTGTCAAAGTGACTGACATGGAAATGGATGTTAGGTAATAAGTGCACTGCTTACAACCAAAAACTTAGTATTTCCAACAGCCATTAAACACTGTCATATAAATCTCCAAAGAAACTGAAAACTCTGCCTGATGTAGCTGTGGACAGTAGTAACACATGTTTTCTTGCCATTACGAAAACTTATCTGTGAATGGCTCTTCTTTTTTGCAAAAAGTGGTTGTTCAGGTGTTAAAAGATTTTTTTTCCAACATTAGATGGATTAACATCTCAGTCTGTGATAGTGTAATCTCCTGCTGTGGACGTCTATCAATTTTTAAGGGATGAAAGAATGTTAAGTCTGCTGTAGAGATGCTTTTTCTTTCTGACATGAGTGGAAAAGATACATGACATTTATTATCAGTAGGCTACAGAGAAAGATCTTTGAAAGTGCAGATGGAGCTGGATGATAATTCTAAATATCTCTTTCAATGACTTTCAGACCATGTTACAAGAAAGTATTTTTGTCTCTGTTATGACTTAAAGGTAAGGTAAGACTACTTCTAAGATGGTTGTAATGATTTCTAGCTATCTAGATGAAGATAGCTCTGAATTCCCAATGCTTTTGAGATGTATAATTGTCATTAAAAGCCCTTTATATTCTGTTTAAATATCTGAACACTTTTTTTTTTCCAAAATCTAGGAGAGAAAAATTATTTTGTTTATGTTGAGCTTTTCTTATCAAAATTCTCTGTTCTGCAGGTGGATGAACACAACAAAGGTCAAAAAGCCCCTTTAAAATTTGCTCACTGGCATCTCAGTTCCATTAGAACAAGAAAAACGTGTTGCTGCACATGCTTAATTATTTTGTTTCCCATAGGCTTTTTTCTCCCCCTACTTCCTTCTTCAAGAAAGTTCCTTATTTATGCAAAACTTTTTCAAATAAACATTTTCAAGATTAAGTCCTTTTAATGTCTATTTACTTTCATTCAGACTGAAGGATTTACTGGCTTACACAAAGACTAACTCTGGTTCTGTGTTTTGCACATACTTAACCCAAATCTTTAACACAGAAGTATATACAAGCTGTATCCTGAAAACCAGACCTCTCAGATGACTGACTCTTTTTGTAATACTTTGCTTTAAAATATCTGTTGCTTATCTGGCATCTCTTAGGCAGTTCTCACACAAAGTAATATGCAGATATTCTCAAGCTGTCTTTGGGTGAGGGAGCAGCAGAGACATGGTAGTACTGTGATAAGAAATTGACTAGTTATCTATGGGCACAGCATAATGATAAGAAGCACACCAACTCTTCTGTATGCTTAGTTATTATTTCTACATGTCACTGAGTAATGTCATACAGATACATGTATCATATCCACATGATATACTAAACTGTTCTGATGAAACTTGAGCATCATTTACATGGTCCTGCATTGAACTAGAGAGTAATCACGTCCTACCCAACTGGCATCATCTTCACCCCTTGATGTGGAAGGCATGTCAAATGTTTTGCTAAACTGAGTGGTACAAAATGAATCTCTTGAAGCTCACTTACTGAAGTCAACATTTATGTCTCTAAAAATACTATGAACTTCAGCTATGTCACCTGTCTGAATCGGTCTGAATTCAAGTCTGCTATCTACAGTCACTGTGTTTATTCAGGTGTTCTCTCATCAGCTGTCTCAGAATAATTTTCCACCTTTGCAATTTTTTGGTTGTCTTTCTTTCTTTCTTTCTTTCTTTCTTTCTTTCTTTCTTTCTTTCTTTCTTTCTTTCTTTCTTTCCTTCCTTCCTTCCTTCCTTCCTTCCTTCCTTCCTTCCTTCCTTCCTTCCTTCCTTCCTTCCTTCCTTTCTTTCATTCTTTCTTTCTTTCTTTCTTTTTCTTTCTTCCTCTCTTTCTCCTTCTTTCTTTCTTTCTTTCTTTCTTTCTTTCTTTCTCTCTTTCTCTCTTTCTCTTTCTTCCTCTCTTTCTCTTTCTTTCTTTCTTTCTTTCTTTCTTTCTTTCTTTCTTTCTTTCTTTCTTTCTTTCTTTCTTTCTTTCTTTCTTTCTTTCTTTCTTTTTCTTTCTTCCTCTCTTTCTCCCTCTCTTTCTTTCTTTCTTCCTCTCTTTCTTTCTTCCTCTCTTTCTCTCTTTCTTTTCCCTTCCTTCCTTCCTTCCTTCCTTCCTTCAAGCAAACAAGTAAAGAAAACCTATTAATTTATCCACTCACATAGTCCAAGAAGATATTTAAAACTTTGCAAACTTTAAGTTGACTTTTTTCCCTTGTTGTTAATAATAAAAAAAATCCTTTGATTTTCTATTCACTTTCCTTAAAATTCTTGTATGCAGGGAGCAAAAAAGAATCTTGGCTATTTCTTCCTATGAAGATGACTTTTGTGTATTTCAGTCCTTGTTGAAATAGTCACTTCTGATAGAGGGATCATTGCTGGACTGAGTTACATTTAGAGCTTTTTCTTTCTAAGAAATGACCAAACTGGGAGCTAAACCAAGCACTGAATACTGATTGGAGTAGATATACATGTGTGAATAGGTGTATACAAAGGTACTCCAAGTTTTTGTCAGAACATGCTGCCAAGACATAACAAAATCCTGGAAAAACCTACTGAAATGATGGGGACATTTTTTTGCCCTAGTTTTACTCTCTGATTCATTGATCTATTTCTCATACATTTGTAAAAAATCCTCAGGTTGGTGTGATGATTTTTTTTAGGTTATTAGTCAGTACACTTAGGATAAATATGTTTTAAATGCAACTCTAATACAGTCCAAAAGCAAAACTGAAATGTCTTGCTTTTCAAAGTTTCAGTCAACTTTTAGTATGTTTTTTTAATGTCCCTTGTGCTAGTCTGCTTAATAATTTCTTTTTATTTGAGGTTAAAAAGACAATCTTGAATGTGATGAAAGGAAAAACAATGCTTTGTTTGCATTCAGCAAGGTTCTTTTAAACTGTTTTCATGTGAGTGGGTAGTGAATAATAGGAGGACATGATAGAAGGGCTCTGAGACAGTAATTTTGCCAGTTGTTTTTTCAACTATATCAGCTTGTTTAATAAATCATATTACCTCTTCCCACCATCTATATCTCCATAGAGTTAAAAGTATATAAAAGTTTGTATTTTAGCATTCAGTTGGCACTCATTTATTGGACGTTTCTGTGGACTTGCTTTCACTGAGTCATGCTAGTTGTTGTACTCGGGGTACACCAGGCAGCATGTCTAGCTGGGTTTAAAAAGCTTGCTCTATAGTGGGAACCTCATGCAACCTCAGAAGCTCCCGGTAGCAGCCTCCTGGAAGCATAATTTTTTGTTTCTTGAAAAAGAGATATTTGCTTCTTTTGCCCATTTACCGCTTTTAAGATGCCAACTGCTACAAGTTGTTGGCCTAGCAGCTTCTTATGAATCTTTGGGTTTACTTTTTCTGAAGCCTAATTTCAGTGGGAAGTCCAAGATTTATCTGTGAATACTAATGTGTGAAAACGCTGATGTAGATATATCTGTCATTTTAGACAAATGGCATCTGCTGAGGATATAGCATCTTTTTCTTACTTACTTGTTGCTATGTAAATGGTGCTGTAAGACAGCATCTATAAAAGATGAATATTGGAAATCATGGACTCCTGTCCATGAAATAGAATGCATGTACTTGAAGGTGAAAAAAGAAAGACATATGAGAGAGCACAGAAAAGAAAAATAAAGATGAAAAATGTCATTGCCAAATCTAAAGTAATTTCCAAATAGAATCCTGAAGATGTGGTTTTATTAGCTCCTGTGAAATCTGGCAGACCAGTATGAACATCCTAGTATGCAGACATTACTTTAACATTGCTGCAGAACTTTTTATCTTGGCTGGCTGGCTTACTTAGGTTATTTTTTAATAAGTTGCAGGGAAAATAGGCAGCCTACAATTTCCTGGGTTGACAATAACAAGAGAGATCTTTCTGATCTCTACTCTGTGGTAAGCTGTGTTGATTTCAGACTCAGTGACCCTTGTAAATACTTCAAAAGTTGGTATCAGCTGATCTATTTGTTCTGGATTTTTTTTTTTTCTTAACTTCTATTAATGATTCCAGTTAACAAATATATTAAACTATTGCATTATCTCACATGAACAGTTTTTTTGTGGAGATTGTGGCTTCAAAAGAGTCTCATTTAGGACATCTGCACTTCTCAGGATCTAGGAACCCCAAGAGGGCTTAGAGTTTGCACCTTCATCTTCACAGAAGCAAATTTCGTTATCTTAATCCTAACTCCCATTCACACTCTCACACCTCTGAGGCAATGCACAGAGGCAAGAGCTGGAGATTGTAGGAATATAAATGTTTTCAAGATTCATCTTCTAAGCAAGTATGAAGATTACCCTAGAAGGAGTTCATTATAGCCTCACTTTAGCGGCAAAAGTATCAGTGAAATCTTGTCCCATGCAAGTGAAGGAACCATAGCTGCGAAGATGGAGGAAGCTGTGACCAAAACACTGTGTATTAAACAGATGTTTGTTCATCTGGGCACTCAATGAACCAAGTAACTGAAAAGGTCCTCCATCAGAAATTCCATTATAGCTATTCTTCTCAAAGCTGGAGGCCTTGTGAACAGCCATATCTCATGAATTAACAGTCTTTTCTGTGCTACTTTAAAGATATGCCACTACCTTGTCCTTAACGCTTTGCAGTGAAATTTAGATTTCCTGTAAAATATTGGAAGGAAGAAAATGAAAAAATAATTAAATACACATGATACACATATCTTAGAGGGATAGATATATATCTTAGAGAAGTTCCTGCATGAATTTCTAGAACATATATCTTGTTTATGAAAATTAATTACATTTCTGGATGTTTTACAATCATAGTAATTTAAAAGTTATTGTTTTTTATGGTATGAATTTCAGGAATTTTGAGGGTTTGTGTCATTTAACATTCTATCTTGTGATTAAAGATGTCTATATCTGCATATTTGCTGTGGTTTATTTCATAGAGCTGTACTACAGAATTCAGTTAAGATGGTTCTTGTGATGAATACTCTATTTAAGAAATATTAAGAAAATATATCTTAGCAAATGCAAATCCTCAGTGCAGTATAGACAACGATTTTTCCTGAAGTGTGGGACTGGAAACTCTGTTACTGAGAGCTTGGTAATACAATCAGGAGCAATTCACCTCAAGGTCACCCTTTCCAATCTAACTCCAAGCCAAAAGTAACTGAAAATTGTTTCCATGTGATATGGTTGCTCATTCCTTGATAGTCCCGTTACAAAGCAGAGCTGACTGCATTACCAAATTTCCACAATAAATGGCATTAATGGACATATTTGTTGTCAGTTTCAGCCAAAATGTGGCTGAGAAACAATGATAGAATGATAGAACTGTTTCAATTGGGAAAGACTGTAGATACAGAGACTCATAATAAGACAGATGTGCTGTATCAAGAGATAAATATAAGTAAGCCATGGTAACAGAAAGTCTAAAAGAGAACAGAATGCCTAATAAAGACAAGAGCGGGATGTGAAGCAAGAATGAGGATGTGTTACATGTGAGTTGCGGGGGTTCAAAAGGGAAGAAAAAACGACCTTGAGTTATACACAGCTGCTGGATGTAGGGAAGTTGACACACAAGCCCTGGGCATAGACCGTGTGAAATACGGTGTCTAGTGGAGTCAGGGAGCAAGGTGACCTTGGGGATTGTAAAACTCAGATAAGCAAAGCAAAACAAAGATCTTAACAGTTTCTCTGTGTGCTTAGATGTTAAGCAGTGTCTGTATCTTGCACTAAAATAGAGATGTGTGATTTCACATTTTTAAAGGCCAATCATTGTACTAGTCTTGGCTGTTTGGTTAGTGTGAATAACCAATAGAAGTAGGACACAATGACTTGTTTAGAATATCTAAGCATATATAAGATGAACCAATACATGTAATAAACGGAACTAGTTTGCATCAAACTGTCTCCCAGTCTCCTCGTCGCAGCAAAAGACCATTACCTAGTTCTACCAATTCTGGCGCTAGACCATGTCCCTTAGCACCATAGCTATGCCTCTTTCAAAAGTCTCCACGGACAGTGATTCAACCACTTTACTGGGAAGTGTATTCCAGCATCAAAAAGTTTCTTCTAATATCTAAACCTCCCCTGGTGCAACTTTGGAGCTATTTCCTCCTGTCCTGACACTTGCTGCTTGGGAGAAAAGACCAAATCCCGTCTCTACTATAATCTCCTTTCAGATAGTTGTGGAACAATGAGGTTTTCCCTGAGTGTCCTTTTCTCCAGACTAAACAGCCCAAATTCCCTCAGCCACTATTGTTCTGAAGACCCTTCACTAGTTCCATTGTCCTTCTCAGGACTTACTTCAGGATCTGTTCAAGGAGGGCCCCCAAACCGAGTGTGGCACTCAGGGAGTACTGAGGAAGTGGCCTGAAGAGTAGACTTGCTTTTTATCCCAGGGCACACTGAATAAAACTGAAGCACACTAAGACACAAGGACAATTTGGGATTCCACTATGTGACCTGTGTTACACAGATTAAATTAATAGTTAAAGGCATTCTGACTCCAAGTCTCTAACTGCAATGTTTTAACTTGAAGTAGAATTCAGTGAAAAAAACACAACGACATAATTCCATGCTCAAAATTAATGCAATTTTATTAGCAGATTATTTTCATCTGTTCTTACTACATGGTCAACAGAGTAATGTAAAGGTCATACTGAAACTGTACTCTTCAGTGTCCACAGTGTTTTCATATTGAAAAAAAAATCTGACTAAAACCTACTGTGCTATATTGGAAACTGTATTTTCAAAAGGGTGTTGTTGGGTTTGTTTGGTTTTTTTTTTTCCCTAAATGATTTAAAGTAATATGGTAAAATCAATATTTAATCTTTCCAGTAGTATTATACACAGGTGGAAGAAGTGAATATATAGTTCAGGCTAATAAAAACCTAGAATGAATATATATACAATCTAGTTTCCTACAAGGTCTTGGATAGTTGCATGTTAAAGTCCTTATGGTGGAAAATCAGGGGGCTTAGGATGATTTTTTTTTTTTTTTTAGGGGTGTGAGGTACACTGTTAGCAACACAGAGAAGATGCCATTCATCTAGAAACAGATAAACTATACTGTGGAGGGTATATCAAGTTACACCAATGACTTTAATAAGAAATTCAGAGCTCATTTATGAGCAAGACTCTCAGATGGTTAAAATCAAATTAAAACCAAATCCACTGGCTTCCCTTGAGTTATACTGGTTTGGCTGAGCTGAATATTTGACCAGGTATAAACTAGATTTGAATGATGAAGACCATGAACTACTGTAGTGTTTATAAACATTCCAAGAAGGTTTGCTGTAGTTGTGAAATAGTTGAAATCCCCCCTCCCCTGCCCCGAGTAAACAGTAAACCCATAGCTGTCAGACTGGTTTGCTCAATCTATTAGGTCATCTGAAGGCTGAACATGTAATTAGTTTTTATGAAGGTCCCTATCAATCTTTCCAGCCATATGTTAATTTGTAAATCACAACCCATAGAACAGTTGACAACTGCTGCATCATTTGGAGTTGTGAGGATAAAGTTGCCAAGAGTGCACTGAAAGCAGCCAGGTGCTATAAATGACCTTATATGATCTCTTGCTCTGATAGAATAGTAATTGTAAATCCTCTTCTCTGAATTTTCTCAAGTGCTTCTTAATGGAGCATATGAGTATTAGAAACTTCATTAAGGAAGTCCTTTCATGTTACCATTTTAAAAACACAGTACAGTACAGTAATTATATAAAAATGAAACAGAATTGTGAGTACCCTGCTGCCATTTCAATCAGTCCCCTGACAGAAGTATTATGCAGAATTGATACCAGCAAATTAAGATTCCCAGTGCCAAATAATCTTTATCCATTACAACCTTTTTTTTTTAGCATGTATGGTGGTTTGGGAGTTCCCAACTGTGAAATTGACCAGGCTAGACTCAGATGGCTGGAAGTTAAGGAAATGAAGCTTTATATTTACAGCTTTGCACAATATACAAGCAGATATTTACAATATATAACAGATATTTACAGATATATACAGTGAAAAGGTAATACAGAAACACCACACACCTCCCAAAGATCAGAGTCCCTAAGAGGGGTTTCCAACCACCCTACCACCTTCCCCGACTTCCCAATCTTATCTCACTATCTGTCTTACATGCCAGGTAAGCGAGGGTAGATCAGCCAAGGGGGTTAGCAGCAGGAAAGTAATTAGTGAAGCTACAGAGATCCACTAAGAAAGGAGAGAGAGAGATGCAGCAGCCAGCACAGTTCAAAATGGTATGTTTTATCTATGTTTTGATTCTAACTTTATACCACTTCAGTAAAGAAATGAGTGAAGGAGACACTGGAATGTTTTCCTTTTTTAGTCTATAGTCTAATTTCTTGTTAAAATCCTCCAATTATTTCAAAGCAGCACAGCATGTCACATAGAATGAAATGGAAAGATATTTTTTATTATTTGGTAGATTAAATAGTAAAGGCAAACCATACCATGCACGGTTTCCATAAATTGCTTTTCCTTCCAGTAATACTGGATCGTGTAAATACACAACCAGTGTATCTTGCATGAGTATTGACTCTTCATCTGAAGTTCAGGCTTGTTAGTGGAATCTTTTCTTCTTTGACATAAGCACACTTTTACCCTATCACAGTAGATAGATATCACCCAAGCTATATCCTTTCATCTTACAAAAAATCACAGCAGGAAGGGACAGGAAGGCATATGAGTGTCATAGCCTTTGTTTCCCCTTGGCCTAGCATTTGACTATGCATATGTTTTCAAACTGCAATAGATGAATGCCCATGAAACAGTAGAGCATTTTCATGTTAGCATGGCAGAAACTTTCCTGGGGCTGGAGTACTTGCACTCCCATATAAAATGCACGTGCAGCTAGTTAAGATGGAATGAATATCTGTTATGTGCTGATTCTTAAAGATTTGCCAAATGGTTTTCAGTAGAAACTCATAAACTTCAGATGATTTTCAGAAGACTTCAGTAAACTTTTTTTTTTTTTAATAAAACAACACAACACCCTCAGTTTGCTTATTATTTTACGTAGCTTCATTGATCTGAGTAGGGAACTCCCTATAAAAATCACAATTAGGATCATACAATGGTCTGCAGAAATGTAGGTTTGTTTTTTTTTTTTAATCTTTCCTTCCCAATTGGTCCCAAACTACAGTTATGCATTTCCAGAAGGCAAAACTACTAAACATTGAATAGATTCTGTATGTAAGTTCTATGACTGCAGATCTAACAGAGACTGCTGTAGACAACATGTCAGTCTGGACAAACAGATTTATTGTTTCTAGTATCTCTCTGTAGTGGGTGGTTAGCTCAAACCAACACACTCTCATAGTTTCTGTTACATTCAGGTGAAACCACTGCTGACAAAATATCTTTAAATTAAGATGGTTTGTGATGTTTCACTGAAAAGAAGCATTCAAGTGCAGAGGAGATCATTGTTTTGTAGTTAATATTATGACTGGGTAGCAAGTATCTTGAATTCTACCTCCAAGGTAACATATTGTTATTTTGCCTTGAGATTTTGTGTGGTGTTACAGTTCTTTGAAGGACAGCATTTTAGAAAACCAATATTTTTGCAATAAACGTGGCAGAACTGAGTCACCACTGACTTTGTCTCCTACTGCTTTTCCAGCTACTTAGTCACAGTGCATCTGTGCATAACTAAGTCATGTAACCAGGCAAAAGATTCTTAATTTGCTTGAATTTGTTACGATATAGACATCAAGTAAGAGTCCACTAATGGAAAATAAGTGGGCTTTCTGAATATGTTTAGCTTTCCTGCAGAAACACATTCCTGGTTATTAGCTCTGCCCCCATATGCACTTAATTAGTGGAGTGTACAAATGTTCATTCAGAGGTGGGGCTGGGGCCCATTCCATCAATAAGGAGTCAAGAAGTTCTTCCAAGAGTTAGCTGTAGCCCTTTTGTGCAACTGAGGTAAAAGAGAAAATATTCAGTTTCAGGAGATATTGAAAGAATTATTACATCTTTCAGATCTCTACAGAGACAAGTGGATTTATGGCTGCTAAATGATTTTTAAAAAGTTGCTTCCTCAAACTGATACTCCATATAGAGGGTGTTATCTTCACCAGCTCTGCAGGACGGTGTGGAAGGAACAGTCCTTGCCTTTTCCTGAGAGCAGGATATGCCTTGTTAGCCCCTACTGAGTTAAAAAATCAAGCACTTTCTCTTCTCTGCACCTGTCTTCATAAATAACTGTCCTGTAATATTTAGATGTAGATAAATGCATGTTCTACATGTATCTATGCAATAACTAAAGGACAAAAGTTCCCCCATTTTGGTTTCTAAAACTGTAATGAAAGGAATTGTGTTGTATTATACAGCTGTGAGTGAGGAAGGAACGCCGTCAGTGCTGAGCCACAGAACTGCATCTAAGAAACATTTGTCTTGACTACAGTTGACTACAGGATAGTTTGAATCATCTTTTGTATACAGTTCAATGACAAAGTTATCATTCTTGATTTTTTTTTTCCTAAGCCAGGTCTGATCATCAGTTAAAAATAATATAACTCCTCTCTCTTCTGTCCTCAGTCATAACTTTCTATTCAGGAATGACCTTTAATATGCTGTCTTCAAAGACACTGGAAATAATGTGTGTGATGGGAACCAATAAAAAGTTCCATAGGTTATGAGCAAGGGAGAGTATAGAATCTAATTTCCTAATCTCTATTTCTACTAATTCTAACCTAACCAACCTTAACACTCAACTAATAAGATGTCATATTTCAAAGACAATCCCAGACTGTCAGGATTAGGTTGCTGTAAAAAAATATAGTATTAAGACAGTAGTAATGCAATATTAATATATGTTAAATGTTCTGAAGTCTATCTGAAAAAAAAAAGATTCAATGTTTAGATAAATAAATAGGTTTCTTTAAGAAAATGTCATCACCTATCAGAAAACACATAAGAGCAAGAGACAAATGGTGGACAGCAGCATGCCATGTTGCCCTTCACAAGAAAGGAGCCAAGCCTGTATTTCTTACTTCTGAAATAAATGCTGTTACTCACTGAAGCGGCCTGCATGCATGCTGGAATTTGCCCTCTAAGTGCCCTGATGAGCTGTGGGAACCTCACAGGGGATGCAGGGCGAATTCATCTTGCTCATGTTTTTGTTCAGAAAGCTGAGGAGATGCAGCTGAGCACAGCTGAAATTACAGCAGATGTGGTTGACCTATGGGCAGATGTAATGTGTACCTCTGAAGATACGCCAGGTCCATCTTAGCACTGGCATTTGCTCTGTGGACCATTCAATTTTCAGTGGGGTCATGCAGGGTATGCAGTAACAGTTAGCTTGAGACTTTCAGTTTCCATTTGAAAGATTCTTAACCCAAGAGGACAAGGGATTTTTTTTTTCTGTGTCTGTATGTGCTCGGTTTTATATTTTTATACTTGTACTATAGCATTAAATGCCATGAGTTCATATGAACTTGTTAAAATATTCAGTCAGTGTTGTGTGATATTTTAACAAGAGTTCATTGTCAATATAAGTACATCCAAGCAGAGAGGAAGGCAAATATCTGTCTTACTTCAACAATTAACCTCATTGTAGAAAGGACAAAAAGGTGTGTCATTCATCTTCTGCTCTGCAGAAAGCCTGGTATTCTTACACAGCATAGGGCAAATCTCAGAGCAGGACAGGTCAGAAAGGCTAAAACCAGCAGTAAATAATCAGTTGTGATTAGTATAACAGTGTGTGTTCTGAGATAAGAAACCATGCCCCAGCCTTAGGGTAGGTATGTAACGTTGATAAACATCCTGACAGTAACTTCAAAGAGACTGTAATCAGACTGTATAGAACATAGAATTAATCCAAACCGGGAACTATAGTCAGAAGAATATATACTTACACTGCCTTGCTTTTAGTAAAATGTTTAGTAGTCTTAAGTCTGCATATGGCATTCAGACTAATCTCATGAATATCACATTGAGGCTATATTGTAATATGTTCAGGTACATATTGTGTCACCTTGCACTACAAAAGCTATACTTATAACATAGATTAAATGATGTCAGGCAACGTAATTCTGGGAAATGGCTGTTGTAGTCTCTGCCACACTTTTGTTTTGCCTTACCAGTGCCATTGAGAACAATCTCCTGTCATATTTTTGGAGTTACCACAACAGATCACTTTGAACAGACACATGATTACCTATTTTGAAGATACTTATTTGATAGTACAGATGAAGCCAACCTATGCTGACTGGTTTACCAGCCTGAATATGTTAGCAGCATATAATTACTAATGCACTTCCAGCCAGCTTTTCCAATGAAACATTTACAACTAAAAGTTTTGTTGAAACTGACACATTCTGAGTTTATTGAGAAGACTCTCATACTGAAGCCCACCTGGAGCTGAATCTAGCAAACCATGTGAAGGACAACAGAATGAGCTTCTGTGGGTACACCAGTGGACACCCCACTACAAGAAAGCTGTTGAGTTGATGGAGTGTGTCCAGAGAAGGGGAACAAAGCTGGTGAAGAGTTTAGAGGACAAATTGTATGAAGAGTGGCTGAGGGCATGAGGATTGTTTAGTCTGGAGAAGAGGAGGCTGAGGGAAGATGTTATTGCTCTCTATACTAGTGGAAGAAAAAAAATATTTATTGAAAAAATGGTCAGGCATTGGAATAGGCTGATGGGGAAGTGGTGGATTCACACTCACTGGAGGTGTTCAAAACCCATGCAAATATGGCAGCATAGGACATAATTTGATGGCCATGGTGGTGCTAATTTGACAGTTGGACTTGACAATCTTATAGGTCTTTTCCAATAGAAACTGCAATTTTGGACATATATTACCCAGTTAAAAAATCCCTCTAGATATATGCAGTCTGTCAACAGGAAGAATATGATAACATGGGTTTTGGGCAACCCAGTTAAGCAGCTAAGGCTTTGAATTTGTTTTAGGTTTGAATGGCAAGGTATTGGTAGCAGTGAGGCTACAGTGATAGCTCCTATGACAAGGCACTAGAATATCCACTTGTGTCCACTAGAGCCAATGCTAGCTGACTCCAACATGGAGCTGACACTAGCCAAAGCTGAGCTCATTAGCTATAGTGGTAGCACCTCTGTGATAACATATTTAAGAAGCACTGGAGCAGGCTCCTGGCAGGACCTGTGGCACTATGGAGAGAGGAACTCATGCTGGATCAGGTTTGCTGTTGAGACTGTACCACATGGAAGGGACATACAGAAAAGATCTACAATAGAGTAGTTCATGAAGAACTAGAGACAATGGGAAGTACTCATGATGGGCAAGTTCTTGGAGGATTGTCTCACATAGAAGGAACCCCATTATGCAGCAGGGGAAGAGTGAGAAGAGGAAGAAGTGGCCACCCCTGCTGTGCCAATCATGGAAAGAAGGTAGAGAAAATCAGGAATGACATTTGGCCTGGGCATAAAGAAGTGAGAGGGAAATGTGGGATTTTAAAAAAATATTTTGCACTATTTCTCATTTTCCTACTCTGATTTGCTTGATAATAAATTAAATTAGTTTCCACAAGTCAAGTCTGTTTTGTCTATAACAGCAGTTGGTCAACGGAGGTGATTTTCCCCTTCTACTCTGCTCTGGCAAGAACCCACCTGGAGTCCTATTTCGAGCTAAGGAGACTTCAGCACAAGAAAGATATGAACCTATTGGAGAAAACTGAAAGGAGAGTCACAAAGATCATCAAAGGGATAAAAGACCCCTCATACGAAGAAAGGCTGAAAGGGTTAGAATTGTTCAGCTTGGTTGCAGTGACCATGAAACAGTTGAATTTAAGGTCCCCAGGGCAACCAGGAAGATGTATTCTAAGCTCACAACCTCAGACTTTAGGCATGCAGACTTTGATCACTTCAGGGATCTGCTGGGCAAAGTATCATGGAACAAAGCCCTAGAGGGAAGAGGGGCCCAGGACAGCTGGACAGTATTCAAGGATCTCCTCCTCTGTGTCCAGGAACAATATATACCAACAAAGAGCAAAGCAGGGAAGAATGTCCGAAGGCCTGCCTGGCTGAGCAAGGAGCTCCTGGACAAGCTGTCATGAAGAAAGAAACTCTACAAGGAGTGGAAAAAAGGACAGCTAGAATGGGGAGTATATAAAGAAGCTGCTCAAGCAGCTAGAGATCTGGTTAGGAAAGGGAAAGCACAGTTTGAATTGAATCTAGGCAGGGAGGTCAAAGGGAACACCAAGAATTTCTACAGGCATATTAATGGTAAAAAGAAGACAAGGGAAGGTGTGGGCCCCCTCAGAAAGGAAACAGGTGAATTGGTCACAAGTGACATAGAAAAGGCTGAGGTTCTCAATGACTTCTTTACCTCAGCCTTCATTGCAAAGGCCTCCAGCCACACTCCTAGAGTCATGGAAGATAATGGCAGAGACTGGAAGGAAGAGCTGCCCATCATAAGTGAATATCAGGTTCGTGATCACTTGAAGAATCTGAAAGTGTTCAGGTCCATGGTTCCTGACAGGATATACCCACGGGTCCTGAGAGAACTGGCAGATGAGGTTGCAGATCCTGCCTGACAAACCTGGTGGCCTTCTATGAACAGGTCACAACATTAATAGAGGAGGGGTGAGCAATTGAAGTAATTTACCTGGAGCTGAGCAAAGCCTTTGACACTGTCCCACACCTCATCCTGTTCTCCAAGCTGGTGAAACGTGTTTGATGGGTGGACCACCAGATGGATAAAGAACTGACTTGATGGCCTCACCCAAAGAGTGGCTGTCAATGGCCATGGAGCCCATGTCCAAATGGAAGACAGTGACAAGCGGAGTCCCTCAGGGATCAGTTCTGTGACCAGTCTTGTTCAACATCTTTGTGGGTGACATGGACAGAGGCATTGAGTGCACCCTCAGCAAGTTTGCTGATGACGCCAAGCTGTGTGGTGCAGCAGACATGCTGGAGGGCAGGGATGGCATCCAGAGGGACCTGGACAGGCTGGAGAGGTGCTCAAAAGCCAACCTCATGAGATTCAACAAGGCCAAGTGCAAGGTCCTGCATCTGGATCGAAGCAATCCCAAGTACAAATACAGGCTGAGCAGTGACTGGCTGGAAAGCAGCCCTGCAGAGAGTGACTTAGGGGTGCTGGTGGATGAAAGGCTCAATATGAGTCCAGTTCTGGAGCCCCTATTACAAGAGGTATGTGGACATGCTGGAGCGTGTCCAGAGAAGGGCCATGAGGATGATCAGAGGGTTGGAGCACCTCTCCTGTGAGAAGAGACTGAAAGAGTTGGGGCTGTTCAGTTTGGAGAAGAGGAGGCTCCCAGGTGACCTTATTGTGGCCTTCCAGTACCTGAAAGGGGCCTACAGAAAAGCTGGGGAGAGACTTTTTAGGCTATCAGGTAGTGACAGGACTAGGAGGAATGGAGCAAAGCTGGAGGTGGGGAGATTCAGGTTGGATGTGAGGAGGAAGTTCTTTAGGATGAGAGTGGTGAAGCCCTGGAATGGGTTGCCCAGGGGTGTGGTTGGGGCCACTTCCTTGGAGGTGTTTAAGGCAAGACTGGATGAGGCTCTGACCAGCCTAATCTAGGGTATGGTGTCCTTGCCCCATGGCAGGGAAGTTGGATGATCCTTGTGGTCCCTTCCAACCCTGACTGATTCTATGAGAAGGTTCTGGGGAGACCCTATTGTGGCCTTTCAATACTTAAAGGAAGAAATAGGAAAGATAGGGACAGCAATTTTAGCAGAGTCTATTGCAACCAGAGAAGGGGTAATGATTTGAAGTTATAACAGAGTAGATTTAGATAAGAAATAGGGAAGATTTTTGCAATGAAAATAATGAAACACTTGAATGTGTTGCCCGGGCTGGTGGTAGAAGATCCATCCCTGGAAACAATCAGGGTCAGGTTGGACGGGGCTCTGAGCAACCTGATCTAATCAAAGACATCCCTGCTCACTGCAGGAAGGTAGGGTCAGACAGCCTTTAAAGGTCCCTTCCAATCCAAGCTTATGGTTCTACAGATCTGTGTTCTCTCCCTGTCCTTATCTTCTACAAGTCTCACTACTTTTTCTCTGTCCTGTCCAGCTGAGGAATCATAGTGACAGAGTGGCTTTAGTGGGCACCCGGCATCTAGCTAGAGTCAGCACATCACAGGATTTTGTAGAGAAAAATTGCATAAAAATTGGGAAAACTTCTTCAAAGAATATATATTCTCTGTGAGACATACTCGGTCTAACCAAAGACTGTAGGCAATTGTTTCCTGCCTCAGTTAGTAGCAGCTCCTTCACTGTTTTCTTAGTTATATAGTTTTAGAAATAGAAAATATTGTTTCATGGAAGAAGAAATAGATTAGAAATTTTATACTTCCCAGCTGGTAAGTAGAGATGGGCTAAGGAGATCCTAGTGGACTTCCCAAATTTCTTTGGGAAACATATATGGTATTTAACTTTTTTGAATAATATCCATAGCTGGTTAAGAGATGTGAAATATGCGTACTTTAGGGGAAATTTAGAAGCCTATGAAAACTAAATTAGGTTTACAAAACCCTTGATGATGAAAGGCTGGAAAAGTTTATTTTTTGTTATTTGAGGGATATAAAACAAGGAGAATGTAGAGGGACATAGTAGGACTAAAACACCATTGTTGGGGACAGGCTACAAGCCTCAGAAAAGCTACAAGCAAGCTCTTTCAGGAATGAATAATTCTTCCTGTTCAGAAACAGGGTGTTGTGGGGTTGTTTTTTTTTTTTTTTTTTAATAATTGNGCTTGGGTAAATGAGACACAGGACTTGCTTGAGAGACCAGCAGAAAAGATGGATGTTCATGTAACTTTTGTATCATTGAGAAAAGGAACTTCCCCTGAGGCTGAGAGGATGGCTGAAGAATTTTATCAGAGATTCATTGATCCCCATTCTGTGGTGGTTTCAAGGACTTTCAACAATATTTTGAGTGAAAGAGCATTAGAATCTTTACTATATAAATGTCTTTGTATGTCTTTCTTTGGTGAAAATAAAGATTTAGAGAGTACTAGATATCAGAGACTTACAACCTATTTGAAATAGATTATAAAATGCTGATTCTCTTTTAGCTAAGAGACTGGGAAAGAAAACGACAAGGCAATTATTGCTTCTGAGTCACTCATATCTCAAAAGGTCACATACTGGCAGGCACTTTCTGTACTTTATGGGAATTACTTAAAATTGCAGGAGAAGACAAAAGTGTACTAGGTTTGAATCTAACCAAGCATTTTAGACAGAGCAAATATTACCTCATATATCTCAAAACTGCACTGGTCTGTAGTTTATTAATTTGCACTGCAACCAAGTGGAATGTGTTCTGCTTAATTTTCTATATTTTCTCATTATATTTTTGTTGCATCTAAGGAATTAAATTAAGAGGATTTCATGGTAGCCACTTAGCTTATGGGAAAGGTCTTTTGCAGCATTATTTAATGTTGTCAATGATGTTGTAACGATGGAAGGCTGTGCAAAGTAGTCATATCTATGTATATGTGTGCATACATATATAAACATATATTAATGTATGTATATAGAGGGAGCTTCTCTTCCCCCTATAGCCTGCTTTGGTGAAAACATACCTGCATGTCTTGTTTTGGGCTCCTTAATTCAAGAGAGACAACAATCTGCTGGAGAGTCCAATTGAGAGCTATGAGGATGATTAAAGGACTTGAACATCTCTCCTGTGAAGAAAGACTGAGAAAACTGAAGTTACTTAGTTTTGAGAAGGCTGAAAGAGGATGTTATCAGTGTCTCGAAATATCTGAGGGGTGGGTGGCAAGATGAAGATGGCAGTCTCTTTTTGGTGGTGCCCAGTGACAAGGAACAATAGATGAAATCTAGCATACAGGAGGTTCCACCCCAAAACAAGAATAGTGATGGAGCCCTGGACAAGGCTGCCTGGAGAGGTTATGGAGTCTCTTCTCTGGAGATTTTCAAAGCCCGTCTGGATGTGTCCTGTGCAGCATGCCCTAGGTGATCCTGCTTTGGCAGCAGGGTTGGACTTGATCTCTAGAGGTCACTTCCAAACCCTAAGATTTGGTCATTCGGTGATATTATTTGTCAACATTAACATTTATAGATGTACTGGTTCGAACCAGTTGGAGGATTTAAACAAGAAATTAGACTACAGGCTGAGAAAGGAAAACATTGGTGATTCTACATCACTCATAGGTTGCTGAAAAAATTTATAAAAGTTAGAACCCAAACAAAGATAGGACAGACCATTAAGCACTGTGCCGGCTGCTGCATTTCTCTCCCTGCCTTCTTAGCTGGACCTGTGTAAATACACTAATTACTTTCCTGCTGCTAACGCCCCTGGCTGATCTACGTTCACTTATCTGGCACATAAGACAGATAGTGAGATATGACTGGGAAGTCGGGGAAGGTGGTAGGGTGGTTGGAAACCACTCTTAGGGACTCTGATCTTTGGGAGGTGTGTGGTGTTTCTGTATTACCTTTTCACTGTATATATCTGTAAATATCTGTTATATATTGTAAATATCTGCTTGTATATTGTGCAAAGCTGTAAATATAAAGATTCATTATTAACTCCCAGCCAGCTGAGTTCTAGCCTGGGTTATTTCAAAGTGTGCGGAGGAGCAGGGAACTGCCGAACCACCACATTAACTTTTGATTGGCTTTCCCAGCACAGGGCAGAGGTTAAATTCCATTTGTCTGGTTGCTAATTAATCCTGGAAGTTGAAAATTAAGCTGAACTGGATTTCTGGGACAGTATTTTATCTTGTAACTCTGTGGTTTTTGCATCATTTGCTTATTGATAAAATTGGTACTTTTATATGGGATTTGGCATAGAGGAAGCTTGAAAGGATATTATGGAATTTTGGAGACTATATTCTGGCCTGGTTTGGTTTTAATATTATTGAGATTGTTACCAGCATTGTTTCTGATGCTTTTAGTAAATCAGAAAATATTACTAACAATATGAGCTATTCAAAAACTTTAGTAAGGGTAAGTTGCCAAAAAGCAGCATTCCTGACCCTTGTCAAAAATTTTATTCAAAGATCACGGTGATATGTTTCAGATATGTAATTGTATTCTTATTAACTATGGATTTATTCTTAATTTCTGCTCTGTGTCTAAAAATATCTGCCGCCTCAATTAAAAAAACAGTTGGATAGAGTTTGAAAGAAGAAAAGCAAAGATGTTTTTGTTCAGGCTCAGCTTGCAGATAACATATCTGGTAACACTTCCAGACAATGTTCTTATAACAATGCTGATAGTACTGCAGTTGTTGACAAAAACATGTTAGGCAGACAAGGTCAAGTTACTCAGGACTCCCAGAGCTCTATTTCTGCAAATTCTCCTAGCAGTTTGAAGTCTCAGAAAGCAAGTTCTAATTCAGCCCCAAATTATGATTGTAAGGCAGCAGCAGCTCAGATCCCCCAAAATTCAGATCTGCTAGAAGGAAAATCTAATGCTAAGGTGGCCCCTGCAAATATTAAAGCTAAGCTTGGATCAAAGTGAAGCTCAAAGGAAGACTTAGAAGCAGGTACCTCTGGTGCACAAAAGAAAGAAGAAGAGGAGAAAGTTCATCTTAAAGGTTTTACTGGTTTAGTGAGAGCAAAATATGAGGACAATGTGGGATTAACTACTAAGAGTGTAGATGGCTCTGAGGAGATTAAGAATGCTGCTAGGAGAGTTTTGTTTGGCCAGGCACCAAAAGAAGGAGAGGAAGAGGAGAAGGATGACATTCAGGGCTCAAATGATGCCCTCAGAGAGGTCAGGGAAGTTAGAAAAGAGTATTCAAGGAAATCAGGAGAGCCAATCCTAAAATGGCTGTGAGATGCCGTACTATAGTGCAAATGCCCTACAGGTAGGAGACAAGTCTTAAAAGCAGCTAGGCCCACTTGAAAAGGAGAGTGGAGTGGACAAACACCTGGCAACCAATCTTGGTGTGGTTAACTTGTGGACATGTCTTCTATTGGCTGTAGGTATGAGATACACCTCCTGAGATGATTTGCCATGGGTAGCTAGGAAGTGGAACACAGTTGAGCAGGGAATTAAGCTTCTGAAGGAGTTTGCTGTGAAGGAAGTGCTTTATGGAAATCATGGCATACATGAGCCTGATAACATTCCTCTTGGGACAGGTCTCATAAAGAAGCTTATTAGACTTGCTCCTTCATTCTACGCTAACATCTTGGCTAGCAAGTTTCTATCAAAGGATGATAATGGAAGGCTCACTGTTGGTGAGTTCACTGACCAGCTAAGGCAGATGGAGGACAGCTTGTCACATTCTACCCTAGTCTCTGCCATACAAACTATGAGTACAGAGCTAAAAGATACAACTACAGAGATTAAAGATACCATGAAAGAACTGAAGGAGGAACTCAAAGCTTCCATATCCAATCTGGCAAAGAATACCATTCCTTCATCATCTGAATGGGTGCATGTTTCTGCTATCAGGAACAGACACCCACCTCCTGCAAGGCAATTCTGGCTCAAGAGACAAATTCCACCTACACACCAGCAATCACGTGTGTCACTGTGGATAATCCTGCATGACCAATTGTGGTGGTTCGGCAGTTCCCCAGCCCCTCCACTTTGAAATAACCCAGGCTAGAACTCAGCTGGCTGGAAGTTAAGGAAATGAAGCTTTACATTTACAGCTTTGCACAATATGCACGCAGATATTTACAATAAATAACACATATTTAAATATATTTACAGTGAAAAGTTAATACAGAAACACCACACACCTCCTAGAGATCAGAGTCCCTAAGAGGGGTTTCCAACCACCCTACAACCTTCTCCCACTTCCCAATCTTATCTCACTATCTGTCTTATGGGGTTAGCAGCAGGAATTAGTTAGAGAAGTTAAAGAGATCCAAATAAGAAGGCAGGGAGAGAGAGATGCAGCAACAGCCATGGTACAAAGCGGTCTGTCTTATATTTGTTTTGATTCTAACTTTATACAACTTCAGTAAATGAATGAGTGAAGAAGACATTGGAATATTTTCCTTTCTCAGCCTATAGTTGTAAAGGTTTAAGCCCACCTGGGACCCCCTGCTTCCTCCCAAGGGATGGTTTGACCCTTTTTCCCAGGTGTCATGGTTAGCCACTCCCACTTCCTGCTAGGATCTTGGCTATAAAAAGAGGGGAGTCCATTTCTCCCTCTCTCTTCTCCTCGCCCTGGCTGCTGGAGCCACTGCTTGCCAGTTCTCTGCTGCCAAACCACGTGCTCCCAAACCACCGCGTGGAGACCACCATTATCGTTAGTCTGAAACTGGGACTAATTATTTACAACATAAAATTCCTGCATTCTGCTCTCCTTCAGCACCACCAACCACCAAATCTCAGCTTTTGGGGCTCAAGTGCCTGCCACGGTTGTATTTCACCTTTTCCCCCTTCTCCCTGTTTTCTGTATTTTCTCCCTCATTCCCATATCCTGCATTTTGTTTTCCCCTTTCTCCCACCTCCTGCAAAAACAAACAAACAAACAAACAAACAACTTTTCCCCTTCTATTTATTGTTAAAAGTTTTATACCCTTTTCACTTCCAAAGCACTTTGAGTTTTTTAATTGGGCTTTTGGGCTTGGGGTAGCTAGCCTTAACCCAATACAATAGTCTAATTTCTCATTCAAATCCTCCAATTTGTTCAGACCAGCACACCAATTTATTGAGAACATGAACAAGTGGGATGGTCAGCCTAATTAATTTCTTTCTAAGAGAGTCATAGAACTTCAGAGTGACAGAAACTGAGGCAGCAATGCCAGAAAAGTAGCTGTCACTGCTTCAGGTCCTCAGATCAATCACAAATATTTTAATAAGTGTAATTCCTCTCACAACAACAGTCATTGTGTACATCCCACATGCCATGTTCAGCATTAGGGGTGCCCTTCCTCTAGCCAGGAGGAGGAAAGGGATAGTGGAGAAAACCAAATCTATTGGAATGTATTAATTATTTGGCCTGGCAGTTCAAAAGTTCGGAAATACAGGGCTTTAGTTGATACCGGTACTCAGTGTACTTTGTTGCCATCAAATTGCAAAGGGACAGAAGCTATAACTATTTCTGGAATCACTGGTGGATCTCAAGAGTTAACTAAGTTGCATGTTGAGGTAAGTTTAACTGGTAAGGAGTGGAAGAAGCATACTATTGTAACTGGTCCTGATGCGCCTTGCATTTTGGGAATTGACTTTTTGAGACAAGGTTGTTTCAAAGATCCTAAGGGTCATAAATGGGCTTTTGGTATAGCATCAGTAGAAATTGAGGATGATAAACTGAAATTGTCCATTAGACCTGAACTTTCAGATGAATCTGCAGTTGTGGGACATCATAATATAGAGGACATGAAACTACCAATTGCNTCCAGTACGAGCTGGAATCAAAGGAAGCCAAATGGTATGCTACCATAGACATTGCTAATGCTTTCTTTTCTATTCCAAAGCAAAGGAATGCAGGCCTCTATTTGCATTCACCTGGAGAGGAATCCAGTATCAGTTCAACCATTTGGCTCAGGGGTGGAAACAGTTCAACGATCTGTCACTCAGTGATCCACAATGCACTGGAGAAAGGTAAAGCTCCAGAATATATACAATTCCTCAAAGACATCATTGTGTGGGGCCAAACTGCTGAGGAAGTCTTTGAGAAAGGCAATAAGATGACTGACATTTTGTTGCAAGCAGTTTTTGCCATTGAGAGAAACAAGGTCAAAGAACCTTTCAGAGAAATTCAATTTCTGGGAGTGCGGTGGCAGGATGGTCACCGTGACATTCCATAGGATGTCTCCACCAGGGCAGTTCCCACAAATGAAAAGGACACTCTATCTCTTTTGGGTGCAATGGGATTTTGGAGACTACACATTCCTGACAAATTGTCAAACCTTTGCATGGTGTGACTCGTAAGAGAAACCATTTTGAGTGGGGACCCGAACAACAAGCAGCCTTTGATCAGATAAAGCAAGAAGTAGTCCATGCTGTGGGCTTGGGAACTGTGTGATCTGGTCCGGACATTAAAAGCATTCTGTACACAGCTGCAAGTGACAATGGTCCAACTTGGAGTCTTTGGCAGAAAGCCAAATGAAACACATGGATGTCCACTTGGTTTCTGGGGAAGTGGTTACAGAGGTTCAGAGGCAAATTATACCCCAACAGAAAGAGAAATACTAGCAGCCTATGAGGCAGCGAAAGCAGCTTCTGAAGTGATTGAAACTGAGTCACAATTGCTTCTAGCCCCTAGATTGCCAGTTCTAAACTGGATGTTCAAAGGCAAAGGTTCACCACCGCATCATGCCACAGATCTCTGTAGCTTCACTAATTACTTTCCTGCTGCTAACCCCCTTGGCTGATCTACCCTCGCTTACCTGGCATGTAAGACAGATATTGAGATAAGATTGGGAAGTGGGGGGAAGGTGGTAGGGTGGTTGGAAATCCCTCTTAGGGACTCTGATCTCTGGGAGGGGTGTAGTGTTTCTGTATTACCTTTTCACTATATATCTGTAAATATCTGTTATATACTGTAAATATCTGCTTGTATATTTTGCAAAACTGTAAATGTAAAGCTTCATTTCTTTAACTTCCAGCTGACTGAGTTGTGGCCTGGGTTATTTCAAAGTGTGTGTGTGGGGGGAGCAGAAGGGGGTGGGGCAGGGAAATCCCAAACCACCACAATAGACTATACAGAGAAAAGACAGTGATTAATGTAAGAGAATGACACTGCAATGTTTATTATGGGATTCTTCTTCACAGATCCAGATATTTTAAATGTCAAGATGTGCCTTTGTTTAGAGAAGGAAAGAGAAGTTATTCACTTTGATGTTTGTTTTCTTAAGACTCATTATCAGCAATGATTCAGTATCTGAACTGAAATGGGATAAACTTAGTCTCTTCTCAGGTAATAGTGATGAGATGGAATAGATAAGCATTAACTTTGGCAGGAAAAGGGAATTAAACAAAATACTCTTATTTTTTGCATTTATGTGACATACGTATTATCCCTTTGCAGCCTTTTTAAAAAAATTAAATGTTCAAATCACTCCAGATGCTTCTGGGAAAAACAAAACCAAAACCAACAACTTACTGAAGAAGCAGTGATCTTAATTCTTCACTCTGGTAGATAAGGTCTTCCTCTGTTTTCTACTGCTGACCACACCAGGAGATGATGATCATAGAATCATAGAATCATAGAATGGTTTAGATTGGAAGAGACCTCAAAGATCATCCTGTTCCAACCCCCTGCCATAGGCAGGGACACCTCCCACTGGAACAGGTTGCTCAAGGCCTCATCGAGCCTGGCCTTGAACACCTCCAATGAGTGAGCAGCCACAACCTTCCTTGGTGACCTGTTTCAGTGTCTCGCCACCCTCACTGTGAAGAACATCCTCCTAACATCCCATTTAAATCTCCACTCTGCCAGATTAAACCCATTACCCCTTGTCCTGTCATTACAAGACCTTGTGAATAGTCCCTCCCCAGCCTTCCTGTAGGCCCCCTTCAGATACTGGACGGCTACTATAAGGTCTCCTCAAAGCCTTCTCTTCTCCAGGCTGAAAAGCCCCA
>VWZI01019399.1:43978-96861 GCA_013396835.1 Psilopogon haemacephalus
TCCAGTCAGCAGGAACTTCACCAGTCTGCCATGACCTTTCAAATACAATGGATAACGGTTTGGCAACTTCATCTGCCAGTTCCCTCAGGACCCGTGGGTGGATCTCATCAGGCCCCATGGGCTTGTGCACGTTCAGGTTCTTTAGGTGCTCACGAGCATGATCTTCAACTACAGTGGGCAGATCATTCCTTCCCCAGTCCTTACTTTTGCCCTCTGGAATTTGGACATCGTGGCTGGAGCACTTGCTGCTGAAGACTAAGGCAAAGAAGTTATTGAGCACCTCAGCCTTATCCATGTCCCCTGTCACCAGCTCTCCATTTCTGGAAGGGTCCCACCTTCTCCCTAGTCCTCCTTTTCTCACTGATATACCTGAAGAAATTTTTCTTGTTCCCCTTCATTCCCTTAGCCAGATTCAACTCCAGCTGTGCTTTAGCTTTCCTAACCTGATCTCTGCTTGAACAAACAATGTCTTTGTATTGGTCCCAGGTTACCTGTCCTTTCTTCCACTCTCTGTAGGCTTTCTTCTTGTGTGTAAGCATGTCCAGGATTGCTCCATTAACCCATGCAGGCCTTCTTGCGTTCTTACCTGCCTTTCTCTTTTTTGGGATGCCTTATCCTGGGCCTGAAGGAGGTGATCCTTGAGCAATGTCCAGCTTTCCTGGGTGCCCCTTTCTTCCAGAGTTTTTTCTCATGGCACCGTCTTGAGTAGATTACTGAAGAGATTGAAGTCTGCTCTTCTGAAGTCCAGAGCAGTGAGTTTACTGTGCACCCTCCTTGATGCCTTGAGGATCTTAAACTCTACCATTTCATGGTCACTGCATCCAAGGCTACCCTTCATCTTCACTTTGCTCACCAGCCCCTCCTTGTTGGTGAGGACTAGGTCCAGAACAACACCTTTTCTTGTGGGTTTCTCTACTACTTGGAGGAGGAAGCTATCATCAGTGCATTCCAGGAACCTCTTAGATTGCTGTGCTGTATTGTCCTTCCAACAGATGTCAGGTAGTTGAAGTCCCCCATGAGTACCAGGGCTTGTGAGCGTGAAGCTTCTCCCATTTGTTTGTAAAAGGCCTCGTCTGCTTTGCCTTCCTGATCAGGAGGTCTGTAGCAGACTCCTACTATGATGTCCCCTTCCCTTGACTTCCCTTTAACCTTCACCCATATGCTCTCTGTTTTGGTGTTGGATATCCCTATGTTGATCTCTTCTTTAAAGGTATAATGACATAATTGCAAAGTGAGGTGACTAAGTTAGGTAGTCTGTACCTTATCTATAACCTACCCATCAGTTATAGAATGGCTAATGACAGAGTGTGCAAATGTCTTCTTAATGATGCTATTTGTTTCTATAATCTTTGATACTCTTCCATAACCAAAAAACTTGACTTTTATAAAATTTGTTTTTTATATTTATAGTACCATATTTTCAAATACCAATATCTTAGACATTGCTCAAATGGAGATTAAAGATAAAAGAAAACTTACTTTAAACGGATGCTCAGATTGTTTACAAAATGATTTAATTCTTAGTACTGACAGAAAATTTAAAAAATGTTTGGGACATAAACAATTGATTCCATGCCTATGGAGTTTAATGGATATACATTTTTCCACTTTTAGAAATTAGAGCTATGCATTTTCATGCAATTCAGCTATTAAATGATTTGTTTTCTCTCTTTTGATGTGTCAGTAATACATCTCAGGGAAGAGAGGCATGTGTTTGTCCAAGTGTGGTCAAAAGTCTAACAGTTAAAACTACCACTCAGCTGGTAGTTGTCACCTGCTTCTCTGGTTCCTTTTCCTGAAAAAATCTGAAGCATTTTTTTTTTTCTATATTAAAGTGGTGTTCTTATTTTGATGTTCTATTGATCAGTTGGACAGTGTGTCACGAGATAGCACCAATTAAATGCGACATCTCGTGGCGAAGGGGTCCTAGTGCCCTCCTCGCCGGTTCTTTTAGGTTTTGGTCAGCAGAAATAGACGATCGTGTTGCTTAAAGGTCAGGTATAAACGTTTAACAACCAGAACTGGGGGAAAACAGAGAGGTTACATGCAAAAATAGATCCCGATCGTGCCTACAAAATACCCGCGGGAGCGCGAAGCCGGGGGGGGAAACATGCTCCTTCCTGAACCCAGAGGGGAGGGGGAAGAAGGGAAACCGACTTAGCCAAAATTAGGGAAAAAAGGAAAAGAATAATAGAGGGATACAGAGAGAGAGAGAGAGAGAGATCAGCCTTGCCGCTTAGGAGAGCTGCCGTGCTTCGCTGCCTGCTGCTAGCTGCCTGTTGCCGTGCACGTGGCTGGGGCTCCTCATAGCCACTGAGTGGGACGACGGCGAACGAGGAAGAGAGCAAGGAGGGCGGAAAAAAAAGGGGCTAATGGCTGCTGATCCCCGCTTAAATACCTTACGGGGGCGTGTGGAACTGACCAACAGGCGTCCAGCATTCCCTAGCCGACCAATTGATTCAAAACTCCACGCATATGTGCCGCCTGAGATCCCCGCCCTGGGTCCCGGGGCCACATGGGGTGCCCACGCCCCCTCAACCTCTACCTGACCTTGGACAGTAGAGGGAGGAGAGAGCCCAGGAATTGAGTCCATTCTAGGGTGCTTGTCGTCCTATGCCGGGACACAGTGTGCTCTTGAATTAATAGGACTGTTTTCTTTTGTGTCTTTCAGAGTTTTACATTATGTTATTTTGAGGTACTTTGAAAAGCACACTTTTAAATTTAACTTGAGATTGCATTCAAGTAAGTTATAATACATGCCAGAGTATACTACTCTGGATGAGTTTATTAGTCATGGATTGAGTTTAACATGCTGCTCTTATTCATACCATGCTGCACTCATGCCAGTTTCAAAAAATGAAAACGCTAACTGGAGCAAAGTATTATGGACCTTGAAGTTCAGATTGCAACATGGGAGGCTTCCTGTTCTGATTGATGTTTTTGGGTTTGGGGTTCTTAGGTGTTGGGTCTTTTCTGTACAGATGGTGGTGGAATGAATGGGAGTTGGGTTGCACTGGTTTTGGTTTTCTGCTTTATTATCTTTTTTTTTCTTCTTTCTTTTTTTTCTTTTTCTTTCCCCTTGTGCTTCCTTTACAAATAGGCTAAGCTAAGGTAACTATTTAATATATTATTATATTATATTATTGTCTAAGGTAATTATGCATTACGATTATGATATTTGATGCTATATTAAACTCTTATCCTACCTCTTTATCTCAACCCTGAGTTTTGTGTATTACTTTTCCTGTCACTTTTGTGCTAGGGAGCAGGCAGATTAGCCCTTGCCTAAACCATTATGAGTACTCTCAGAAATATTTGGAAGTTTGAGACTGAAGTATGAGAATTTCACACCATCTCCTATATAGTATTGCCAGGCTTACTTCAAGTATAGACACTAGATTGCCTAAATTTGTCAACTATAGTATATAATCTGAATATGGCTTTTAAAAAATTTATTTAGCCCCTTTTGATATATCACAAAGAAGAGAGAGTAAGAAGAGATGTACCCTCTGCCTGTCAAATTGTCACTGCAATACTCTCGACTTTGGCAATATTTATACAGATGTAGGTTTATATTCAACATTTGTTGCTCCAATGAAGGACACAGAGACTTTCTCTCTAAAAATTAACTTCTATAACAATATCTGAAGGAGTTGCATTGATTGTCTATATCCTAATGGAATAGAATCCTTTGTCCTAGAAGGGAAACAAGAGAAAGAAACAGTAGCATTGTTCTACATTTCTTCAGTTTGAAATTAAACAGTGTCATGTCCTTGGCCACTGAACCATAAACCGGCAGGTCTCTAGTGGATGGGGAGTGCAGGTGCACTGTCAATCACAACCTGTGAGGCCTATCTGTCTATTGTGTGGCTTTACATGCAAATGTTATCTTTTAATGAGATCTTAGCTATTAGAAATCATTCCAGGTTGTGCTAGGGTTTCAGTTCTTCAGGCATTCAACTTTTTTGATTACTTCAGCCTCTATCAGCATATTGAATTTTCAGTGTTACGTTGAACACCTCTTTGGTAAGGAAAAGGCATGGCCAGAGCAGTGAGCCCTGTGTCTCAGCTACTTCTTCACTGTGTGAATGGACAACAGTGAGATTTCTACTGCTTTCAGGCAGTCTGAACATTACAGCACTATATTTATTGCATCCCAAAATATTACTTCACCTTTGATACTGTGTAAATCTGTATTAAAGTAGCATCCAGACACCCTGGTTTATGAGCTCCATATCTGTGGATAAGAGACAATATCCTTGCTCAGGGAAGTTGCTGTTGAATAGAGAGTTTCCTCATGCCTCAGTTAAGTGTTTTTCTGACAATTTTATACAGTTTGCCCAGGGTCAGTCATGGCTTCTGTGAGAAGAGCTAAATATTGAACCCAGATTTGCTGAGTTCCCATTTAACATCTTAACCACAGTGCTATTTTTTTTTCTTTTCATAGCTAGTGTGTTTGCTTTCCATTTTTCAGAGCCTGCTTTAAAGACAGGCTAAATTATTAACCAGAGGCAATAGCATTTGGAAAACAAAATACTCAAGGACACACACTCACAGAGTAGCACTCAGCTTTCAGTGCTGTGGGGGATGGTTTTCAACTGATACTCTAAGTGCAAAATTAGCATAATCAGAATCATTACTCCAGAGTCTCTGGTCTCTTTGATGCTCTTGCTGTGAGTAGAATGTGCTTCAGTGTCCTGTGCTCCTCTCACTGAGAAAAATGAAAGATTCAGAAAGACAATGGATTAATGATTTCCAGTTGCTCAGTTTCACTTGTGTAGGTAAGAGCAGGTAGGATGAAGCTGAGGAAAAGATCCAATTCACATACTTGAATTTTAAAAGGGAGTGTCTGTCTTTCAAGTCTACACTAGCACAATCCTCTCTGTAGTGTAGCAAAGTATTATTAATGAAATCACTGCTGGCTTTTTGTATTTTACTGCTGTTGACATTTTTGCAGCTGTTAGAGAAATGACTCAAGGCCTGTAAGTTCTGGGTCATTTTTCATTTATAGGATATTTTCTCCTCTGGATACTCAATTCTGACTTTTATTTTAATTAATTTCTTATTGTACCTGAGGATCAGAGTGATATTTAATAGAATTTTTATAACCTTGCAGAGAGATAGGGCTATTATCTGAAACTGCCTTTACCAACCTGCTGTCTACTTAGATAGGGCTTAATTTTGACATTCTGTAGAGAGACCCTTTTTTTATTCAAGTAGCTTAAGACATCTTGCACAATGCCTCTAGTGTTAACATTTTTTTCTTACTTAAATACACATGGCAGATCCAGAGGTTAGTGTTTACTAGTAGTATAAGTAACAGTGTTATAAATGAGATACGCAGTCAAGTGCAAATTGTGACATTTTGGATTTAGCCTTTTTCATTTTTGACCTTCACCATATAAAATGATCATTAACTACAGAGCTTGTACTTCAAAATCTTCATGAGTTATAGCAGAAATCTCTGTTCTTGAAAAGTGTCAATGAGATTAAGGTGACAAATATATACAGAAAAATGTATTTAATGACCTTTAAATAACCTCAATATCCCTGCATTTGAAAGAATGGAATAGTATGACATACTCTTAATCAATCAAAAATTCATTTTTGTTGATTCAGCTTTCTCGGTGACTTGGCAAGGTTCTTAAAATTGGCACTGCTAAGAGATTACAGTGGGTTTTGAAATTAACAGAAGCAGTTTGATTTTGCCTGATCATTTTTCCGTATCCAAATGATATGTTGTAACTTTCAGTGGTAATTATTATATAATTCAATGCATATCAGGTTAGAATAGTTAATAGACCTAAATGGCTCATTTCCCTCTTTCATTCATTTAATGTCCAAGGTTTATTACCCCCTTTAGAGAGAGGAAGGGATGTCCATTGCAAGAAATTGTCCACAGTGTTTTCAAATGAGATTGCATGGATGTGTATAGATTTTTGTGTAATTACTCATCTACTTTTTTTTTTTTTTTTTTTTTTTTTTTTGCTAAACTTTATTACTCACACTGTTTTGTGATCTCACTAACAGCATTGGTTTAAAGGATGAGAGCCACTTTAAAATATTTCTTTTCTGAATCAATGCACATATACCGGATCAAAATAAAAATTAATATCTTCACCATCCTTGAATTCTATAAATCAGCATAAGCATGATTCTGTCTATGCCAATGATACTAAAGCGCCTGCTCAGGGATTGATTTCCTTGGCTCCCCATCTGAATGGTACAGGATGACTCCCCTCCAAGTGTAATCTCCCTCTCCAACGAGCTGGACACATCAATGACATGTATTGGCTCTTCCAGCTTTCTTCTGTGGTCCTGTGATCTGACAGGCTTTTCATTTCTTTAAAAATAGATATAGATAGAGATGTCACAGTCTGTTTATAAGGTTTTTACAGAGAGCTGATAAGAGTACGTGCCTCATGTCACAAAATGTGGTATGATGCCTAGTGGGAGTGTTTTAGGATGGAAAGATGCCTGCTATAGTCTTGGAGGACTGCAGAGGGTATGAAAAAAGACAAGCCTTTAATTACCTTATCACAACAAGCTGCAGTCATGTTGAGTAGAGCAAATTAACCCCCAGCCATACCAGGTTTGAAAAAATAGACAGTCAGTGGCAGTCAGGCTAAGCCATCAATCAGAGAGAATACTCAATTATTTTACATGCTACACCACAGTGCCATAAAAAAAAAAAATAGTCCTGTAATGGCTACACAGATCAGAAGATATCTTCTGCCTTGAGTTTGGACAGTGGAAATGACATTTATTTTTGTGAGTAAAGCTTGATGTACAATGTTTTTCATTATAAGCCTATTATAGCTTCCTCAAACACCAGTAATTTAGGTGTTAAGGTTTTGTACCACTTGAACAGTTATTTTATTTTAATGCTTCAGTAAAAATGTCACAGTCATTTAAAATTAAAATTAATTTTGGATTAAAAAAATATTTTAAAAATAGTATTACAATTGGATTCTTTGAAGTGATCTCATGCCTTTGGGCTTAGGAGCAGAAGCATTACATTTGTCAGAGTGCCTTCTGTATAAGCTGAAAATATGGTTAGATTGGAAAAATTATTAGACTCTGAAAAACCACAGATGCACATACAGCAAAGAATGTAATCAGAAGGCTGCTGTTAAAATTTCTGCATGCTCAGGTACATTGAAAATTTCCAGGCCTCAGCCTTGATCTACAGATAAGGTAACTGAAACCATGTTTTTTTTGGTATGGGAGCAACAGGACTGGGCTGGGGGATAATTGTTTCAAGTATTTAATGTAGTTTTGCTAATTATGCTGGATTCATCACTGCAAGACCTCATATATCTGTTTCATATGGGGAGGTTGAGCAGTTTCATATATAGTTGATCTGTCCTCTCTTGCCCTGACTCACTCCCATCTCCTTCTTCCTGGTACTTGTTCAACACAAAGAATAACTTTCATCACCTGTGTTTTTCATCAAAAACTCTTAGTCTAAGCTGTTGCTTTGAAAGTCCTGAATTAAAATATATTGACTTCCAATGCTATGCTGAAATATGGAATATTTGCTTATTTGAAGGGATATTTCTTTTGCAAAGTGCCTTTTCCTGTCCCTTCTTCTGCTTTAGAAGATATTCTGCAGCTGAGATGAAATAGATCTTTCTTATTTCAGCCCCTCTATATGTACATGCTAATAATCTGTTAACTGCTATCCTTATATTTTTTGTGTCACTTTTATTCAGTGTACAGCCTGGGTGCTGAATGAAAAAACAGATTTGTAGTTGAGAAACAACTAACTGGTCTTTCTGGATTTGGCACCATTTTCTACATAATTTTACTTAAGAATATATTATAAGTGCAAGGATGCTGAACTGAAGCTGAAAAGAGAGCTTGATTCTGTCATTTCTATTTTCTGTGTGCTTCCCTTTATGGCTGTGGTGAGCCATGAAGTATTTAATTTAATAATTATGGGTTTTTTTAAAGTTAATTGTATAATGCTACACAATGCCATACACACAAATATGTTCAATTGTCAAAGCTGCTGAACAAAACATCTCCCAGGAAGAGCTTTACTATTACAATTTTCACACTTCAACAGCAATTATGCAAATATCAGACTCTAAACCCAAATGTGACTTCTTTTCCAATGATTAAATTAATTTTTACATGTAAGAAGTTTATCAGTTATTGGCACTTCCATTTTTCAGTGAGACCTGTAATGTCTTTCAGCCAATGTGAAAAATTAGACTTCTGAATGGGATAATTTGCAAATTCAAGGATCCGAGTGGAAATGAAGTTATTGATGTGGCCTTCTCACATCTTCTCAGTCACATCATATTTTTAAAATATGTTCAGCCACGTCATATTTTAAAAATATATTGATGTCTTGATGTTTAGAAATGAAGGCAATACTTCACACAATTATCAATGTCTACTGTAAGCTGTAAAATAGCATATCCTCATAATGTGACAAGTAAGTATATTGTTAGCTAACATGGATAGCTTAATCTCCTTGTGGGAGTTAAATGATGAGAAGAAATGGTCCATGAATTAGAAATGTGGGTTGCAGTTCCTTAGGTATAATAGACTATATCGCTAATGAAGCAATTTGTTCTGTGTCCACTCACATTTCATTTGCTGCCATCAACAATTAAGAGATGTCATAGTAAGGTCATTTCAGATTAACACCTTGTCTTTGCAAAGATCTCATTAAAATAGGAAGAAATTCTAATTTCTAGCCAGGATAATGTTAATTCAGTGAGAGAATAAATATTGTGGAAGCAATTTGTGCAAGAGAAATGGCACTGCTCTCTTTTTACTAGAAGAAATAATTCTTTCATGGAAAGATATCCTACTGAAAATAGTAGCAAGGCATGTTACTGTAGGAATTGGTTGGATACATTGTCCTGGTTAAAGAAGCATATCTTGTTGTCTGAGCTTTGCATAGATGAGCAGATCTATAAATAAATTGGACAGAAAATAAGATTTCTCTCTTTACTGGTTGCCAGTATTGCAGCTAAGCTACAAGGAAAGTAATTTCTCCAAGCTTCGTGCATTAACTTCCCAGACATCCTCGAAAACTTGTAACAGTGAAGAGCATTGTAATTGGCATTTCATTCTGATATATTGGCTGCCTTGCCTGAATTCTGCCTGCCTGATAAAGCTCACAGAAATCCACAGTCTCATCATGTCCTGAGCAATTTTGGTCTTGCCCTGTGGCAATCTAAATGCTTAACCAGCAAAATAGGAAAGATGATATTTGGAAATTCTGCTTTTGAAAATGCACAAGAACACAGTAACTGAAATAATTGAGTTGTCTCTGTATAATGCAATTCTTTTTTCATCTGCAAAGCAGAATGAAAAAAAAAAATAAAAGACTAGGCATGTTAATTGAAATAATTAATCCCAACTAAAAAAATCACTGATGTTATGTTTCACGTTTTTTTAAGGATGAAAAATCCAAGTAACCTACAGGTTTTGCTTTACATCCCAGTTATCTTAAAGAAAACATGATGCATATCTGCTCATTTGTCAGTTAGTACTTTCTGAATAAATGTGGATACTATTACATAGACTAAATTATTGATTAAACCTCTGAGAATAAACACTGATAGTAAACTAAAGAGGACTCATACTGTTCTCTGACATGAGGTCAAAACAGGCATCAGCCTGCTTGTAAATGTAACATGCAGCTCCTATTCTGAAAGCATGCTTCATAAATGTTTCTTGCTCATCATATCTCCTGAACTGTGCCCAGGAACTATTTGGGATCATGCTAATTCTTCCAGACCACAGCAAGGTCAGGGATAATTCCATGGAGCTCATAGCACGGGCAGTGAAGATCCACTGCCTCAGGAAGATGTCCTTCAGCTTTGTATAACGTGTGAGCACATACTCAGTCCCAAAGATTTAGCACTTTGATTCCCATATGAAGTTACACTTCGAAATCTGCAAAGCAAAATGGTGTTGGTTATTCTGAAGTTAAAAACTTCCTTTTTTTTTTTCTTTTCTTTTTTTTTTCCCTCATGTGTGTAATGTAAAAAAATAGAAATATTTTTATTCTAAAAAGGGAAGATCTTCTGTAGCTACTCTTAATTACTTGTGAGAACATCCCTCCATAACTTGCATGTCACCTTGAGCTCTCATTTCCTTATGAGACATATTATGGCTATGTTTTGTTAAAAGCTTAATGCATCACAAACAATTTCAGGGGAATATATTGCTGCTTTGCTACATTTGGGATGCTTGGAGGTAATGGTCCATGTGCATGACTTACCTTGTGGAACCCTGCTGGGAATCACACTTTTTTTCTAGTAAGCACACTCTTGCGTGAAATAGAGATAAATATCTTGTATTTATCTTGGAGTTTGGAGGAGAAGAAAATGCATACAGGGAGTATGATGGATAACTGGTAACATCTTATCCTGTGTTAATTTTTAAAATGTACTTCATTCCTGTGAAGTATCCTGTATCTATTTGTAGCCTCTTCTTCAAAATCTGCTCTTTTCCATATTTTCTTTTTTGGTTTTCCCTTGAAAAATTAATTTCCTTCTCTTTCAAATCTCTCTGTAGCTTTTCTCACTATTACGTAAAAGCTTCCTTTTTTTTTTTTTTTTTTCTTCTTTTTACTGTTTTGTATGTGTGTGTGTAAGTTTATTTTTCACAACAGCAAAATACAAAACCTCTAAAAGTTTCTGTGGCTCTCATGAAACACATGACACCAGTGAATGATCTTTTGACACTGTGATCATTTATCTGTCATAATAGCCATATCTTTTCCTTGTTATCTAGGAAGCCCTCAAGTTATCTAGGAAGCAGTTATCTAGCCATGTGCATCAAACTAGACTGAAAATATTACTGAATAGAAACAGCATTTTTGTCCTATGTACACACAGCGTCTGAAACTATAGAAATGTCAATGAGCCATGACTTACTTTCCCTCTGTATACAAATATAAAACCAGAGCTCTGCAACAGAACAGTGTGCATGGCAATACTCATTCTCAGAGTCCCAGGGAAAGTGTTAATGACCAGTTCCTAAAAACAGTATTTATTTTAAAAGCTAAGGTTCTGTACTGCCCATAAGACTCTACAGACATGCCTCTCCCCGCCCCCCTCCCCATCCCCTGATCTTAAAGCTCTTTTTTTCAACCTGAACAGTTCTATGATTCTGTTATTCTATATCAGTAGTAGAATGATCTTCCATACTTTGGGCTATTAAATTAAAATGTGGAAAATGTAGTTGTTTGGGAAGAATTATCAAGACAAGGAAATCTAAGTCAATTTCAAATCAACTGTTTTCTCTTCCAAGGAGAAAAGCTAACAAAATTCAATATAAAAATCAGTAGTGCATTCATTACTTGACTCTAAATATGTCACATTTTAGATATCAGTACCTCTTATTCTTGTATTTTGTCACATTCACAAAGTTTGATTCTGGAACATAACACAATAGTTAATAACTAGAATGATATTAATAACTTAGTCACATTGAAATATACTTAAAGATGTGTAGTTCTGAAAGTGAAGCAGCATCAAGAAAGATAATTTGCTCCTATGGTAAGAAACTGTCAACTTTCACACACAAAGTCATTAGCTTCTTCTCTTTTGAATTACAATTTTGGCACTTTTGTATAACACCAAGGTAATAGATTTTCATTATATCCGCAGTGCAAAAACATTGGCTGTGAAAAAAGCAACAGGACTTCAGATTAATAGGAGCCGACAAGCTGACCAAAGAGGAAGTGGCAGCATGGCTGGCACCATGGCTCAGTGGTTGTGACAGGCAATTAGTGAACAGAGCAGAACAGATGTAACAGGAGGCAGCAACAATTTACTGAAGCATTAGGTTGCTCACTCTGTACTGCAGAGCAGTGATACTGTTTGCTGATACAAATAAATACTAATACGATCTTGGAAGGGGCAAAAAAGGAGTGTGCACAGTCACTTTACAGGGCTGAAAAAAACCCCACAAAACAACAAAACAAAACCAAGCTCAGGTAGACTTCTGTGGGAAAAAAATGTCAAAATCAAACCAAAGGTCTCCTGGCCAAGGATCCTTGCATCATTACTGGACTGGAGCATGTGAAAAAAATAGCATGCTATAGAGAATGTGTAATAACATGTTCATCTTTCACAGCACTCAGTGAGGCTGCATAATGTTCATTTTATTTTCCCACTCTTGTTCTGAGACAGATTTACATAATTGCAGTTCCTTGAGGTTACAGCTTGAGAGTGTGCTCATCTGGGGAGAAGATCCTTACCTGTGTGGTCAGAGGAGAGGGCATCAATTATACAGGAGCTTCTTGTGGTTATAAATGTTGCCTTATAATTTCTAAAACCCAGAAACCCAGTCAGAATATCTGTAGATTGTTTTGTTTTGTTTTGTTTTTTAAGGCACAGTGTACTTAATGAAAATAATCTCAGTGAATTTACAAGTTGTGGTTCCAGAAGTTTCTGAGTAGATGTCTTCAGTCTCAGAGGATGTACAGGGAAAATGGAGGAGTTCACATTTTCTGCTTGACTAAGAGTCACTGTGATTTTCTGAAAAGTAGCAGTTAGACTATTATGTTGTTGTTAACACCATAGAGTACAATATCTTCACTCTGTAAATTGACATAAATTCTATGTGTTACAGAAACATACATTTTATTTAGAACTGGAAAAGAAAATGCTCAGTCTTGTGTGGAGAGCTCATAGAATTATTATTGACATCTCATATTGAAAATATTAACAGCATAGTAATATGCTCCTTTCACACAAAGGTTGGGCATTTACTTGTAAAGCATTACAAATTAGAGCAATTAAACCTAGGAAAAGCATTTCCTTCTGTACTGACTGAACCTTAAGGGCCAGTTTCCTACCAGCAGGTGGAGCTTGAGAATAATTTTTATAGTACCAGATCAAAAATAGTCATTTTTTAATAGAGTTGTTCTTCACCCATCACAAGCACAAGTTTTATAATAGCAGAGATATGATTTGGTGCCATTTACTCTGGATCATACCATTTTTGTATTGCAAAGATTCATGGAGGGGAAAGTTGCTGCAAGGACCAAAGGATCTCCTCTGTCTACCTGTGGCTCCTGTTGACTACAGTGGAGATACTGATGACTTCCAGTAATTAGTTGCTGAGTTTCCATTGGGAAGAGTTTCTCCTATGCTGTTTTTGGCCCTCTCCTTTAAATACTGCTGCTTGGGTGTAAATAAAGCAAATTATAGATAGCATGCATCCTGTTTTGTAGCGCTTGTTTCTTTTTCATGGGAAAAGTTTAGTCCTGCACCCTGAGCTCACTCATAGCCCCTGAGGAAGAAAGACTGTGTCAGAATCATGCAATATTCTTATGATTGTTATGCTCAGTGGAAACAACCATATGTTAAGACTTGAGAAATACATATTTTAACCTGGTTTTATTAAAGAAGATAAAAATTTATGCAAGGGGATTAACACAAATACTTTTCAACTAAATTGGAACAGGATGAAAATGAAATTTTTCATTAAAATAGGAAGAATTCTATTAAATTGCATCAAGTGTTGGGGTTTTTTTGGTCAAAAGCCTTTGTACATGTATGTAAGACACACACAAAAGATGGGAATTTGAGAAAATGACATCTGTTTCTCTACCAAACTAAATACTTCTATATAGTTAGCTTAATTTTTGTAGCTATTATCAAATGGTGCTTATTTGTTGGGACAATGTGCTGGTTTAACACAGTGTGCTCATTACTTTGAATGAGAGCAACAAAAAAATCTGTTAGTGGTTAGACTGAAACACTAAGCCACTAGGAACCCGTGATGCACAGCACTACTTCAAACTCCTTTACCACTTTTAGGCTGGGGCAAGGAGAAGGAGGATTCAGGAAGCAGATAACAGAAAACTTGTGTGAGCTGAGACAAGATAAAAAAAATAATCAATTGATACAAAATAATTCAAAGAAAATTCTGGTGTATGTAGCAGGCAGGGGAACAGACAAAATGCAAACTACCAGAGAACAAAGGAAAAGGGAAGCACTCTATCCTGGAATCAGAAAAAAAGGGGCAACCAGAACTTGAACAGGTGTTCAGGAGTTATCCACCCACTGCACTTTTGAAATCACCCAGACTAGACTCAGCCAGCTGGAAGTTAATGAATGAAGCTTTATATTTACAGCTTTGCACAATATACAAGCAGATATTTACAGATATATACAGTAAAAAGAGGTAATACAGAAACACCACATCCCTCCTAGAGGATCAGAGTCCCCAAGAGGGGTTCCTTACCACTGTTCCACCTCTCCTTACCACCCAATCTTATCCCAATATCTGTCTTACATGACAGGTAACAAGGGAAGATCAGCTAGGGGGGTTAGAAACAGGAATTGATTAGTTGGGTTACATGGATCCAGCTGGAAGGAAGAGGAAGAAACCAACAGCCCAGAGCTCAGACCTGAGCAGCTCTGTCTTATCTGTTGGGTTACTTTTCTATCTGTCAGCAAACATATGAGTGACAGAGACATCACCAATATTTTCCTTTTTCAGCCTATAACCTAATTTGTCTTATTAAAATTTCCAATTAACCTCAAACCAGCACAACAGGAAAATTTACAAGCTATAGGAAGGACTCCAAGCTCCATAAATCCCTTTTGCAGCTATCCAGCCCTTTCCTTTTACAGTCAGCATGGTATCAAATAATTCATTAACGCTCTGCCCCCTACTCACCCAGCAGCACCAATCCTGGCTTCTGCTGCACCACTGGGTGGGGAGGAGGGTGAGGCAGGTAGTTACCCCCCTCACTCTGTCTCTTTGTGAGCCAGCTAAAACCAATACATTGATGTTGGCTACCAGTACTCTCTCTTTATTTCCAATGTTAAAGTTATTGAAAGTTGGAGGGCTTTAGAAGGTGAAATGAAAAAGGAAGTAGTTTTTCTTCCCCTTGTAAGCCTCTTTGCAAAGGAAGCTCTACTGATTGTGGAAAGAGGGGCAGGCAACTCAGGAAGAGTACAAGAATCTTGACAGGATATATAGGGAGAAAATTAGACAGGCCAAAGTTTACCTAAAACTCAGTCTGGCAATGTCTTTAAAGATAGTAAAAAAAGCTTTTATAATATGTTAACAGTAAAAGAAGAGCTAGGGAGAACCTCCACCCACTACTGGATGAAGGAGGGAACCTGGTGACCAAAGACAAGGAGAGGCTGAACTGCTGAAGGGCTAATTTTTTCCAGTATTTGCAAATGACATCAGTTGCTCCATGACTGTTCAGTCCTGGAACTAGAAGATAGGGACCTGTTGGGCCACTTAGATGTGCACAACTCTATGGGACTGGATGGGATCTATCTAAGGATACTTAAGGAGCTGGCAGATGTGCTCAACAAGTGACTCACAATTATTTGTCAACAGTCCCTGTCAACTGGAGAGGTCACAGTTGACTGGACACTGCTCAGTCCTGGGCCATTCTCTACTGAAAGGACATCAAGGTTCTGGAGTGAGGTCAGAGAAGGGCAACAAGGCTGGTGAGGGGCCTGGAGCACATGGCCTACGAGGAGAATCTGAAGGAACTAGGGTTGTTCAGTCTGGAGAAGAGGAAGGTGAGAGGAGACCTCATTGCTCTCTACAACTATGTGAGGGGATGTTGGAGCAAGGAAGGGGTCAGCCTCTTCTTCTTGTTGGCAAGCAACAGGACTAGAGGAAATGGTATCAAACTGGCCCAGGGGAGGTTCAGACTGGGTAGTAGGAAATATTTTGTCACAAAGTTATCAAACATTGGAATTATCTATCCAGGGCAGCAGTGGAGTTGCCGTCCTTGGAGGTGTTTAAGGAGCATGTGAACCTGGCACTTAGGGACATGGTTTACTCTCGACTTTTTAGTTCTGGGTTGAAGGTTGGACTGGATGATCTTTGAGGTCTCTTCCAACTAGATGTTATATGTGGTTTTGTGATTCTGAGTGAGCATAGGCTTATTTCCACTCCTACCTGTAGTTCTCATCTTCAGTTCCCAAATCTGCTCCTCCAATCAGTTTTGTTCTGCTAGACTATATCACATTTCACTGTTAAGGCCAAATTTCTCTGGCTCCTGAATATTATGCTATCAAGGCATAAGGCTGGGATAGCCACTGAGTGAGTGACAGACACTGTCTGTTAATCTTTGTCACTTCCCAAAGGGCAGGAGACAGAGAATGAGATAGTGAGAGTTAAAAACTGGAAAATTTAAGTAGCTTTAATTACTATAATAACAATAAAATGAAATATGTACAAATATGCACAAACCAAATATTGAATGTAACCACCTGACAGCAATTACATCATCATCACCACTGATGCTGTGTGTAGGCACTGGGGAAGTCTAGACTACACTCAGGAGGAATTGAATTTAGGAGTTGCATTCTGGAACTAGATTCAAGAACACGTTGACTGCGGTAAGCAAAATGAAGTCCTTCTCAGACACTGAACAGAGGTTGAATGTCATATTCTTTATACTATACAAAGCTCTTTATATCACAAGCTTTACATTGATATACTGTGGTGGTTTGGGAGTTTTCCCTCCACCACCCAAGAAATTCACTAGACTTACTCAGCCAAGTGCAAGTTAAGGATGAAGCTATATTTTACTGGCTAGTGCAAATTTACAATCATATGTACACAGTATTTACAAATATTTACAAATTATATAAAAGTTAGAAGTGATACGGAAATTTGAAATCCCTCCTGAACAGCCAGACTGCCCAGGAGGGCTCCTGTCCAATCCCTCTCCTTTCCATCCCACCCCTTATCTCAGGAATAACCAGATAAAGCTCTGTATAGCTCATGTGATTCATTTACAGAGATCTGAGGTGAGATGTCAAAAGCTGACAAGTTATAAGGATAGATCAAGTTACACAGGTTTCATGCAGAGGACTTAAGGCAAGATGCAGCCAGTCACATAGACCAAAGAAGTGCCTCTTATCTTATATTTTGACTATTTATGTCCCTCAGCAGAACCCATGAGAAATATAGACACCACTATCATTTCCTCTTCACAGCCAATGATCTAATTTATCTCATTAAAATATTCCAACTACCCTCAAACTAACACAATGATGTAAATGGAATGGCATACCTATATCTGGACAGTTTAGGATCACTTGTCCTCTCTGCTTCTCCATGCAAGTGTGGCCCCCACAAGGTGGTACACAAGATTTTAGCAGTGACCTTGGTCTGCACGTCAATCTAACTATAAACACAGAGCATTATCACTACTAGAAGCAGACATTGTCTGCAAAAACGTGCTGCTAATTTCTGAAAGTGCAGTTACTTAGAAGAGCCTGAGACAAAAAGTAAAATCACTGGACGGACCTAGATCTGTTCTAATTCAGACCAGGGCTCCTGCCTTGCTACATGCTCTGTGCTTTGAGACCTGTCACTTATAAAGATTTCCTATAAGAAACTATTGTCTTAAATATCTCTGTTTGCCTTCTGAAAAAAGACGTCTCATATTGTGGCATTTTCCTGCCTGTAGCTTACTACAGCAGTCATGAATAATTTGCAGCACAAGAGCACTTGATGACTTGAATTGTAACACAAAAGCAAGAGCAGCAGTAATGAACACGCAGCCTGTCACTTGAAGTAGCGGGAATGGCCAATGAAAGCCATGGGGAGGATTCATGGCAGTGAGTAATAAATCAAAAGAACTGGGTAGGGAAATCCATTTGTGATGGATAATCATCACCTAAAATAAGGAAAGAAAAAGATGCTTGACTCCTAAGTCTGCAGGGCAGAATGGTAACTGATAGGATGAATTCTGGAACACTGTGCTGCTGTCCAAAGGAGCTGACTAGTTTACTTGAATAAAATTCATATGCCAGAAACAATAAAATACTTTGATCCAGGAGCCTGGGCTTTTAAGTATCTTCTTTATCTTTATCCTCTCTTTCCTTCTTTGGAGGTTTATATCCAATTAATATTTTCTGCTTCCCTCTTCTACTTAGTCAACACAGGGGCATCCAGCTTCCCTTAGATGCACAACCTTCATGGCCTAGTATCCAGCTCTGGTACATGTATGCTACAAACATGCTCATGGCAGTTGGTACCTAAATTAAACTGTTTCTCTTGGTTTACTTTCTCCCTAGCTACATGTCCAAGAGCAGTTGCAGTTACAGTCTTCTGGAGTTTATAATTTAGTTCTGATCCCCCGAGTCACATCCTATTTTTCTAGAGGCCAAAAATATTGTATGAAAACGGCCTTTCTATTTTTGGAAATAACCACTTCTTTAACTTAATGTATCAGAGGTATTGCAAAAGTCAGTAACTGTGGCCTGTGGTATTTCATCAAGGTCAGACAAGGAGTTTTTTTTTTTTCTCTGCTAGACTTCATAAACAAGTATTTTCAGAGGTCATTGACCTCATAGACAATTGCTGAGCAGAAATACTTCCTATTATCTGTGAAAAACTCTGAATTTACCATCCAGGAAGTGGCTTGATAACACAGAAAGAATATGATTTCCATTTGCAAAAGTACACTCAGACAGTTGCTACTTGCTAGATTTAGATAAAAAACAAAAATAAAACCAGATTTTATAGTTGTGATTATGGAAATATCACCTGACACGAACAAAAAAAAAAACCAAATGAACAAAACAGTGAATAAATAACAGCACTGCAGGAGAGAAGGACAAAATGCACATACATTTCAAGTAAAACCAGTCACAGATTTGCCCTGTTAAATCTGTCAGTGGTATTCAGAATTCAATGGAGAGCTATAAAAGAATTGCAGTGGATTAGCCCAGAAAACAGATGTACTTTCTTGGCTTAATTAAGACAAAAATTGATTAAAAAGCAAATCCTTCATGAAGAAAAAAAAAAATTATTAAGATTTTAAAGTCAATCTTCATGAGATTTAAGATTAACTTAATTTGCTTAGTATGTATATATGAGTTCCTTTGAAATAATAACCTTGTGATAGCTATCAGCTAATATCAACTAATAGGTGATAGCCTTGAATTCTCTTATAATAATGGGACAAGAGATAGTATAATTCTAAAGGTCTCTAGTGTAATTCCATGTGACTGCAGACCATATTTACAGAACAGTATTAAATTTATCAAGTGCCCTTCTATTACACTAATCCTTACAGTTTCTCAAGCTCAAAGTTATAGGTAAAAAATGTGCAGAGATTATAGATGGGAAATAAAGGTATTGAAAATGCAAAGTTAAAACACCTGCCAATGTGGTTCATCTAGATTAAGGTGTTGTAAGATTGGTGTTTAAAATATTTAAATGCTTAATACACTTAATATCAACATGCTGTTCTGTTTTCAAACAATTATGAGAGAGGATTCCCAGGTCCCCAGCAGTGTGTACTGCCTGAAGGGTCTGTGGCTCAAATTTAGTTGTGGCCAAGTCTACTAAAGGAAGGCCAGTAATAAGGAATCCAGGTAGGCCTGGGATGGATGGTTCTAGGGTTATCCTTCAACTTACCATAAGCAGATGTTTAATTTTAAACCATAAATATATTGCTGATTGCTACCAGCTGTTTATCCAGACCTTCGTGTCCTTATTCTGTTGATTCCTCTTCTCTGGCCATGCTGATTCACATCTTTAAAAAACATTTTTGCTCTATAATTTACCAATGACAGCATAAGCTTCTGAACTGAAAGCTTGAGTTTGCCTAGAGAGGCGTAACTACGGTTACAGACAAGAACTTGATCAGAAGTAAAACTAAACAAAAGCATGGAGTTCTAAGATATTTTAAACAGTTTCTAAATGTCCTCGTTCAGTACTAAAAATTTAATGTCTAACAAGGCTGTGCATTTCAAATTAATCCACCAATTCTTATTGTGGTTACTGTTTGCATTTTATTTAGTTGTTTGTTTCTGTTTGAAAAGCAACAATCTCTAGAGTCAGAAAAAAATCTGATTCCAGGTCTGCTTATTTTTATTTAATTTAGGCATCAAACCATAGCATGAAATAAAATAAATTTTAAAAACTCCATACAAAAAGTCCCCACAGACCAACAAAAAAATTCATATTACTACCAAAGTAAAATAAATAAGGTACTGAGTATTTTTTTTTTTGTTTGGTTGGTTGGTTTGGTAGTGGGTTTTTTTTGGTTTTTTTTTGAGAGGGGAGAGGGAGGTCAGGGGCAGGGTGGGTGTTTGGGTTTCTTTGTTTTGGTTTGGTTTGTTTTTAAGGCCAGTTTTTCATTAAATGCTGGATGGATGACTTCTGATTAATTGGACATCCTGATCTCCAAACTAGTGAGACATGGCAGATCCTGCCTGACAAACCTGGTGGCCTTCTATGAACAGGTCACAACATTAATAGATGAGGGGTGAGCAACTGATATAATTTACCTGGACCTGAGCAAAGCCTTTGACACTGTCCCACACCACATCCTGGTCTCCAACCTGGTGAAACATGGGTGGACCACCAGATGGATAAAGAACTGGCTTGACGGCTGCACCCAAAGAGCGGCTGTCAATGGCTCCATGTCCAAGTGGAGACCAGTGACAAGTGGAGTCCCTCAGGGATCAGTCCTGGGACCAGTCTTGTTCAACATCTTTGTGGGTGACATGGACAGAGGCATTGAGTTCACCCTCAGCAAGTTTGCCGTCGACACCAAGCTGTGTGTTGCAGCAGACATGCTGGAGGGCAGGGATGGCATCCAGAGGGACCTGGACAGGCTGGAGAGGTGCTCAAAAGCCAACCTCATGAGGTTCAACAACACCAAGGTCCTGCATCTGGATTGAGGCAATTCCAAGAACCATATAGGCTGGGTAGTGACTGGCTTGGGAGCAGCCCTGAGGAGAGGGACTCGCGGGTGCTGGTGGATGAGAAGCTCAATATGAGCCATCAGAATGCTCTTGCAGCCCAGAAAGCCAACCAGATCCTGGGCTGCATCAGGAGAAATGTGGTCAGAAGGTTGAAAGTAGTGATCCTTTCCCTCTACTTTGCACTGGTGAGACCCCACCTGGAGTGCTGCGCCCAGTTCTGGAGCCCCAATTACAAGAGGGACATTGATGTGCTGGAACATGTCCAGAGAGGGGCCACGAGGTGGATCAGAGGGCTGGACCACCTCTCCTTTGAGGGAGTTGGGGTTATTCAGTGTGGAGAGGAGAAGGCTCTGAGGTAACCTTATTGTGACCATTCAGTATCTTAATGGGGCCTACAAGAAAGCTGAGGAGGAATTCTTTAGAATGTCAGATAGTGATAGGACTATTGGGAATGGAACGAAGCCAGAAATGGGTAGATTCAGACTGGATGTTAGGAAGAAGTTCTTCAGCAGGTAAGACCCTGGAATGGGTTGCCCAGCGAGGTAGTCGAACCTCCATCATTGGAGATGTTTAAGGCCAGGCTGGATGAGGCTCTAGACAGCCTGATGTAGTCTGAGGTGTCCCGGCCCATGGGACAGTCCTTCCCATGGCAGGGAGGTTGGAACTAGATGATCCTAGTGGTCCCTTCCAACCCTGACTGATTCTATGATCCCATGGTTCTATGATTCTATGAAATGCATATGAACATAGAGAAGCAGGTGATTTAGTGCTCCTTTAGAAAAATTGCTCTCCATTCCTTTACAAGCTATTGGTTTACTTAGTTTATTGACATGCTTTATACATACATATATATATACAGTCTTACAGGAATTTGAAGTAGAAAACTTCTATGACTTTCATTTTCAGAATGAAAAGTTTCAGGAAAAGAAGAAAGAGGTGGAAATCTTATCTGGTTATCTAAACTTTTATTGGTAGTATTAACTTGTGAGGCACTATAACTTAAATGCATACAAGAAAATAAGGTATCCTGCTGTGTTTCCCTCCACATAAAAGTCTGACATAAGCTATTTTAGTAGCAAATTTTCACATATTTTTTAAGTGACTGAATTTTTAAAAGAAGGTTATCAAGAAGATTCTGTGAAATTACCCTTCAAGTGTGAGGGGCTTTCTACTCATGAGCTGAGTTACACTGGTTTAAATTTTGCAACACTTTTGCTACTTTTACAGTAAAGAAGAAATTCACAGATATCACAGAATCACAGCAAACATTCAGTTGGAAGATAACTCAAAGATCATCCAGGTCCAACATTTGACCCAGCACTGAAAAGTCAACACTGAACCATGTCCCTAACACTGTTGCCACTGAACCATGTCCCTAACAGTGTGCCAGCTCCACACACTGTTTAACACCTCTATGGATAACAACTCCACCACTGTCCTGGGCAAATCATTCCAATGCTTGATGACCCTTTCAGTGAAGAAATATTTTCTAATATGCAGCCTAAACTTCCCCTGGTGAAACTTGACACTGTTTCCTTTAGTCCTGTCCCTTGTCACCAAGGGGAAGGGACTGGACCTCTCCTTACTCCAACCTCCCTTCAGGTGGTTATAGAGAGCAATGAGTTCTCCCCTCAGATTCCTTTTCTCCAGACTGAACAACCCCATCTCCTTCATATGCTCCTTGCTGATCATGTGCTCCAGGCCCTTCACAAGACTCTTTGCTTTTCTCCAAACATCTCAATGTCCCTCTTGTAATGAGGAGCTCAAAACTGAACACAGTACTCAAGATATGACCTTTTCAGTGTGGAGTATGGTGCTGACCACCTCCCCGTTCCTGCTAGGCACATGTGAGATCATTCATTCCCCCATGATCAGCAGTGGGAGAGCCTTCTCACTGAATGCCGTGAGTAGCATATGAGGGGTGGGGAGGCAAAAAAACAACCAAACAAAAAAAATCTAACCTACTCATAACCGGTATACAACATCACCATAACAGGTAAGCATTATGGTCTCCACTCAGCAGAGGAAGGGCAAACTCCTGGTGCCAGCTAATATGGAGATGGGAACTCAGATAAAGGATGAAATTAAGCAGGCTCAGACAAAGGTTAGTAGAAAAACAGTGGGCACTCAAACAGAGACCATACACAAGAACGCAGACATTCAGGCAGCTGACTGCAGTGAGTGCTGAAGCCTGGCTCTTGATATGAAGGACAGCAGGAACAACACCTGTGCTGGTGTGTGCAGAACAGTGGTAGAAGAACTAAAAGAAGAGATAGAGAGACTAAGGACTATAAGAGACTGCAAAAGGGAAATTGACTTATTTCATAACTTGCTTTCTACAGAACCTGAACTAGGGCTAACTCCTAGTGGAGCAGCAGGCCAAATTTCCTCCCAGTAGCAAGTCTCTCAGTCTCCATGCAGTCACCCACAGAAGCAGGGTGAATGGGAACAGGTCTTTGCCTGACAGAACAGAAGTAAACAAGGCAAGCCTGCTACTTTAAGAAGCACACTGCCGGCAGTGAAATTGCAGAGTAAGTATGAGGCTCTGCAGGAAGAACATATAATCAGTAAGGACGAGGACACAAAAATCCCAGAAACTGCATCAGAAACAGGCCAACCATCAAAACCCATTCTGAAAAGAAGCCTCTAAGCGTCATTGTCATAGGACACTCTGTACTGAAGGGAGCAGAGGGCCCAATATGCAGATCAAATCCACTTCATAGAGAGGTCAGAGAGGTCTGCTGCCTCCCTGGTGCCCAGGTAAGGAACATTATAGATAAAATTCCCAAACTTGTGAGACCTTCAGACTACTACCCACTTCTGGTCTTTCAAGTGGGTAGTGAAGATGCAAGAAAGAGAGGCTCACAATCAATTAAAAGAGACTTCAGGACCTTAGGGCAATGGCTAAAGGGATCAGGAGCTCAGGTCCTGTTTTCCTCTATGCCTCTAACATCAGTGATGGATGAGGGAATATTTAGGAAGAGCCAACAGATCAATTCATGGCTCTGGGGCTGGTGTCATCAAGAGGGATTTGGATTCTGCAATCAAGGCTCAGTTTACAAGGCACCAGAGCTGCAAATATCTAATGGGAGGCACTGGTCCCAGAGGGGGAAAAGGATCCTGGGGCAGGAATTGGCAGGGATCATTGATAGGGCTTTAAACTAGATTTGAAGGTGGAAGGGTTTAACAGCCTCTTGCTGGCTGGTGCCAAACAGTGAGGGAGCTCACCAGAGGCAGAGGAATGGAGAGCTAACCAGTGCCCTGAACTTGCTGCTCTGAGGCAAGCCAGGGATGATGTACCAGGACAAGCTGAGGAAATCAAGGGGAACTGGCACACAAGGAGGACAGGGCCAGCCCAGCTAAAGTACCTCTATGCAAATGCACAAAGCTTGGGCAACAAACAGGATGAACTAAGTGCCACTATGCTGCAGGGATGCCATCACATAGTGGCTATTACTGAAACTTGGTGGGATGAGTCCGATGAGTAGAATGTAGGGATAGGTGAGTACAAGCTCTTTAGGAAGGATAGGCAGGGAAGGAGAGGAGGAGGTGTTGCCCTCTATATCAGTAACCAGCTAGAATCAGTGGCGCTCCACCTGGGGAAGGATGATGAGCTGGTTGAAAGTGTATGGGTTAAAATTAAAGGGAAGACAGGGGAGGGTGATGTTACTGCAGGTGTCTGCTACAGGCCATCTGACCAGCAGAACCAAGCAGATGAGCAGATGAGCGGATGAGGCGCTTCACAGGCAAATAGAAGCAGCTTCTAGGTCACAAGCCCTGGTCCTCATGGGGGATTTCAACCACCCTGACATCTGCTAGAGGGACAACATAGCAAGGCATCAGCAATCCAGGATGTTCCTGGATTGCACAGATGACAACTTCCTCCTCCAAATGGTAGAGGAACCAAGAAAAGGTGCCATGCTGGACCTTGTTCTCACCAACAGGGAAGGGCTGGTGACCAATGTGAAGGCTCAGGGACAGCCTTGGCTGCAGTGACCATGAAAGACTTGAATTTAAGATCCCCAGGGCAACCAGGAAGATGTATTCTAAGCTCACAACCTCAGACTTCAGGCATGCAGACTTTGACCACTTCAGGGATCTGCTGGCCAAAGTATCTTGGGATGAAGCCCTAGAGGGAAGAGGGGCCCAGGACAGCTGGACATTATTCAAGGATCACCTCCTCTGTGTCTGGGAGTAATGTATACCAACAAAGAGGAAAGCAGGGAAGAATGCCAGGAGGCCTGCCTGGCTGAGCAAGGAGCTCCTGGAAACATCTGATGAAAAGAGACTCTACAAGGAGTGGAAAAAGGACAGCTAGAATGGGGAGTATATAAGGAAGCTACTTGAACAGCTAGAGATCTTGTTAGGAAAGGCAAAGCACAGACTGAATTGAATCTAGCCAGGGAGGGCAAAGGGAACACCAAGAATTTCTACATCGTATTAACGGTAAAAAGACTAGGGAAGGTGTGGGCCCCCTCAGAAAGGAAACAAGTGAATTGGTCACAAGTGACATAGAAAAAGCCGAGGTTCTCAAAGACTTCTTTACCTTAGTCTTCAATGCAAAGGCCTCCAGCCACACTCCCAGAGTCATGGAAGATAATGGCAGGGACTGGAAGGAAGAGCTGCCCATCATAAGTGAAGATCAGGTTTGTGATCACTTGAAGAATCTGAAAGTGTTCAAGTCCATAGGATCCAACAGGATACACCCACGGGTACTGAGAGAACTGGCAGATGAGGTTGCTAAAACCCCTCTCTATTATATTCCAAATGTCCTGGCAGTCTGGTGAAGTCCCCACTGACTGGAAAAGGGGAAACATAACTCCTGTTTACAGAAGGGGTAGGAAGGAGGAGCCGGGGAAGTACAGGCCACTCAGTCTCACCTCTGTGCCTGGTAAGATCATGGAGCAGATGCTCCTGGAGGCACTACTGAGACAGAAGAATAGTGAAGAGGTGATTTGGTCCAATCAGTATGGCTTCACCAAGGGCAGATCCTGCCTGACAAACCTGGTGGCCTTCTATGAACATGTCACAACATTAATAGAGGAGGGACGAGCAACTTATGTCATTCACCTGCATCTAAGCAAAGCCTTTGACACTGTCCAACACCATATCCTGGTCTCCAAGCTGGTGAAACATGAGTTTGATGGGTGGAGAACCAGATGGATAAGGAAATGGCTGCACCAAAAGAGTGGCTGTCAATGTGCCCATGTTCCAGTGGAGGCCAGTGAGAAGTGGAATCCCTCAGGGATCAGTCCTGTGACTGGTTGTGAAAGGTTAAGCCCACCTGGGACCCCCTGTCTTTTCCCAAGGAATGGTTTCACCCTTTTCCCAGGTTACATGGTTAGACACTCCCACTTCCTGCTAAGATTTTGGGACTATAAGAGGGGCAACCCAGTTCCCCGCNGGGACTGAGACTTTTCGCAATAGGATTCCTGCATCCTGCTTTCCAAAGCCAATCGAACTTCAGCTGCCTGCAGCGGTTGTATTTTTTTTTCCCTTTCCCCCCTTCTCCCTGGTCTCTGTACCCCTTTCCCTTATTCCCCATATCCCAAAGCTTGTTTCCCTTTCTCCCACCTGCTGTAAAAAATCCCATTCCTTCTTACTTGTTGTTAAAGTTTTACCCTTTTTACTTCCAAATCGTTTTGAGTCTTTTATTGGGCTTTTGGGCTCAAGGTGGGGGGCAGCGAGCCTCAACCCAATACACTGGTCTTGTTCAGTGACATGGACAGAGGCATTGAGTGCACCCTCAGCAAGTTTGCTGATGACACCAAGCTGTGTGGTGCAGCAGACATGCTGGAGGGCAGGGATGGCATCCAGAGGGACCTGGACAGGCTGGAGAGGTGCGTAAAAGCCTACCTCATGAGGTTCAACAAGGCCAAGTGCAAGGTCCTGCATCTGGGTCAAAGCAATCCCAAGCACAAATAGAGGCTGGGCAGTGACTGACTGGAGAGTAGCCCTGCAGAGAGGTACTTGGCTGTGCTGGTGGATGAGAAGCTCAACATGAGCTGGCAGTGTGCACTTGCAGCCTAGAAAGTCAAACAGATCCTGGGCTGCATCAGGAGTAGTGTGGCCAGCAGGTTGAGGGAGGTGATTCTCCCTCTCTACTCCACCCTGGTGAGACCCCACGTGGAGTGCTGTGTCCAATTCTGGAGCCCCTGTGACAAGAGGGATGTGGACATGCTGGAGCATGTCCAGAGGATGATCAGAGGCCGAGGATGATCAGAGGGCTGCAGCACCTCTCCTATGAGGACAGACTGAAAGAGTTGGGGCTGTTTAATTTGGAGAAGAGGAGGCTCCCAGGTGACCTAATTGTGGTCTTCCAGTACCTGAAGGGGGCTTACAGAAAACTGGGGAGGGACTTTTTAGGCTATCAGGTAGTGACAGGACTGGGAGGAATGGGGCAAAGCTGGAGGTGGGGCGATTCAGGTTGGATGTGAGGAGGAAGTTCTTTAGGATGAGAGTGGTGAAGCCCTGGAACGGGTTGCCCAGGGGTGTGGTCGGGGCCATTTCCCTGGAGGTGTTTAAGGCCAGGCTGGATGAGGCTCTGTCCAGCCTAATCTAGGGTAAGGTATCCCTGCCCCATGGCAGGGGGGTTGGAACTGGATGATGCTTGTGGTCTCTTCCAACCCTGATTGATTCTATGATTCTATGATTTCTAATACAAGCCAGGATGTCTGTGGCTATCTTGACCACCTGAACACACATCTGACTCATGTTTAGTCAACTAAATATTTAGTTGACTTATTGTTGCGATTATTAATTTTTATTACTGTTAATAATCCCGGGGTTTCCAGGAATATTCCCCTGGGTTCATTTGGATGTTCGGTTGGCAAAAATAACTATACAAAATCACTTAAAACATCGAATTAAACAGTTTAAACAGTCGGAACTTAGGAAACAGAGAGCCTAATAACAAAAGCAGTCCTAACTGTGGGTGAAAATACTCATGAAAACATTATAGATAAAGAGCTTGTCCCGTGTCTTGGTTTGAGCAAATTGGAGAATTTGAGTGAGAAATTAGACTATTGCCTGAGAGAGAGAGTTAAACATACAGTGTCACTTCACCAGTTTCACTGAGACAGAGAAAAGAAGGTTGTTTTGGGAAATGTTCTGTAAACATCCAGATAAGCCAGTCTGCTTGCAGAGAGTCAGTCTGCTCTGGGTCTGTGCTGGCTTCAGCAGCTTTCTTTCCTTTGTCTTTCTGCCTTTGAACTAATTCAGAGTGAAATCACTAAAACCATTCATTCCTTCCTGCCACTAATCTTTCTGACCGATCTTCAGCTTATCTGCAGCATCAAGTGGTGAGATAAAGCTGGGGGAAAGGGGGAAAGGTGGTAGGGGGTTTTGGTTTCCCTCTCTTGGGGATTTTGGTCTCCAGGAGGGGTGTGGTGTCTGTATTCCCTTTTTACTGTATATTTCTGTAAATATCTGTTATATCTTGTAAATATTTGCTTGTATATTTGCATTGCTGTAAATATAAAGCTTCATTTATTAACTTCTAGTGTGTTTTTCTGAGTTTTAGCCGGGGTTTCAAAAGGTGGGGGGGCCAGGTCACTGCAAACCCACTACATCCCGAGGAAAGAGAAAAGAAAGGGGTTTGCCTTTGCCACTTTTGCAAAACACTGTGATGCTGCTGCTGCTTGCTGCAAAACATGTGGCCGCTGCTGGATGGGGTGCGGAGATGTGTGTTCCTTGTGGAGGTGGAGAGAGAGAGCGAGCTAATGGCTGATTGCCTCCCCTTAAATACTCCAATAGGAAGCATGGAACTGATCAATAGACACTTAGCGTCCATTGTCTGGCCAATCGATTCAAAAGTCCTGTGCCCAGGAGCGGGTCCTAACACCCTGAGAGATAGCACAGGTCACCTGACTCGTGCATGTGACCTGTCCATGTGCCTGAGACTTCCTGATTCCAAAACCACGCGGTCTGTCCCTGCGACCCACCCCAGACCTTACAACAGAGTGGGGAGGGAACCCCAGGAAGTGAACCAACTCTGGGCAGGATTTATGCCCTACCAGGACACTTATACTTAGTCAACTGTCAACCATTCTTCTCTGAGCATATTCTTGGTATTGAACATAACAGAAACCTCATGTCTACAGATATATATATATATATGTATACATACACCTGTAAAATTTTGGATTAATATGTAACACATAGCATATTTGATCTGCCATTTGAACTAATCTATTTGGTTTGTATTGAGACATGAACCACCATGATTACCTGTCATGGGCAGTGTATCCACTCTGTGAAGTCTTGCAACTGAATCAGGACCAACAGTTCAGATTTTTGCCTGCCACATGTTAACAGCTCCCAACAGTGTCCTACAGTTTACAAAATTGCCTGCTGTGATGCCCAAGAGCTTCTTACTCATACAAAATGACTTTTTTTTCTTATTTCATACATTTTCTCAGGTGCTGCTTAATAACAGATCCATATGAGTCCTCAAAATGTTTTGTGTGCACTGTAACTCTCCCATGCAATATCTACCAATGTACTCCATCAACGTTTACTTAGGTGGGAGGCAGAGCTCCTCTACTTGTGCAGCCAAATTGTAGTCTGTTCAGACTGCTGGGAACTGAGTACAAATTAGATAGGCTCACAGAAAAAGTAGTATGCTCTGTAAGTCTGAAAATTCTTGCTTAGAGCAGTCCATCAAAATATAAAGCCCTGCTTTGGTGTATGAGACACAGTACACCAGGGCAAGTCTCTTCAGAGGATCGCAGAATCACAGAATATTAGGAGTTGCAAGGGACCTCCAGTGTTCATCTAGTCCAATACATCTGCTAACTAACGTAGATCATTCAGCTAATGTAGATCATTCAGCACAGTAACACATCCAGGTGGGTTTTGAAACTCTTCAGCCGAGGAGATTCCATAACCTCTTTGGGCAGCCTATTTCAATGCTCTGGCGCCTCAAAGTAAGGAGCTTTCTCCTTAAGTTCAAGTGAAACCTCTTGTGTTTTACTTTGTACTCATTGTATCTTGTACTATCACGGGCACCACTGAAACAAGCCCAGCTCCATTTTCTTGGCCTCTACCCTTTGGATATTTATATGCATTGATACTAATCCATCACAGTCTTTTTGCTAGCCTAAAGACCTTCAGGTCTCTCATTTTCTTCTCATAAAACAGATGTTCCTGTCACCTAATAATTTTCATGGCTCTCCACTGGACTCTTTTCCAAGAGATGTCTGTGTCTTATGGACTGGAAAGCCTAGGACTGGATGCAATACTCTATGTGTGGTCTCACCAAGATGGAATAGAGTGAGAGAAGAATCTCCCTCAATATCATTTGCCTTCTTGGCCATGAGGGCACTTTGCTGGCTCATGGTGAACTTTTCCACTAGCACTTCCAGGTCCTTCTCCACACATCTGCTGTCTAGCAGGCCAACCCCTAATATGTACTGGTGCATGGAATTATTCCTTCTGAGGTACAGGACTCCTTGCATTTGCACTTACGGAACTTCATGAGGTTCCTCTGATCAACTCTTCAACCTGTCTGTATCTCCCTGTCACCCACTCCTTCCATTTTTGTATCATCAGCAAACTTGCTGAGTGTACACTGTTCCTTCATCCAGGTTGGCAATGAATATGTCAAACACAACTGAAGCTTGTACTGACCTCTGCGGAACACCACTAGTTGGGGCCTCCACCTAGACCCTGCACTGTTGATCCCAACCTTCTGCACTGTCGTTCAGCCAATTTTCAATCTACCTCACTGTCAACTCATCTAGCCCATACCTTCTAAGTTTACCTATGAGGCTGTTAGGAGACACAGTGTCAAAAACCTTGCTGAAGTCAAGGTAGACAACATTCACTGCTCTCCCTTCATCTATCCAGCTGGTCACACCATCACAGAAGGCTATGAGATTGGTCAAGCATGACTCCATCTTTGTGAATCCATGCTGACTATTCCCAATAATCATATTTTCCTCCATGTACTTCCTAGAGTCCTTCAGTGTTTTGAGTGTATGATGGAGACATGATGTTGGAATGAAGTTACATTCCTGTAGTTCCACTTTAAGTATTCAGTTCAAATTAAGTTACAATTAGACCAGATACTAAGTGAACTCTACCACAAGCTCTAGACATATTAAAGTGTAGGTAGATTTCTGCCTGCACCAGCGTTTTCTTGTAATAGTTTTCTTTCTCATAGTTTTAAAAATAAGAATATATCTGGCAGATCATCTAAAAATATCTCCACTTACAGAACATGTAATCAAATTTTATCTAATTATTATATTGATATATTTTAAAGATAATATGTTAGATCTCATTTAAATATTTCAGATGCTGAAGAAGTGGAAGTGTGTAGCAAAGGCTTTAGATAGAAATAGTAATTGTAAATTTAAAGGCCTCAGGAAGTGGCTAGTTACAAGGTGAATGCTACGAAAACACTATCAGTAAATACCGTGTGGTTAAATTTGAATAATACCACATTTCTCATTCACATTCTTCAGTTATCTGGCTCTGAGTCTGATTCCTGATTTAGGAATCCTACCACCTTCTGCTTTCCCATCTTAAAGTGTGAGTGATCTAATGTGATCCTTGTCCGCCAGAAAAAGATTGAATATTCAGGGTGCCAGCTTGCTTTACAGCTGTTGAAGATTCAAGGGCATCTCATATAACTGAAAAACACTAGTTCAGACAGTTTATTGCAAAAACAGGGATGTTTTTATCTCAAGGAAGCTAAATCGAAACTGCGATCTCCATGTGAAATCTGAACAGAGACAAGCTAATTTTAACCTGAGACCACTATCTCTGAGATAAAGCTCAAGAAGGACATACAAAGCTGACCTTCACTGGCCACATCACAACACAGATATAGATATCTCATTGTTTCAGATATTCTCTTGTTTGTTTTAGGCCAAACAACATATTTCTGTCCTTGATTTGCCCTTACTTCAGTGATACAATATGTCTGCTGTTCTAGTTCAGAGGTAAGAGCTCTCCTGTACAAAAAAAAAAAAAAAAAAAAAGAAAAGGATGAGGTTCCGTTTTTTCATTGTGATCTATATAGAGAAATGTTGTCATCTTGGAAGATCTGCTGCTATGGAGCTGACGTGATAAATTTATATTAAAAATTACCATACCTTTCAAGTCAGTCTCACCTTTTTCACAAGCTTTATTTCATGCTAATCTGTTCACATATAAACCAGCACATTTTAAAACTTGCTGTTTCCTGATAGAAAGTGATGCTGTGATTGTCAGGTACAAAGGTGCTTTGAAAGTTATATTGCCTCATTTCAGTGATTGAACAACAGGGTTTGTGTTACCTGAGGGAATGTGCTTTCCATTTTGTTTTTTTTAAGAGGTTACATTCCCCAATTATAAGATCTCTGTCCTTCATTTAGAGATATAACAGTGGAATGAGATACTCTGCAGGATATTTATAACTGTCTCTTCTCAGCCTGCTGCATTGTAGCTAGTTAGAAGTGTAACATATGGCACTGGTGAGAAAATGATTATTACTCTTTGATAACTTACTTTGGGTCAGTTATTCTAGATTACTTGCATGACAGACTGTTAAAAATCTGTGTTCTGTAAAATTATTGACACAAGGATGCAGTAAAGGAATATATTTTCTCAGAGTTTTCAGCACACTTAATAACTTCTAATGTGTTTCTAAGATTCCATTCATCAATGATACTTGCAAAAATTGCAAAGATAATCACTTCGATCTGTATTCAGATTAGTTGTTGTTTATGATTAATTTTCTGTAGATTAAAGTTCAAGAGAAGGATGACAATTTCAGACTACCTTCTACCTAGGAATCATGAATTTGGGAGTAAGTTAAGAGAAGTGTTCATGGGAACTAATTTAGAGAGAGGATTAGTGAAAACATTGTCTTTTATGGGAGGGTGTTTCTTTAGAAAAAACCCATCTGAGCTCAAAAGTCAATTTTTTTCTGTTTTGTTTAATAAATCCTACATGGAGCATTTCAGGTTCTGTTTTATTGGAACATATTTCCACTCTTATGCAATGCTATATTTATTTAGAAAATTTGCTTTTGAACATCATTTAGTATATATTTTACCAGGCAGTCTTTGGCCCATAAGGAGAAAGGGAGGGATTTGACTGCCAATTTGTCACTTCACAGGAAGGAAATGAAAAATAAAAACTTATGTGCTATGGAAGAGACTAAAATCACTCCTTGAGCTATAAATTTAGCCTGCGACAGCACAGAGGCTATAGTGTTGCTCTGGGGCTTGTTGTGGTGGATAAAGAGTGGATGTCAGTGGGTCCATGTCCAAGTGGAGTCCCTCAAGGATCAGTACTAGGACTGGTCTTATTTAACATCTTTGTCGGAGATGTAGACAGTTTCACCGAATGCACTCTCAGAGAGCTTGCCAATGACACCAAGCTGTGTGGTTTGGCTGACACACTGGAGGTAAGGGATGCCATCCAGATGGACCTGGAGAGGTGGGCCCATGCCAGCCTCATGAGGTTCAACAAGACCAAGTACGGTGTGCTCCATCTGATTTGGGGCAACCTTAGGCACCAATATAGTCAGGGCAGTGACTGGCTTGAGAGCAGCCCTGAGGAAAAGGACTTGGGAGTGCTGGTGGATGACAAGCTCTAGATGAGTCACCAGTGTACACTTGCAGCCCAGAAATCAAATCATGTTATGGGTTGAATCAAGAAAAGTGTGGCCAGCAGGTCAAGAGAGGTGATTTTTTTCCCCTCTACAATGCTCTTGTGAGACCATACGTGGAGTACTTGCCAGTTCTGGAGCCCCTATTACAAGGTATAGATGTTCTGGAATGTGTCCAGAGAAGGGTCATGAGGATAATCAGAAGGCTGGTGCTCTTCTTCTGTGAGGACAGGCTGAGAGAGTTAGGGTTGTTCAGGCTCTGAAGGGACCTTATTATGGCCTTCCAGTATCTGAAGGAGGCCTACAAGAAACCAGATGAGGGACTTTTTAGGGTGTTGGGTGGTGATAGGTGTAGGAAGAATGGATCCAAGCTAGAGGAGGGTAGATGTAGATTAGAAGTTAGGAAGTTCATCACCATAAGGGTGGTGAGACACTGCAAGAGGTTCCCCAAAGAGGTGATGGAAGCCACATCCCTGCAAGGTTTTAAGACCAGACTGAATGTGTCTCTGTGCAACTTGATCTAGTGGAAAGTGTCACTGCCCATGTGAGGAGGGTTGTAACTAGATGATCCTTGGGGTTCCTTCCAATCCTGGCAATTCTGTGATTCTATGACCTGGGGGCTGAAATTAATTCTATGCTTTTTTCAGTGTAATTGTCTGGTCTTTAAGTAACTGCAGTGAATTTTGCCCTTGAGAAGGATCATTATCCTGAACGAGTCCATCTGAATTTTGATTCGTGTTCAAACTAAGAAACAGTAAAAAAAGAAAAAGAAGATAATTTCCTCATCATCCTAAAGTATATTTGTAGCTAATTTATTAAAAATTTAGTAAAACAGTCCTGTGTCCAATGTTTTGCTTTTCTCAAACAGGTGAGAGGCAAGAATCTACTTGTCACAGCTCATAAGGACAGAACTACACAATCTTCCAGTTAGCCAAAGGCAGAGATAATTCAGAGTTAGATGCATACCTATTAGTCTCCTGAATGAGTGGTATCAGACTGTTTTTCATGTATCTATCACCATAATCAATAGGTCTTTAGTGCTGTGCTCAAAATGTTGCTCACAGGCAAAGACACATCACATTTATAAAAAAGTAAACTAACAGTGTAACCGAAATCTTAAAAGCCTCATTATTATATGCCCAGATCTGTTATACAAAAAGAAACTACAATATTGGAGTCAAATGTGTTATGCACACACCTAATTTCTTCCCCTTTTCTTGCTGTTATATTCACCCATCTCATGCTCTTACAGGTCATAAAGTAAGTGGAGTAAGCACGATGTATTACAGCAGCTTGTGAGCACCTGAAGTTCTCCAGTAGAAAGAACATGATGTTCATATTGACGGTTTCTTTGTCATCACCTTAGGTTCTATGTATGGGTGGGTTTTGGGGGATTAATTTGATTTAACACTTTTGCTAAAATGCTTTTATGATTTTTCCCCATTGGTTTGAAGTCTAACATTTGGAAATTACATCTCATTTTTCCATATATGGTGCCTTTTACGCATAATAGATTCGATTTCTTTACTTCCTTTATTACATCTAAAGCCAGTTTTGCTCACCACCAGATCTGCATTTCTTTAACGGATCATTGCTGACTGGTTTATACCTGTGAGGTTTCCCACAGCAAGCCTCTGCTTATCTTTCATCAGCCTATCCCATTTCCTCTTTTCAGGACATTTGTTTTGCCAAGTCTGCCTTTTTCTACATTACATTGTGGTGGAGTTTTAAATACTTTGTTCTACATAGAATAATTTCTCAGTGCTGGTGTCTGTGTAAAATTAGGAGTTTTATACCATGAAGTTAGTCAAAAGAAAAATTAATAAGCTGTAGACAGTTAGTCAATTAAGGAAATCACTCTAACAGTCAAACAGAGCAGCAGGTAGGTCAGGAAATGCTCTCATAGAACACCTGATGAGTACCAGTCCTGAGGACTCACAAACTCAGTATCACAGAATCACAGATTTCGTAGATTTCAGTATATAGCCTATTATTAGCAAAGCAGTACCATATTACAAGACTAACCACTTTCACTTGTCTCAATGTACAACTGAAAACCTGTGCACATAATTCTGCATCTCCAACACCTAAGCACAATCACCAGCACCTTGGTGCCTTTTGCCAACTTCTTGCGCGAATCCCAACAAGCAGATGGCAAGCTCTGCTTCACCCATTTTTTTTTTAGCAATTCTCTGGATAATCTCCTTTGTCCTCCTTTCCCTGCAACTCAGCTACCTGAAGTCGTGGTCCCACAACTCGATTAAGACTTCATTTACAGTGATGTAAAGATGTCTGGTATGTAACATGAGTAAATAAAATGCATTTCAATAAATTCAGATAATAAGTCATCAAAGGCAGTTAATAGCTCAAACAATGAATAGGAGTGCAAAAACTATGAATGAGAGAAAAATATTAGAAGAAAATTAACTTCCCCCCTCCCCAAACTATTTTAAGTAATTGCATCGAGACAGTATATATAATGACCATTAATTTTTCATATCTAGAAATTAAAATTCCAGGTAATGTGAGAGATTAACCCAAAACTCCAGAAATGTGCAAACCAATATTTTTTTAATGTCATTTCATGGTACATGCTATACCTAGTGTAGAGAAGGAAACTTCTTTTAAATAATTTAAAAGAAACTTTTTGTAGAAATTAAATAAGATGATCTTCTTGTCTCTGTAGAATGTATGCACTGATATATCTCAGCAACACTTTTGCAATCTTCTAGAAAATGGCAGATTTTCTCTTGAAATTATCTTCCTCATAATATTGATAATAATCATAGCAGAAATTCTGTTAATAAAGATACTTTCATCCCAAGTTATGATACATGGAACAGAATAGAAAGCTGTATTTAAAAATAAGACCCATCAGGCAGTCTTAAGTTTAGAAGCTGCTACATTCTCTGCCTGTAATAAGAGATATGATGTGATGCATCCTAATATGGAAGTAAAATCTTTGTCCTGATGTTAAAAAAAAAAAAAAACAGCAACAAAACATCAAAAAGAGATCTATAATCTGTAATCTAGTTGTTCCAGAGAAAATATTGTTTATCATAGAATATGTTAGAACTTCCTTCACTGGAGCACATTATTCTTTGTGACTTTAGGCTGTCCAGTTTCACTTTAGAAAACTAAGTAGTTGGTATGATGATTTCTTTTAGACTTAGACTATAAAAAATAATTTCTGATTGAAATTACTTGAAAAGAGAATTGCAGTTGTTTATATTATAAAGATATGTCAAAAGGTATGCATTTTCAACTCTTACGTGTCTGTGTGCTTTCTAGATTGTTGTTATGCTTATCATACTGTCTTAAATACTTTTACCTTTGTCTTGTTTTGCTTCCTCTNAGTGTCTGTGTGCTTTCTAGATTGTTGTTATGCTTATCATACTGTAGTGGGTTTGCAGTGACCTGCCCCCCCCACCTTTTAGANTATAAGTATTGAGGTATTATTCTAGGCCTTCATTCTTTGAATTATGTCTAATTTTGTATAGCATGAAACTGCAGATGATCCAGAAAATACCATTCAGTCAACAAGAAGAGAGTAACTGGAATCAAAAGGTTAATCAGTGAACAAGGACAGAATTTCCTTGCAAAGTATTCAGTATTGTCTTTTGAACAGCATCAATTCTAACTAACATATTGTTAATATATATATTCATCCACTGGTTTACCTATGTATTTGTGTTGCATAAAAGGGTCTTATTGGCTAAGTTGATATAAAATTGCATCATCTGAAGACAGCTTTATTAAAGTGCTGCTTATTATTCCAGTATAAAAAAACAAATTATATACCCATTTTTTTCAGAAATTTAAAAAGAAATTAAATACATAACAAAATAAGTATCTAAGGAATGGGCTTAAATAGCCCTAATAATTGCTGTCATAAGTTACATCAAAAGTAATTTGTTCTTCCTCCATCATTACACTCTTTCATCTCACAGTGATATCTTGTACCAGGTTTGTTATAGCTTTACTACTGCTTCATGTTGAGCAGTATATTTTTTAAAAATCACTTCAAAAATATAATTTCTTTCAGTAGATGCATTCATATATTTATCGTCATTCATATAGAAAACTTCCAGTAATTACCAAAAGATTTAAGTCTCTATCTACAATAAAGACTATGACTTAAAGTTTGAAATAAAGTAAGAAAAGAAAGGCTGTTGTGTTTTTCAAAATATATACCTTTGATTTAATTTCTGTTATTCACACACGCTCTGCCTATGAGTTCAAATCTCTTAGAAATACTGCTAATCAGCAGTAAGATGATTAATCATCATGCAGATAATTTCAAAGGCACATATAAAATCTTCAAAATTCTCACAGGCAAAAATGGAGTTAGAAGAGTCCCTTTCTTAGGTGAATGGTAGGTTCTCTACTAGTTCATATTATCTCTGAGCATTGCTAAACACAATTCTGAGTATATGCTCTGCAAATCATATAGATAGGGAGGGGAAAATGTTATTTGGGGCAGCTCAGAAAGTGTTTTGCCATAGACTATCATTGATGGAATTGCATTAAATATTTCCTGTGTTTAACCTCTTGGCAGTTTTGGCTGCATGCTATTTTCTCCATCCAGCTGAACCAGGTGTTCATCCATTTGTGCCACCACATTTTACAGATCTGTTTTCCTTCAGACTTTCTTCTGCTTGCTTTTGTTGCTTTTCATTACACACAGTGCATGCCTATGACAACAGGAGCATTTCTGCAGCTGTCCTCCAAATTGAACTTACAGTTGTGTTTACTATTACTGATTCTGGGAGACCAAGTTCTTCCTGTAGGCAAGCTCAGGACAGCTGCAAATGTATTTTTAAAAATACAGGCATATGTCACAATACTGGTTCAGCAAGGGTTAAGTATTGCACTAAATAGCCATCTGCTCCATCAGTACTGAAGCATATTTTTAAAATTGTCTCCTTATTTTTATGGTTCACTTGTATCTTGATACTACTACACATGATATTTTTTCTTGTTGCTTTCCATTCCACAGGTAGAATTTTGCACATAGTGAGATTTAAGATAAAAAATCTTTCTCTGGAAGAAAGGATAGCAGATTTTTGCCATTGAAAAATAAGTCAGGTCTCTAGAAATCTTGCTATTACTGAGACGGTGTGGTGCTGTAGAAGTTTTTTGACTGGTTAGCAATAAAAAAAAAGGGGGAGGGGAGAGAAAGTTTTTTTCTTGTGTATAAAAGCAAATATTTCACATTCAGTATTCACAGAAACCTTTCAATCACTTAATAACCCCAATTCCAAGTGACTAAAATTAAACAAGTGTATGTTTCATCATTATGCCTATTGCAAGATTGCCTATTTGTGACAAAACAAACAATAATGACCAAACCAGACTTTTCTCACACAATGTATTTAGTCTGAAGCAGAGAATCTTGGCAGTGGTTCTTTTACAGCCATATTCCCTGTATCCAGAACTATGGCATCTGCCCTTTTCCAGCAGAAGAAATGAGACGTTTACTCTGTCATAACTAGACCGCATGACAAGCTAAATATGTATTGCAATATTCTTTATGGACAGAAAGCAATGTTTTATGTAGATGAAATGTACTCAAGGGCAAGGGCTGATCATAGCCATACAATTAAGAGAAAGACATTCAAACTGTGCACAGACTGTCTGCCTTTCAGCAACACTGTCTGACAAGGATGGTTCCACACTCAACAGAAGCTTTGAACACACTGGTCAGGCTCCTGTGCTGATATATGGATTTTCTGAAACCCTTGCTTGTCTGATAATGTCTCCTTCATCTGTATAATAAGATTAACAATTCCACTTGAAGCATCCCCATCATTTACCAGCAGGTCTGGCTAAACGGAGAGGTGACAGCTGACTTGCGGTTGGCAAATATGAAGGGTGAGGAGGAGGACCTGGGGAACTACAGACTTGTCAGTCTGACCTTGCTACCAAAGAAGGCACTGTTGACTGCCATTATGCAGCACGTGCAGGGCACATTAGGGCCAGTCATCATAAGTTCATGAAAGGCAGGTCCTGCTTGATGAAACTGATCTCATTCTATGCCTAGGTGACCTGGTTAGCAGATGAGGGAAAGGCTGTAATTGTCTACCCCGACTTCAGTAAATTATTTGATACTGTTTCTCTCACCATTCTCCTGGAGAAACTGGCTACTTGTGGCTTGGATGTGTGGCTGCTTTGCTGTATAAAAAAAAAAGGCTGGGTTAAATCCAGTTGGCAGCCAGTACAAGTAGTGTTCTCCAGGGCTCCCCTAGTTTTTGGGCCTGTTCTCTTCAATATCTTTATCAATGATGTATATTAGGGGACTGACCTCACCCTCAGTAAGTTTGAAGATGGCATGAAATTAAGTGCAAGTGTTGATATACTTAAAGGCTCTGCAGAGAGACCTGGACAGGCTGGATCAATGGGCTGAGGTTAGTTGCATCATGTTTGACAGGGTCATGTGCCAGGGATTGTATCTGTGTCACAACAACCCCATGCAGCACTACAGGCTTGGGGAAGAGTGGCTGGAAAGCTGCCTGCAGAAAAGGACCTAGGGGTGATGGTTGACAGAAGGCTGAACATGAGCCAGCAGTGTGCTCAGGTGTCTGAGAAGAGCAACAGCATCCTGGTTTGTATCAGAAATACAGTGGTCAGCAGGAGAAGGAAAGTGATTGTGCCTTTGTACTTGGCACTGGTGAGGTAGTACCTTGCATACTTTGTTCATATTTTGGCCCTTCACTACAGGAACAACAGAGTTGCTGGAGTGTGTCCAGAGAAGAGCAATGAAGCTGGTGAAGGACTCAGAGAACAAGTCGTAAAAGAAACATCTGAGGGAACTGGATTGTTTAGTCTGGAGAAGAGAAGGTTGAGTGTAGACCTAATTTTTCACTACAACTACTTGAAAGGAGATTATAGTCTTTCTCCCTTGAATCAGGTGATAAAATGAGGGGAAATGGGCTCACATTGCACCAGGGGAGGTTTATATGGGATATTAGGAAAAGTTTCTTTACTGAAAGAGTGGTCAAGCATTAGAATAGGTTGGCCAGGAAGGTGGTGTAGTCACTGTTCCAGGAGGTGTTTAAACAAATGTGTAGAGATGGCATTAAGTACATGATTGATGGTTGGACTAGAAGATCTTAGAGGTCTTTTGCAACTGAAATGATTCTGTGATACACTGTGGTACACTGTGATACACTTAAAACAGACCTTTTCTGAGGTATGAACCAGAAATACACAACAATAGAATTAGATCAAATTCTTTAGTGTCCATAAATTCCTGATTTTTACTCAAGTTGATCAGTTAATAAGAAATGCAGTCCACAGAGACTGGTTGAATTTTACTAACTAGTGAATAATTAATATATAAACATAGTTGAACTTGAAAATTTAAGTCAAGAGAAGCTACTCTAAAGTGTCTCAGTTATCAGGTAAGGTAAATAGACATCTCTGCTCTCCTAAGATACTTCTGCCATAAGCCTTCAAGAGAAAAGTCACTAAACAAAACATACTTTGCCTTCACTGGGAAAATTAAACAGACCTTGGAAGACTGCAAGTAAAATGAAGGTACAATAGGTACAATCACAAATAAAAATGACAAAACAATCTCACTACAACAGTAGGTGAAATCAGCTGCATTTCTTTTATGAATAGCAGAATGCAATTCATGCCAATATCAAGTATAACAAAATGTAAAGGGGAGCAGAAGGATGATGCTTTCATGAATTTGTCTTAAAGCAATTTGCTTTAGCATGTCAGCACAAGTTTGAAGAAATTGACTGTAGTGCCAAGAGACTTGAAAAATAGGAAAAATATGGTGAGTTATGGTCACTAAGTTCTACTGTGAATTCAAGGGTGTTTGAGTGGTCACTGGTCTGTGCTAGACTCATGCTAAGGTACAGGCAAACACTGTGAACTCTCTCTATTCAGTTCTGCTAGTTCAGGTCAATAGTGATCTGTAATGTACTTTCCCTGTGTAGAGTTTCTCCTGAGCAAAGCTTGTCAATCACAGAAAATTATTTAGTGGTTTTGGGATCAGGACATATATAGACAAGGGAATAAATGGATACTACTACCAAACTAATTTAATGTGTATCATAAATCAGAAGTGAACATTAGTCTCCCAGGGGGAGGTTAAAAAAAAAAAAAAGCCTAGTGTATGAAGGCACTTGGATGTCTTTGATCTTCATTTGTTAGTAACATGGAGTATTTTATAAAATGAAACTGAAAGATGCAGTACTGAAATTCATGCTGGTCTTTCTCTCCATTCTTTCTCAGCAAATGCAGGACTTCAATGCTGTCTTAGATACAGATGTGTGAACATTTGACAATGTTCAGAAATCCTCATCTGAAATCTGAGTTTATGCCTAATGAGTGCAGAGCTATACTTCTCTTGCTTTTTTGTGTTGTTGTTTTTGTGGGTTTTGGGGTTTTTTGTTTGGTTGGTTGCTTTATGGTTTTTTTTTTGTTTTTTTAATAGGTTCTAATAGTCTTCTATAGTCTCTATTATGGAGATCGACTGAATATGCTTTTGTCCCTGAGTAAACCTTGCACCCATGTAAGTGAGAGACATGCTGAGGTCATTTATCCCACATAAAAAAATTGTTACTAACTAGATATTTTAGATGCTGATAGCATTTCTTTGTGGAGATTTGTTCTTTCGTTGTTGTGAAGAGTAGCCAAAACTTATGTTTCATTAAATTATAAAACTAAGCCAGCAATACTGAAAATACAAAGAAAACCAACCAGCCAACCAAAAAAAAAAAAAAAAGGGCTTTTTCATTGAGCACAGAGCTTAAAAAACAGTCACAATGAATCTATACTGTTAGTTGTGCATGGTTCTGTGGATTGTTCCTTGCCTCTGTAGTCCTACAATCACAGGTACCACTGTCAGGATGAATTCTCCTTTCAGATGCCTTTTATTTGGAAGGGTGCAAATCTGTCAGGGACCTCAAAGAGATGTGACCAAGCATCATTTCCTCTAGTTCCAGTGTCATACGCTTCCTTGCCAATACCTTCAAAGCCATGGCCTCTACTGGAAAGTCACTAAAACCCACCTACACAAGATTACTCAGATGTAGATATATTTGACATGACTTCAGTTTAAAAGCTGAACATTTCACTTGAATTTTTTTTTTCCTATGTACACTGTATTTACCCAATGTTGAAGAGCAAGGTGATTCAGAGGATGACTCAGAATGCCTGAATTGGAGCAGCAAACACCTAATTTTAGGTACAATGCATCTGGTCTCAGTCTAGGCTAAATACACCCCTCCTTATGATCATTTTAGATGCATCACTTCAGAATCTCCTCCTCACACCAGATGCAATGGCTCATTTAGATGGATAACTTTTAAATTACTCTAAATGTAGCAGATGAGTTGGTGTCTTTACACACCTAAGCTAGATGCTCAAAGTTAGGATGTATGAATGTCATTTTAGCTTCATCATTTCAGATACAGAAAGTCCTGTCTAGGCACCACTTAAGAAAAAGAGCAGACTTTGTGTAGGAGAGATCCATAAAGGCACTTCATTCTTCACTAACAAATAAGATACTAGGGACCACCAACAAAACATTCTGCTGCTTAATTCTCCCAAAATGTCTAGCATTTAAAAGATGCAGTGAACTAAGACTATATAAACTGGGAACAGAGTCAAAGAATTATGATAATAATTTTTTGTTGTGAACTTTTACTAGCCCTTTTATTGACTTAGACTTAAACCAGCCAAAGGAATGTGGGTAGGGTTACAAAAATACAAATTCCAAACAATTTTTTTTCAGTTTACAGTGGAGGAAGTGACAAATAGAATTGTTAATTTCAAGCTGTGTCTTATTGAGCAATATTGCCTGACTGGCATCAGATGATTTTCAGGGAAGAAGAAGGGGATGTTTATTGTTTCCTCTGATTATGAACTGGTAACCTTTAACTATAGATATACCTGGAAAACTGTAGTTGGAATTTTTATGGGGAATTTTGAGCATATTGTCCAGGGAAATGTAATCCTGGGCAACACAACTATCCTCAGAATCATTAGATAGACAGGGTCACTGGAATAACAATTCCTAACAGGTTCTATAGAATCTGTGGGTAAGATTACTTCTTGCCAAACTTTCAAATTAAGACTTCCAGAATTTTTTTTTTTTTTTGCAGTGAAAAAAAATTAATAATATTTTAATTTTTTTTACTTCAGGTTCCATTTGGTACAGCTATTACTTTTGATAATAAATTATTGCTGTTCTTACTGCTTGTTGGCTGACTTTTAGCATACTGCTCCTAGAATGCTTTGCAAGGGAAGAGAGGCATTGTTACTGCCTTGCAGTGGCAAAGAAATTGAAGTCTGTTTTGAAGTGCATTACCTGAAGTCAAACAAGGTTATTGTAATGACCACTGGGGAAATTACGAAAGCTTTGCAAAAGTTTAGAGACTTTATTTTTAAAGGCATCTGTGTCTTGAAACACTCTGTGTCTCATAGTTAAAGTAAAATTGCATTACATAACCTGAGTGATTTCAGGAGTTACTAAATGACTGGTGTTCTGTTCCCTTGGTAAGCAATAATTCATGCAAAAAGATTGACTGAAATTTTACTCTGCTACTGAAATGAAAAAAAAAGGAAATGTTCAAGATTTTTTACAGGTAAAAATAACAACACCGCATGTTATAAATGTGAATACTATTTGAAATATAATAATATTGACAAAGCTAATTGCACTACTTTGAAGCAAACTATTAAAGAAACTAGAATGGAAAAAGCTACTCATTTCATACATATGAAAATAAGATAATCATTAATATTCCAAATGTGCCTAGGTCAGCAATTTTATGAAGAAATGGAGGAACAGAGAACATTTGATTTCAAAGCCATTTATAATTACCTAATGGATTACATTTAATTGTAAATGCATAGGAAGGGAGAAGGAGCATATTAGAAGTTTTAGTAAGAGAACACAGTAAGCCTGTTTCAGTAAAGTATTCATCTCATCTAACCTTAAATACTTCTAACACAGAAATCCACATCTGAGCTAATCACCTCAAGCATATTAATGTTTTCCTGGCCCACATTAGACATCTACTTTAGGATGAGATGAAGTCTAAATACAAACCCAAAATTGCATTTGAAGGTGGAAGTAAAAGCACACACTTATTATAGAGTTGTATCCCTGGAGGAGTAAAAAAAGTATCTTAACACTTAAAGTTGCTAAGAAAACTTTAGGAACTTAACATTCAAAAATCCAGATACCAGCATGAAAGCTTTTCAGATATCTTGATGTCTAATACTCATTAATAATCAATACTTTCTTTTTATACTTATATAAAGACTGAAGTTTGGCACAGCAATTATTTCCTGGCTTTCATAAGTTGAGATTCTGCAAAGCTTTCCATGAGGAGGTTTCACAGATGATTTTATAGTGCCTTGAATACATAATATACTTCTGAGAAATGTGGAGGATGCCATGAAATATTTAAATATCTGTGGATTAAGATGGAAAAGACCTAGCAATTTCTCTCATGAAATTTTATCTTGGATAATTTGGTTTAGTTTTAACTCTTAGGAGATGCACTGACACCTAAATCACTAGGAAAATGCTGAAGTATTGACATCAGTACCAAACTTGTGTTAACCATGTCTTGAATTAAAAAAAAAAAAGTGGGTTTTTTTTTTTTTTTTCCCAGAATATTAATTCCAGTTTATCTGTAATGCCAAAATCTCAAGAAAGGCCATTAACTAGGAGAATTACTTGTCCAGGAAAACCAACCTACTAAGCAGTTTTGTGAAAATTAAAATTCATAGTGTGCTGGTTCACCATTGCCCCAGTAAATAGCTTTTTCTGTTGATGTTTCTCCTTTCTATATTGGGAAAAGTGGTTATCCTATTTCTTTCAGTTCAAGGACCTTAATACCAGCTAAGCAAAAGTGCTGAGGATTTGAGAGAGACATTTAAGTTATTATTTCGTAGCAGAAATATTTTGTATTTACTTGGTAAAACCAAACAAAATGAAACTAACAAATCTCAGCTTTTGTAATCTTTCTTCCTATTGTAGTGTAAAAATAAAATAAATAAATAAATAAGGGTGATGATTTTTGTCTAGAAATCACACAGGTGTAGATGAGTCAGTGATTATTTCAATAGCATTCTTCTGCTCCTGTGGCTTTGTAGTCTGTCTTTGAAGATTGTCTCAATATTTTTTATGAAGATTATCCTGGATGCTAGAAGCAACTGGCTGTTATTACAGAGTTAGTTATACATCACAAATTAATAGATTCTCCATGGCGTTCCAAATAAGTCTTCCGGGTCTCAAAAACATAGGCATTATTTCCATGTAAGTACAGGATATCGCAATAAGCATTAACTATTCAGTAGATTGGCATTTTTCTAATAAACATAATGTTATCATGGGTAAAAGGAGACATGTTTAGATTAAAGCATCTACTATTTCAGAAAATATCTAGAATAAATTCCCGAAGCAGTTATTTATGTGATTAGTCTGACATTAAAAGATATCAGAGATGAATGCTTGTAACTGAAAATCTTTTGAGTTTACAAACCCAACTGTCTATTTTCATGAAGGTTTTGAAACTAACCACAGCATTCAGTAAGTGGGTTCACACTAATTTTGATGCTCTTTGCGAGATGGTGTTCATAGACCTGTGACCAAGACGTCCAGAGGGCATTTCTGTGTCCCAATTAAGAAATTTTGGAAATAGCTCAATTAAAAGGATTCAGGTTCCCTTGAAGTTGATGTGTGTTAATAGTTGGGAAGCCTTATTCTTAACTTTTTCAATTACTAAAAATTCAGAAAGAAATTCCCTCCTTTGAAAATCATCACATAGCATTCTTGTGTGAAAGTTTAAAATGCTTTTTACTTCTAAGATAAACGGAAAATTATTTTTTCTTGTTGTATCCAGGAGCTTTTATGCAATGTGTTACAAACTGGCACAAAATAATCAAGTCTAGAGAAGCCATTAAGGAAATAAAAGCGTTTTTCAGCTAAGTGAAGGTGCCTACAATTCAAACAATAGTACAGCATTTGGCAGATAATTAGCCAATGATTGTCTTTTGAACTCGGAAAATAAATTTAGAAAAAGCAGATATGCTGTGCTCTAAATAGTGACAGCTTTCACCATTTCCATTTTCTTATTTTCTTTTTTTTTTTTTTAAGCCTTTTGCTTAGAGGATTTTGTTTGTTTGTTTGTTTGTTTGTTTTCTCAAAGGCGGTTTTCTAACCGAGTACTGTAATTATGCTTACATGAATAGGCCTAAAGGAAATCACACAGGTCTTTGTACTATACAGATTTTAATTTTACAGATTCTTATTATTTTAGTTCCACTAAATGCTTTTAGCTAAGGTTGACTGAAACTTTTCCCTTTGAGACCCTGTTTTGAATTTCTTATAATTGCCATATTTAAGTTGTTCCGGCTGATATCCCCCATGCCAGATGTCTACTTTAGGATCAATTATTTTGGAAAATTCCAGCAAAAATAGATCAGTCTATTAATAATATTAAAGAAAAAAGTGCTTGTCTTTTGTCTCAGTTCATGTGATACTTTGAAGTTGTTAGCTTGAATTCTTGCTAATTCTGAATGGATCTCTGTTAATTTTACAATGATATCTTTGTGAAAATGGGTCCAAATGGAGTTCCAGATAAAAACTTTGTAATAAAACTAATACACATACACACTCTTATTAATTTTATTTGGGGTCAAATTCTACCATTTGGAGGAGTTTACAATTATATGTTGACTTCCAATATAAATGTTGCATTGTTTAAATGCTTTCTATTTAGTTCTGCTTTGTCTGCTTCTCCTCTCTTTGCCTGCCTCTAGCCCCTTATGCATGAACAGATCAGAAGTTTGGTGCAAAAGGTACAACAATTTGCACACTTGCAGAAGTGGACACCTCAGCCTGATCCTTAGATCAGTATGCTAGAAGGAATAGAGATACCACAGAACCATTCCTGCTTGAATAGTGTGTTTTCTTTCACATATAGAATCATAAAATCATAGAATCAGTCAGGATTGGAAGGGACCACAAAGATAATCTAGTTCCAGTCCCCCTGACATGGGCAGGGACACCCTACCCTAGATCAAGCTGGACAGAGCCTCATCCAGCCTTAAACACATCCAGGGATGTGGCCCTGACCACACCCCTGGGCAACCCATTCCAGGCTCTCACCACTCTCATCCTGAAGAACTTCTTCCTCTCATCCAATCTGAATCTCCCCACCTCCAGCTTTGCTCCATTCCCCCTAATCCTGTCACTAGCTGATAGCCTAAAATGTCCCTCCCCAGCATTTTTGTAGGTCCCCTTCAGATACTGAAAGGCCATAATAAGGTCTCCTGTGTTGGTTTGAGCTAATTGGAGGATTTGAGTGGGAAATTAGACTATTGGCTGAGAGAGATATAAACACAGTGTGTCACTTCATCGAGTTTTACTGAGAAGAAAAAAAAAATTTAAGAACTGTTCTCAAAACAACTAGATTAGCAGTTTGCTTCTGTCTGTGTCTGGCGGTGGCTGCTTCTCTGGCATGATCCCTTTTTCTCTCTGTCTTGGTAGCTAATTCAGAGTAAAACTACTAACTCCTTCCTATTACTAACCCCCCTGGCCAATGTATTTCAGCTTATCTGCAGCATCAACAGGTGGTGAGATAAGACTGGGGAAGGGGGGAAAGGTGGTAGAGGGGTTTGGTTATCCCTCTCTTGGGATTTTGGTCTCTGGGAGGGGTGTGGTGTCTGTATTACCTTTTCACTGCATATATCTGTAAATATCTGTTATCTCTTGTAAATATTTGCTTGTATATTGTGCATTGCTGTAAATATAAAGCTTTATTTATTAACTTCCAGTGTCCTGAGTTCTAGCCGCGGTTTATAAAGGTGGAGGGGCAGGTAACTGCAAACCCACTACACCTCCTCTTCTCCAAATTAAACAGCCCCAACTCTTTCAGTCTGTCCTCATAGGAGAGGTGCTCCAGCCCTCTGATCATCCTTGTGGCCCTGCCGTCCTCTGGAATTGCTCCAGCATGTCCACATCCCTCTTGTAATAGGGGCTCCAGAACTAGGTGCAGTACTCCAGGTGGGGTCTCAACAGGGCAGAGTAGAGAGGGAGAATCACCTCCCTTGACCTGCTGGCCACACTTCTCCTGATGCAGCCCAGGCTCTGGTTGGCGTTCTGGGCTGCAAGTGCACACTGCCAGCTCATGTTGAGCTTTTCTTCCACCAACACCCCTAAGTCCTTCTCCTCAGGTCTGCCCTCCAGCCACTCACTGCCCAACCTGTATTTGTACTTGGGATTGCCTTGACCCAGATGCAGGACCTTGCACTTGGCCTTGTTGAACCTCATGAGGTTGGCTTTTGTGCACCTCTCCAGCCTGTCCAGATCCCTCTGGATGCCATCCCTGCCCTCCAGCATGTCTGCTGCACCACACAGCTTGGTGTCATCAGCAAACTTGCTGAAGGTGCACTCAATGCCTCTGTCCATGTCACCCACAAAGATGTTGAACAAGACTGGTCCCAAGATTGATCCCTGAGGATCATTGACAGCTGCTCTTTGGGTGAGGCCATCAAGCCAGTTCTTTATCCATCTGGTGGTCCACCCATCAAGCCCATGTTTCACCAGCTTGGAGACCAGAATATGGTGTTGAACAGTGTCAAAGGCTTTGCTTAGGTGCAGGTGAATGACATCATTTGCTCGCCCCTCATCTATTAACATTGTGACGTGTTCATAGAAGGTCACCAGGTTTGTCAGGCAGGATCTGCCCTTGGTGAAGCCATGATGATTGCACCCAATCACCTCTTCACTATTCTCCTGTCTCAGTACTGCCTCCAGGAGCATCTGCTCCATGATCTTACTTGGCACAGAGGTGAGACTGAGTGGCCTGTACTTCCCCGGCTCTTCCTTCCTACCCCTTCTGTAAACAGGAGTTATGTTTCCCCTTTTCCAGTCAGTGGGGACTTCACCAGACTGCCAGGACTTTTGGAATATAATAGTGAGTGGTTTAGCAACCTCATCTGCCAGTTCTCTCAGTACCCATTGGGTGTATCCTGTTGGGTCCCTTGGACTTGAACACTTTCAGGTTCTTCAAGTGATCACAAACCTGATCTTCACTTATGATGGGCAGCTCTTCCTTCCAGTCCCTGCCATTATCTTCCATGACTCTGGGAGTGTGGCTGGAGGCCTTTGCATTGAAGACTAAGGTAAAGAAGTCTTTGAGAACCTCGGCTTTTTCTATGTCACTTGTGGCCAATTCACTTGTTTCCTTTCTGAGGGGGCCCACACCTTCCCTTGTCTTTTTACCATTAATACGATGTAGAAATTCTTGGTGTTCCCTTTGACTTCCCTGGTTAGACTCAATTCAAACTGTGCTTTGGCTTTCCTAACTAAATCTCTAGCTGTTCAGGCATCTTCCTTTAAAAGAAAGAATATCTAATTAGAAGAATAGAATACTTAAACTATCATTGTTACTGCAAGTGAATCATTTCCAAACATAGCAGAGTGAATGCGAGAAGTACAATCAACACCTACCAACAAATATACATCTATTTTCAGGCAGTAATATCCTAAACATGGGATATAGTATCCTGATAACTTCTCTGCCAAATTTCTTTAACTTCGTTGTTCACAAAAATCCTTTTTCAAAACCCTATTCCAAGACACTTGGAAGATCTTTAGGGAAAGGTAAAAATTAACTTTGTAAAGAAAATATTTTTGAGTGTATGTAATTGAAAGTTGTGTTATTACTCATGCAAGTAGCTCATAGTATGTTAAACACTAACTCTACCAAAAAAAAGAAAAAAAAGTAATTAATGGCTTTATGGATTTTAACAGCACAGTGTTTACAAACTAAGCCTTCAGTTCACTGGAGGTCACACTGAAAATGTATGTGCTAAACTCTAGTCACACAATTTCAGATTGAATCCATTCTCAGCTTCTTGGTGCCCTCTTGGCCATGACAATGTCATGGATGACATTCTGTGTGTATGTGCTTGGGTGTGTACATGTATGTGTGTACGTGTTTGTTTTTTCCTGAGTGGAGAAGATATCCTCTTCAGATACAGAGTTTGAGTGGGGCTGAATTGTATACTGGCACATGAGAACTTGGGAATGTTTCTTCATTTAGTAAAATAAACAGCTTTAGAGCTTAGGAAGAGCCTTTATGTGTTTAAGCATACATGTAAGTATTTGCAAGATCAAAAGGTAGGCAGAGTATATAAAATTAAATAGGAGTTTAAAATGGCAAGTTAGCTTGCCACATTAGGCCATATAATATGCTAGTGTCACCTTTTTGTTGTGTTAAAGATATATAATTTATTTTCCTGTGTTCACACTTCAGCTGTAGTCTTCCAAGAGGGTCCATATTTATCATTGATTTTAAAATGGCAAAAGACTTGAATTTAGCACATTAGATGTCATTGTTATCAAAAAAAGAAAAAGGAAAAAAACAAACAAACAATCCCCATGTGGAAATTAATGGCAATCTACAAAATCTCATAATATCCAATCATCATTTAGCTGATAAATAATGAAGATGAAAGCTTACTCATTTCCACTATATATCATCCCTGGCTCAAGTTTGCTGCTTCAGCAGCTCTCTGAAAAAGATGCATCTTGGAGCTTGCCCTCCAGGGCATTATATTTGGGCTATTTCAGCTTCAGAAGACTTCACTGAAAATGCACTGCCAAGAATAATTTCTCTTTTACATCTAGAAGAATCTAGCTTGAGAGTTACATGTTGTGGTTGAAGAGAACCTGTAATAAATATATGCCTGAGAAGACAAAACAGCTTTACAGATCAGTCTAGAAAGGGTATGCCTTGCCTTTTAGCCTTCAAGGTCTCACCTGAATGTTCATCAGTTAAGGCAATTGATTAAATTAGTCTTTATCAGTGTTTGACTTTATGCCCAGAAAGGTGCATACATCTCCAGTCTTTCTAAACTTTGTTCATCACACTGCTTCCCCACTGGCTTCTAGCCTATTGTCTTCTTCATAAAAGACACTTAACACCCACAGTAATTAATAATATCTTATTGTTTTATTAAGAGCAAGCTACAGTGATGTTCTTTACAATTACACAGTGCACCCGAAAGCACTATAATTAAGGATCAAACATTAACTGCTGTTATGGGTAGGATTAGTTTGATGAGATATAGATATCCAACGAATATATATCCACATGTGATGCTTTGTGGTGGAATGTCCGAATTATGCTTGAATATTATATATGATACACGTGCCCGAATATCCACCTTGCCCCCTCCTCTTCTCCCTTTTTCCAGGGTTGGTAGAGATGGGAAATGGACAAAGGCATTGGCGCCTCTCTCTCTGCAGCACAAATACCATATAAGGTCTTGTTTTGCACATTTATTGTTTTTTAGGTAAACAAGATCATGAGTAGAGGCATGTGCATTTTCCTTTTTGGGTAATATAACATTGGATTGGTTACAGAGATGATTTTTCTTGTTACTATTGGTCAAAACAGTCTCCAAAATGCTTTAAAACCTTGCAAAACTGTTTATCACTTGCTACCTTGCTACCTGACACCTGTGGGTGTGACCATGCTGCATGAGTGTGGGGACTCGCCCCTGCTATGAACATGTGATGGTTCGACAGTTAGCACCCTTCCCTCCCCCCACCCCACACACTTTGAAATAACACAGGCTAGACTCAGACAACTGGAAGTTAAGGAAATGAAGCTTCATATTACATCTTTGCACAATATACAAGCAGATATTTACAATATATTACAGATATTTATAGATATATACAGTGAAAAGGTAATACAGAAACACCACACTTCTTCCAGAGATTGGAGTCCCTAAGGAATTTCCAGCAACCCTACCACCTTCCCTCATTTCCCAGTCTTATCCCACTATCCGTCTTACGTGCCAGATAAGAGAGGCAGATCAACTAGGAGGGTTAGCATCAGGAAAGTAGTTGTGAAGTTACACAGATCCAGCTAAGAAGGCTCAAAATGGTCTGTCTTATCTTTGTTTGGGTTTTAACTTTTATACATTTTTAAGTAACCTTTGAGTGAAGTAAAGCCATCAATGTTTGCCTTTTTCAGCCTATAGTCTAATTTCTTATTAAAATACTCCAATTAGCTCAAACCAGCACAGAATGGTAGAACATGTCTTTGGGCTCCAAGCCAAGACCCAAGGCAGTCTTAGCCCTCTTGTCTCTGGCAAAGACAACTAATGGCTTAGAAACAGCCTAATGGTGACTTTGGGAATCACCAGCCCACTACCTGAACCAGACCAAATTCTTGCCGTGACACATCTGAACAGGCTGTTCCAGTCTAGAAACTTGGACACTCTACTCCATCCAAAGGGTGACCACTTCAATGATTCCTGAGAGCCACAAAGGGTTAGTCTCATGTCTGAGAATCCTATCAGACAGCGTGGTCAAATTCAAGCTATCAATCTCCTGTTTATGCTTATATATATATCCCTCAGACCATAAATATTAAAGGCTTTGAGTACTTTCTATTCTCTTTTCCAAATTTTAAAAAAGTTCACGTTTAATCTTTATGTGGCAAGTTTGACTGCAAAAGCTCTCTCTCATTGTTTTAAATCTTCTAAAGCTTTTTCTTAAATTCATATAGCTCAATTAAATTGTATAT
>VWZI01019400.1:621-28410 GCA_013396835.1 Psilopogon haemacephalus
TTTTTTTTAAATCTAGTGCAAATTCAGTGTTTGGGTTTTTTTTTTTAGGAAAGCTTCAGAAAGGGACAAAATCTGAAAGGAAATAGGTTGCATGCTCTTAATTTTCTTTTCCTTGCATGTATTTGTACAAATATGAGATATACCAGCTGCAATGTGATCAAAATTAAGCATCATTTTATTCACAGTGCTTAGAAACAAAGCTTTAATAAGTGTTCCTTGTTACGGATTGTGTCCTACAGAAATCTACTGCTCCTCTGAGCTAATAAGGTCCAAACTTCCCTCCTCTTAAGAGTGACCGAAAAATAAACTCTGCTCCACGTGAGCTGAAGTGGCACATAATGCAAATTCCTAGCAGCTGACAGAAAGAGGATATTTTCATTGGATTGAAAGCTTCCTCAAACTCATGTTGGCATTCCAAGCATTCTTTCCTCCAAATATTCGAGCAGGTTCTTGAGAATGAATGCTGAAGAAGTTTAGCAGTATTTTTTATTTCCTCATGGTGCCAGAACACAGAATCACAAAATGTTAGAGGTTGCAAGGGTCCTCCAGACATCACTGAGTCCACCTCCCCAGCCTAAAGCAGGAACATCTCCTTCTGGAGCATTAAGAAAAGCATCTGCTTCACTGGTCAATGTATTTAATTTAGGTGCCTTTAGGTTTTTTTGTAGTCTTCTCAACTGAAAAATAAATGTCTGTGACTAGAAAAGAGGAGGGTGAGGGCAGAGCTCACTGCTCTCTACAGCTCCCTGAAGCTGGAGCGAGGAGGGGGCAGCCTCTGTTCCTTGGTGGCAAGAGACAGGAGCAGAGGAAGTGGTTCCAAGCTGTCCCACGGGAGGCTCAGGCTGGATGCTAGGAAATATTTCTGCCCTTGAAGGGTTCCCAAACCTTGGAAGGGTCTGCCCAGGGCAGTGCTGGAGTCCCCATGCCTGGGGGTGTTACAGCAGCCTGTGGAGCTGGTGCTGCGGGACATGGTTTAGGATTGACGCTAAACCTGATTGAGAGTTCGACTGGTTGAGCTTGAAGGTCTCTTGCAAAAGGATGTGTTCTGTAATTCTGTGAGATGGTGACATGAATCATAGAATCATAGAATGTCAGGGGCTGGAAGGGACCTCGAAAGATCATCCAGTCCAGCCTCCTTGCCAGAGCAGGATCACCTAGAGCAGATCACACAGGAACACATTTAAGAAAGTATTCTCAAGTTATTCCCATTTTGGGTTTTTTAACTAAAAAAAAAAAAAACCAAACAAAACAAAACAAAAAAAAACACCCCACCACCAAAACAGATAGGAGAAGCTGATCTGTATTAATTAAACATCTAATATGGATTTATAGAGGTGTAGGACCTTGCAGATGGCAACTTTGGTCCTTCAATATTAATTGGAAAATATTGATTGGGAGGGAGGGAGGAAATCCCAGACTGTCATGCTGATAATTGTGACCAGATTCAGATGTGGACAGTAGATCTCCCTGAGATTACAGAGAAGCAGTTACCATCTAATTGGTTAAAAAAATAAAAAAAAATAAATAAATAAAAAGATTGAGCATTATTTTGGTAATCTCTGAGAGCTTTGGTAACTTATTCCCCATTGTTCATTTCTGTGTCTTGGTCTGTATGCCACTAAAAAAATGGTTAAATAGTTAAATATGGTTTAAGATGATACGACTGCATTTCAGGAGCGTTCCAAGTTTTAGAGCTGTTTTATAACTATACTTCTCTTTAAGTGAAGGGTAAACCTGCTGACTGGACCCTTCAAACCTACCACTGAGCTGCTACTTGCTGCTTTCTAACGGCTTGCTAAGGCTGAGCTAGCCTGATCTCTTTTCCTCAGTGGCAAAAGCAAACAAGCTGGTTTTATTCAAAGTTATTCCACACATGGACAATAATCTGTCACTTTCCAAGAAGGTTCCACATCTCTTCGTCTTCCTGTTTGATCTGTTTGAGCCCTCAGTGATATATTTAACTGTCCAAAGATACAGCTAGAGACAACTCCCCAACAGACATGGGAAAATAAATCAATTAGGGTGAGTAAACACTGAGTAAACCAAGAGGAATTAGCATGCACTGTCAGTTTAACAGCAGAAGGGATTTCATGGAGAAAGTGGAACCTTTGTTAATGCCGGGCTCAATACTCAGGTTGAGTTTTAGATCTAAATGCTGGAGATTCACAGATGAGTTTTATTGCTGCTCTTTTTCCCCTCGAGCTGTATCTATTTAAATGCATCCACCCTAAATGTATCAGTCTGAGGCTAGATATGACATGGATGCAAATCGGGGGTTAAGTATCAGTATGAGACTATTTACTACATGGATGTGAATTGGGAGTTGTGTATCAATGTGGGACTATTTCTTAATGTGGATGTCAATTGAGAGCTAGGTATCAACATGGGTGTAAATTAAGAGTTGTGTATCAGGATCTGTGTTTATATCTGATGTGGCTGCAGACTGCAGGTGCTGCATGGTAACGTTAGCTTACAGTCAGCTCGGCAGCTGCACGTTAAGGTCGTCTGAACAGCAGCAGCTCCAAAACTTTATCCCTTTATAAATATTAGCAAAAAGGAAAAAAGGGTCTCGGTGGTGTCTGAGAGCTCTGCCTCTGTGCGGGCAGGGAGCCCCGGGTCTTTCAGCAGCCGTAATGCTCTTTTACTCTGGGTGGCCAGGGGATGTTCGGTGCCCACCGCGATGAATCCCAAGATGTTGCCTCAGCTCCTCAGACCTGTGGGGTTTGTTTCGCATTGCCTGCTCTGTTCTGGCTCAGCGTGTAGGAGGGTAGAATTAAAATCTTGATTAGTTTCATTTCCAAATGTTTCTTTTGTTCTCCTTATCATGTTCTGGCTTTCCCAAGGATATATGGTTCGAATGGGGCACGGGTATGGAAGGTGGGGGGCGGAGTCACATGTGCATTACTAATTGTGTGCTATTGTATTTACAGTTCCTAGTGCTGGCACTGTGAAGCCACTAATTCTTTTTTTGCTTCATTTGATGTAAAATAATCCGAGCGGTCTTTGATAGCAGCGAAACAGTATTAATTGTTTTGTACATTTTTTGGTCACTCTTCTTAGGTGGTCTTCATAATCTATTAGAACTTGCAGCCAGATTTTTGTTAATGTCACGCCTCCAGCGGCGATTAAATTGGTAATTAATGAACAGTCCTTGGCAACATAAACCCCATCCCGTTAATTTTCCCTTTGGAGTTCGTCAGAAGTTGTCTCTGTCAGAAAGCATTGCGCCACCTTCCTACGNTTTGGTCAGGGTAATTATAGTACCAAGTACCGAGTAGAGTTGGGAATTCACACAAGAAGTCCAGAAATACCAGGTGAGCTTCCTTGTGTTCACTGGGACGTTATGATTAGTTTAATTGGGCTTTGTTTGATTCCAGCCGCCCAGACTCTTTGTGCCACGGCACTGCAGCCACTTTTCCACTTTAGTGTTTCTGACCTGCATTGACAGGAGCCAGTGCAAAAATGAACTCTTTGAAGTGGGGCTTTTGGGAGAGAGCAGCTTAGAAAGGGGGAAAAGTGATGTAGAAGTAGTTTACTGTAGCAAAGCTCGTAACCCAAACTAATACGCTGGTGTTGGGGTGGAGGGACGTGAAACAAGGTCCTGTAATTTTTCAGCCCAAACAGATCATATTTCTGATGCTTTCCTTGCGAAGGTTTAGTAAATCAGTGCATTTAATGTGTGGGAAATTGGGGCACTTAATATTTAGTAAATCAGTGCACTTACTGTTTGGCAAATGGGCGCGCTTAATATTTGACAAATCAGTGCATTTAATGCTTGGCAAATGGCTGAGCCGTCTGTCGGTCTCTGGCTTTCTCTAGCACCTGCTGGTTCACCTTCTTTTGAAGGCACCGGCGTCTCTTCCACCAGACGCACTGCAAATCGTCTCTTTAGTCCTTGCAAACAGATCTAGGCCTACGCATTAATGAGGCTGCAGCTGCATTCAGGAGTTAACATGTCACAAAACAGTAGGTAGAGGCATTCAGCCCCGAGTGGCTGGCTGAAGGTGTAGCGGCCTTCAGCAGCACCATTGTCCGCGTTAAAGTTGAAATAGTCACTTGCCTGTTGGCTTTCCAATGAAAGGACTGTCACTGGCCAGTTCTCCCGAAGCCTTAATGAAACCAGATAGTTTGGTAGGAGTTTGGGCCTTAACCATCGGGGTGTTTCATGCAGTCTTGTCAGTTGATGTTCATGAATTGACTTGAGCTGAGATCAAAGTGTTTCGCAAAATGGAGAAGCTGGGAGAGAGACAGCTCCTTCAATTGCACCACAAGAGCTAATCAAGCCATCAGTTCTTTATGCACTCTGCATGCCTTTAGAATTTAATACCCAATGGTTTGTCAGGACAAATTGAAATTCTGGGGGTGGGGGCAGGGGGAGGGCTGAAGGGGGTGTCCGCCTGCAAATGAAACAGCGCTTCACGGCTTCTGGAGGCTCGCTTTGATAAAGGTTCACATCTTCAAACTTCGGTCTTTAGGATTGGGGAAAAAAAAAAAAATCAAACAAAAACCAACCACCACCACACTAAGTTAGAAGCCTTACCACTGTTTAAAGGTCCGGGTTTAAAGTGAAAGAGAAACTAAATGCAGCGTGAGGATTTTGTTTGGTTGGGTGTTTTGGTTTTTTGTCTGTTTTCTTTGCTTGCAATGAGTTTTGGCTGTGGCGTTTTAAATTGGATTCAGGAGATAGTTTTTGGAGTGTCAGTTGAAACAAAGTCATGTGAATATGCCTCTCACCCTGCCTCGTTCCCTCTCTCTCTTTTTAATTGATATAATTTAGGCAGAGGAAAATGGTAAGGGGGATTTTTCTGTTGCAGAAGCAATTTTTAAGGGATTTAGTCTTATTTAGCCTGAAGGTCTTCACCCTAATGAGAGCACTTAAGTTACGTCCAGGCGTTGATTAGATAGCTCATCTATCAACTGGAGCATGAGAATTGGTATTTTATATACCTTTTTGTACATTAGGAAAGTATCTGCTTTGAAATAAGAATTTTATTGCCTGCCTTTTCTTCCAATGTGTAATTACCTTTTTTCCCATCCGAGGAGGTGGATGTGAGGTAGCTGCCACGGAGCAGAGATGGCAGCTCTGCATTTGAGGAGGAATTATATCGGGACTGTATCTGCAGGAGTGACACGCCGAATGCAAATGGCTACTCGTAGACAGCCCTGTAATTGCCACAACACCCCAACTCCGAACGTCTAAATGCATTTATTCAGGGAAAGTGGAATCAGATGTATTAAAAGATGTCCAAAATGTGTGGAGGCTTGCTGGAGCTGTAGGGCTGGGGGATGAGGTGGGGTGTGTTGGGGTTTTTGGTTTGTTGGGTTTTTTTGGGGGGGTGTGTGGGTGACGGTGGTGACGTGTTTAAAACACAACAGCGTTTTAATTCTTTTCTGACTCGTGCTGAAAAGTAGAAGCTTTTGTAACTTTTTTGACATTTCAGGAGGGAAAAAAAAAATTAAAACGTTGCCACCAGCTTGCACTATGAGCAGCCTGTAATAACAATAAAAAAAAGAGCTTTCTGAACTATTTGACAAGATTTCTTAGTGCCGAGGCCATATGCTGTAGCCTTTAAGCTATTTCTTCCTATCAGTTTCATTATCACCTGCCTCTGAGTCTCCAATATCATCAGTAAGCACATGCAGAATCATAATTATGCCATGTACAAGTTCTTTGATAACATGTACAGTTTTCTTCTTAATTCTTTATCAAATGCATTGATCGTGGCATGTGTGCATTGATCCAGGTCCACCATCTGGTTGTGTGTGATAAGCACAGTGGCATCTTTGCATTTCCACTGTCATTCATTGCGCTACAATTTGGCTGCAGGGGAGTAGTGGCTGGGATTAGCCCTGTTCTGCTACTTACTTGCATTTTAAGTTGACACCTCTACAGCGGCTCAGACCACATTACAAACTGAAACACATACGCACGACTTAGTGATGTGACACTCCTCAATAAGCTTACTCCACTAGCTACTCAACAATCTGTAATTGGATTTGTAGGAATAACAGCAAAAGATTTCCTAAGAATTGCCGGGGACAGAAGGTGAAGTTTTCTCATTATTGGCGAAAGGCAAGGTATAGATCCCAAGTGATTGGTATTTTCCATTAAAAAAAAAAAAAAAAAAGAAGCGCCAGCAGTTTGCAGGACATTTTCACAGAACAAAACAAAACCAAACCCCCAGCCAAGCCACCACGAACCCCAGTGAAACAGGACCCACGGGCTCTGCACTTCCCCTGCCCATCATGCGCCAGCGGACTGGTATCCCACCACCCTCCCCTAGAAATTAAGAGAAGGGAAGGGGTGGGTAGAGAAGAACTCCCAGTTTCAGAGACGCCCTGCAGCCCGCTTCGCTTTGTTGGGCTGGGAGTGACCCGGGAGCATTCCTCAGGAGGGCACGTCCTCGTCCTCGTCCTTGTCCTCCTCCTCCTCTTCCTCCTCCTCTCTCGGCGCGGGGTTGCCCGCCCCAGGAGGAAGCCTCCCAGGATGGGGGTCAGGAAGATGCTACGCTGCAGCTTACGCATCCCAGCCACTTGCCAAAAGTCTTTGTTTCATAACGCGACTGGGTTTTGTTGTTTTTTTTTTTTCCCCCTCCCTTTTGAATGATAAAGTCAAGTTTGCACAAGAGAAAATCCCTTAATAAGTGGAGCTCGGCGAATGTTGACTCCCGCAATGAACCAGCAGCTTCCTCAACTTCTGCTAGGGACAAGCATGGAAAATACCACTTTATGGATCTCAGGTGGGACGCTGTGCCCCATCCTGGATATTTCAGAGTATTCCCCAACCTCGTTTGCGGGCCAATAGCATTGACAATCCCGGTAACAAGCTTACAAGCTTCAGAATCCCGGCGCCTTAGGTGATTGTTGTCCTTAATTATACTTCCCGGATGAGGGAGAGCACAAACTTGCCTAAGCAGAGAAAATTCCAGGGAAGAAGTTAGTAGAGGGCTTTGTGGCTGCTTATGCTGTGGGCTGTCTGGATGAGCTTTATTATTTTGGGGTCTCCACGGGTAGGCAGAGAAAGCCAGGACGGGGACAAAAGGGGTGTCCGGAATGAGATATTTCAGCTCATCCTCTGCAGGAGAGAACCTCGATCCTTGTCTATGTGTAGCTCCTGAAGGGCTGAAAGGGTTAAATCTTATTTATCTGAATAGAACTGCGAGGCTGTTGTGCAGAATGCTCCAGCACAAATACCTCTGGTTCACTTTGACGTTACCATGTATTTTTTATCCTGTTGGCTTCTTTACTTTAAATACTTGAACTGTTAGACCTTTTACTTTTTTCTCTGAGAAAGATGTGTTTGTACCAGATTAGAAAAGCTAAACTGTTTCTTTACATTGAATAATCAGCCTGTCATGACAAATCTATCTTCTTCTGCATGAGTAGGTGCCAGTTTGACTAGCTTCTTTTAGGCTCACACTGGGTTTTAAACTGGATCCATGTGCATGACTGGCAGTGCATTTGTTGGGCCAGATCTAAGGAGCCAAAGAGCGTTCAGCTCCTTTTTGCCTACAAAAGAGCAGCCAGACAACCAGCAAGAGGCCTTGGATGTAGCACAGGGTGATACTTAGTCAGCCATTCTTTCTTATTTTCTTTTCTTTCTTTTTTTTTCCAAATATATATTTTTTTCATTCACTAAACTAGAAGTTTCTCCGTTTTGCAACTGAATGAAATTGCCAAAGGATTGTTTCTCTCCAGCCGGCATCCTTCACACCAGAAACACTGCACCAAGTCACAGCTTTTCTGGTGCAACAGAGATGATCTGAAAAAAAAAACTAACTACATAAAAATTAAAACTTGCTGGCTAACATTTCTTTAAAAGCACCTCCTGGCTGTAGGGAGATGTTTTCCATTTTACAGCTACACAGGCCTGTTTCATTGTGAATTTGGGAAGCTTTTTTTGCCTTAAAGGGGACAGTTTAGATGAAGCATTGTTTGTGATTTGGCCACTTTTGGACTTGGGGATATTCTCTTTTCATCATTCTTCCAGCTTTAGACCTGGGGGTAGTCTGTTTTAAATGTTGTTCTTCCACTTTTAGACTTGGGGATATTCTGTTTTAATGATCCTTCCACCTTTTATACTTTAGGGTATTCTGTTTTCTTGATTCTTCCAACGTTAGAATTTTGGAATGCTCTGTATGATTCCTCCACCTTTAGATTTTGGGGTACACTCTTTTTATGATTCTTCCATCTTTAGACTTGCAGGTATTCTGTTTTCATCGTTCTTCCACTTTTAGAATTTGGGATACTCTCTTTTCATGACTTTTGATTTGGGGATTTTCTGTTTTCATTCTGTTTTCTCTAGTTAGTCCATGCCTAGCTGCTTCTTTAGGACAAGTTGAAGCTTCACACACTTTATTGGTAGCAAGGCAGCTGATGTAGACACTAGGCAGCAAATTACTCAGATGTTTATGTCTTTCTTTGCAGACCCACAGTCTGACCAGCCATAGAAATCTGCTTTTTGTGAGTGGGTGTTGAGGGGTTTTGGCTTAGCAATTAATATTTTGCTGCTACCTGTGTGTTTCTAGCTGTTCTGGGACAGTCGTGGTCCCCAGGGTGATCAAAGATTTAATCTGACCAGATGGGACAAAGTTGAGAAAGATTTTGACTTTCCACTCTGTTTTGCAACAAGAAAGGGTGATTTATTTATTTATTTCCATTCTCATCCTTTCTTTGTTTAGCAAAGGCAGAGATCAGGCCATCCCCAGAGAAATGAGCAGGTGTGGCCATTTACAAGCATGTCTGCTTACATTAGAAACCCACATAAGAAAAGTTTGAAACGATTTGAAAAGATCTGCTAAACAGTTTTAATGTTTCACCCCAAATCCTATTTACTCAGACAAGAGCCAATCAAGGTTACAGTGAAAGGCAGCCTGCCTCAAACCCTTCAAATCTCGTTGTCACTTTTTTTTTTTTTAATTCTGTCTCCTAACTGAATAGGTACATTTTGGTAATCCTTGCCTCTGGACAAGCAAAGAAGTCTTTTTCTTTCTGAATGGCTAATAACAGCCATTCTTCCTGTCTAATGATGAACCAGGTGGCAATCAAGTTCTTTTCTCTTAGATGCGCTGTGCAGTGGGGGCAGACCACAGACAATTTTGAAACCTACTGCTAGAGGAAGCTCTTCCCCCTCATAGGTACAATTCTGGTTTAATTTTGTTTGCTAAGGAGTTCCACTATTTTTTTTTTCTTGGATTTTGTTCCCTCACCGTCCATCCTCCCCCCCTCAAAAAAAAAATAAAAATCTATGGGCACATTATGGAATTTTCATTTTTAAACATCAAATAAATGCAGCTGAGAGAGGATTATGGCTTGGTTGGTTGTTTCGTGTTCCAGGGAGAGAGGATAATATGTTATCAGACTCCTGGTGCAAAACTCACTTTGGATCCACCCAAAACTCTGCCAAAGGGCAACTAAAAACACCCGACAGAGGTTTTTGTTTGTTTGGTTTTTTTCTGGAGAATGCAAAAATGATGCTGAATTTTTAGTGGCAGGTTTTATGGGAATGGTTGCGGGGGAGTTGGGGGGGCATTTTTTCCCCTCTCAGTATTTGCCTGAGTTGGTCAGTTCTCATCTTCTGCCACCACTGAGGGACACCCTTGGCCGGGTAATGATCTCCTGAAGCTGCCCTGAGCAGCGCTCCTCAGTCGAATCCACCTTTCCACCTCGGCAGCATCACTTTGGGCCAAAGTAACGTCAGTCATTGCGGTCTGCGGCGAGTACAAAAAGGACCCCCTAATGGCAGCCATTTTTGTGCGTTTCTTAAGATCCAAAGGCTGCTGAAAGAACAATTGGCTAAAGTTGGGGATTGCAGAGGCTTGATTTTCTTGTTCCCGTGAAATGAAACTCCCGGCTCTTTTTTTTTTTTTTTTCCCTTTTCCCTCAAAAGCCTGGAGCCGGCGAGGGGGTTGCGGCTGTGTCAAAGCCGTTGGGATGCCGCCGCTGATCACTTTAATTACTAGGACTAAGGAGGATAAAATTAAAAGTAGCACCATTGAAGCAGTGGAAGAAAGCTTGCCGAGATGGCAGCGAAGTGTGAAATATAAAAATTGCATACCAATACATTTTCCTAGGAGGGAAACAAGGAATTTACATTACTTATTCTTGAGGAGTTTGCCCTTCGATGGTGAAGTTTGCCTCGCCGCGCGGCCGTGTGGCTCGGCCTGAAAAGCAGTGCGAAGGAGCTGAGGGGGTGGGGTGGAGAGTGGGGGGAGGAGGAGCAGCGCAAACTTTAATCAATCTCTTTGGCATGGCAGATTCCAGTCAGAGGGTGGAAGATTTTAGAGTTTCTTCTCTTCCAGCTCGACAAGGAAAAGGGAAAAGAAATAAAACACACCAAACCAAAAAACACCCGGCCGTGTGTGTTTGCCTGGTCCTTTCCAGGGGCACAGTTTTGCATCTTTTCCCGGTTTTGGGGTGTTTTTGTTTGGGGTGTTTTTTTTTTTCTTCTTCTTTTTTNTCTTCTTTTTTTTTTTTTTTATATATATCTCTACCTCTGTAGCTCTCCTGAGCTCTTGCCAAAATAGAGGCTTTTTAAACAATCGTTCTGTGCCTCAAAACTTCATCTCTACTTTTTACTGTGTCTTCCACCAGCCTTTCCTCTGCCAGGCTCAATAGTCGAGGGTTCAAATACCTGTATTGAATTTAAGCAAAAACGGGGCTCCAGCTTGGCTCTTGCCCGCTGGCGAGGGTTGGCTTCATCGACACAAACACGAGCCACAATAATCTGTGTTTGATTGAAGATCCCAGGATATTAATGACTATACTAATAATGCAGGATCCAAGTTCATTTTCAGGAGGAGGGGAGCGAAGGAGAGAGGGGGGAGGAGGGGAACGTGCTCGGTTTAGGGCACCTTTGTCCCAAGCCGCCTCTATGTTGAATTGTTTGATGTTAATACTAAAGGTAAATGTGGCACATTCCTTCTGCACAATCAAAATCAATCCCCTCCTTTCCCCCACCCCAGTTCCTCCACACCAGGAATTGCAAGCAAGCGGTGGAAATTTCAGCAGTTTTATTTCGTATGGGATTCAATGTAATTAACGTTACCGCGGGTCAAAATAAAATCTCTGGCTGTGTCAGTTGGCTGGCTAGAAATTAAATTAAATNGTGCTTTCCCAAGTAAGTTGGAGGCAGAACTGTTGCTCTATGCCTTCTGGGAAGTTAAAGGGTTGAGAAAGAAAACAAAGCCCCCTGTGCCATCCTGCTGCCTTGCAGAGTCCCAGGCATGATTTCCTTTCTAGGGGGAGGGACATTAGGAGAAAAGCAAATCGAGGAAATCTGATAGGGGAATCAAGGCTCTGTCACTCAGAGGTGAGATATTCTGCTGTGTACATATGCTTTGTTTACTGTAGGGTTTTATGAGTTGTAACCTGCCCATGCAAGCTGTTAATGAGGCTAAATCTTGCTGCTTGAGGATTGAGTTACAGCGCACCTCTGGGCTAATGGTTATAAACAGCAAGTCCCATTAGGGCTGCATTGTGATGCAGTCATTTGCATTCTTACCATTGTGCCAAGAACAATGCTGAATAAATAGCTACAAACAAACAATTTGCATGGAAATGGCTAAAATGTACCTAATTAGTATTTTGCTGCTTGTTTTATTAACGATTGCTTAAACTAAATAGCACTTAGCCAGCAGCTCTCCGCAGTATCTGCTGGTGTGGGATGCTCAGTTTTCTAACTAGGTGGGAAGGCTGCCAGGACCACTCTCCAAAATTAGGCACTTGGTTATATTCCACTTAGTTCAGGTCAGCTGCCTTTGCTTGGGGTTTATCCTGGTCATTACAGCCATAATACAAATTTAATAATGACTTGGAGCCAGACACTGGCTTTTGGTCTTGAGGGGAGTGGGTGGAAACATTTATAACTTCAAAGAAAATCCTATTTTTAAGGTGAAAACTGAAATAGTTTCATTTATGATGTGAAGGAGTCTTTGATAGACCCATTTAAGAGCATCTCTTTGTTGACTGTTTCTAAGTCTAGTGGATTAGGCTTTAACAATCTTTCTGACTGTGGAATTTTGCTGATTTGTTATGTTAATTAGGACGAAATCAAAGAAATTTATTCCATAAATTGTGTAAAATTTTATTCTAAGGTAGTTCATAGAATCATAGAACAGTCTGGGCTGGAAGGGACCTCCAAAGTTCATCTAGTCTGCTCCCCTCTGTGGTAAGCAGGGGCATCCTCAACAAGATCAGAGTGCCCGGATCTTTAGTGGATGAGGGCTACCTGGGATGGCTTCGGTAGGATCTCTTTAATTACTGAGCAAAGCCCCCCACCAGCAGGATGTTTGTAAGTGGTGCAAAATCTTTCCTGCTTTGGCACCTATTGTTCTTTCATTGTTCAGTTTGGAGACGAGAAGACTCTGCCAGTATCTGAAGGGGGGCTACAAGAAAGCTGGGGAGGGACTTCTTAGCCTGTCAGGTAGTGATAGGACTGGGGGGAATGGAGCAAAACTAGAAGTGGGTAGATTGAGACTGGATGTTAGGAAGAAGTTCTTAGGTATGAGGGTGGTGAGAGACTGGCACAGGTTGCCCAGGGAGGTGGTGGAAGCCTCATCCCTGGAGATTTTTAAGGCCAGGCTGGATGTGGCTCTGGGCAACCTGATCTAGTGCGAGGTGTCCCTTGCCCTTGGCAGGGGGTTCGAAACTGGATGATCATTGAGGTCTCTTCCAGCCCTGACAATTCTATTCTGTGATGAAGTTTCTGGGTCCTTATTTTTAAAAAATTAAACAAAAGAAACCCAACAAACTATACAGTGTAGCCAAAGGATTAGATCCATTTCCATGCTTCTGATGTCACTTTACACTTTGAAGACAGTTTGGTGATTGGAGTAACTGAGAGCAAGATCCGGCTTCTCCTTTCAGTTCTGTGAGAGAATATTACTCCAAAGGATTTGATTTAGGCAAACAGTTTTGTTACAGCCACAGTCAATTTTTTTTTTTGTTTGTTTGAGATGAAAAAGCTCCTGAGAATTTTCACCAAGGTGTTTTCATGGAAAGGAATTTCTAAATGCTGCAAACTGCAAATAATGAGCTTTCCAATGTCTTCATAATTTGGGAGATGCTTTAATAGGAAAAAAAAATACAGGGGGGAAAAAAGTAAAGGGAAAAAAAAAAAGGTAAAATAAATATAAATAAATCAAATCATCAGATCCATGGACGCCTTTAAAAACTGCTGTGACACCCAACTGATTCCAAGCATCCTATTTATAATGTGGGCCAAGCACCATGCTGTAAACCAGTTACTATCATGATGATCAGATTGAGAATGAAATTGCATTTCTGTCAATTACTCACTTGGCAACTGTTCAATATATCTTAGCAGCAAGATGAAGAGCGGCGTCGGCAGCTGAGAGAGAGAGCTCGTCAGCTAATAGCAGAAGCTCGATCTGGAGTGAAGATGTCAGAACTTCCTAGCTATGGGGAAATGGCTGCAGAAAAGTTGAAAGAAAGGTCAAAGGCATCTGGAGGTGAGCTGAGGAACCTTGTGTTTGTATTCCCTATGGCAACCTATCAAGCAGAGACCTTTGGGGTTATGTCGCTTTTATTCACACTTCAAAAGCACTTCTTGGTTGGGCATATGCAGCAGAACAGCCTGGTCCTACAGGTGCTTCCTAAGTCGGGGCTGTTTCCAACCATTAGAAGCCAAGCACGCCTGTGAATCAAAAAGGGGATGTGGCGTGAACATTTTGGCCTGGTATTTACATATTTGCCTACAGCTTTTGAGACTTATATGAGTCATAGAATGATTTACGTTGGAAGGGACCTCAAAGATCGCCCAGCTCCAACCCCCTGCCTTGGGCAGCGACACCTCCCACTAGCACAGGTTGCTCAAAGTCTCATCCAGCCTGGCCTAGCTCAGCAAAAAGGTTTTAAAGGAGCTAGCTAGAAACTAAAATAATTAAGGCAATCATGTTGTAAATGTTGTGAAAAATAGTGGTGAGCCTCATGTATTAGGCCAGGTCACTCGAGGCCTCATTCAGCACCTCCAGGGAGGGGCCATCCACAATCTCCCTGGGCAGCCTGTGCCAGTCTCTCCCCACTCTCATTCTCAAGGAGAATGTTGGTTAAAATCCCTTCAGTATTCCTCCGCAAATTCAACGCAGCCCATGACAGTCTTCTTAGGTAGGAGCCTGGGCATGATCTGGGGAGGAAACAACGTTAGGAATGCTTGAGGAAACTCTTTGTGTTCACTGTGTTGGGAAAATAATTTTAAATACAGACCATGGGAAGTGAAGGCAACAACCTTTTTGATTTGAAATGGCTTTTAAATTTTTTTTTTACATACCACTTGGCCTTTACAAGTTTTGGGTTGTGATACTGCTATAATATCATTAAATTGACCTTGGCATGTCATCAAAATTCAGGCAGGTTCTCAGTGCTCCCAGAGAGAGTAATGTGGTGTCACTTAGCCTCACATGGATGCTGAGCATGGGGCACAGCTCCTTGCTCTTTTAGTGTCTTCTACATGCTTTAAGGGGAAATTGTATTTCCCAAACTAAAACCTAGTCGTAAGCCCAGGAGTCAGGAAAATCCAGCTTTATGTTCACCATGGATGGAGAGTGAACAAGAGCAGTTTTTTTAATCTCTGCTCCATCTATTTTATGTGCATCTGTATTTAAATATGGTCTTACTGCACCCTACCCTGGGCACTTTTTTCCCATCTAACACCAAAGAGCAAAGCAGTTGCTTGTACTTTTGCCTTTGAGTCTGGTCTTCAATGTTCCACTCTTTGCCCAGTACACGAAGCTGGCCAACATCATTCTCTTTTGGAAATCACATCCTTGATGGAGCTGGGCAAAATGGCACAAATGTGTTCTCCATCCCTCTTCATCACTCCTCCTCCTAGCTTATTTCATTATTTCCTCCCTATTCTTTAGTTGTGCCTATACATAGCTGTTCCACACCTGAGTGCATCCTGAGTGCTCAGCTGGGTAGTAGCTACCCTCTTGTGTTGCAGTGACTCATTTGGAGCATTGCTAAGTAGTCCAAAACGCTGCTTTCTGGGGTGTGGTTTTCCCTGGTCACATTTGCCTCCACATTTTGCCATTACTCTTCCTGCCCTTTATGAAGTTCGTAGGATCACAGAACTGTTTGAATTGGAAAATCCCTTCAAAATCCTCCATCTCAACCAGTCTCTAACTTTACCAAGGCTGAGGCTAAGCCATGGGCCTCAGCACCACAGCTCTGCCTCTTTCAAACACCTCCAGCCATGGGCATTCAGCCACCTCCCTAGGCAGTTTCAGCCAGGCTTTGAAAACCGTTTCAGTCAAGAAGTTTCCTCTATATGTCCAACCTAAACTTCCCCTGGGACAACTTGAGGCCATTTCCTCTCCTCCTGTTACTTGTTTTTAGGGAGCAGAACCCACACCCCCTTGCTCCAGCCTCCTCTCAGTGAGCTGTAGAGAGCAATGAGGTCTCCCCTCAGCCTCCTCCACACTAAACATCCCCAGCTTCCTCAGCTGCGTCTCCACATCCCTCTTCTCCAGACCCTTCCCCAGCTTCCTTGCCCTTCTCTGGACCCTCTCCAGCCCCTCAATCTCCTTCTGGGAGAGATGCCCCAGAACTGATCCCAGCACTGCAGGTGTGTCCTCCCCAGTGCTGAGTGCAGGAGGACAATCCCTGCCCTGCTCCTGCTGCCCACACCACTGCTGATCCAGGCCAGGCTGCTGGTGCCCTCCTTGCCCACCTGGGCACAGCCTGGCTCACCTTCACCCAGTTGTCCACCAGCACCCCCAGAGCTTTCTCTGCTGGGCACTTTCCAGCCACTCTGCCCCCAGCCTGGAGCCTTCCTGGGGTTGTTGTGCCCCAAGTGCAGCAGGCAGCCCTTGGCCTTGTTGAATCTCATCCTGCTGGCCTCAACCCATGGATGCAGCCTGTGCAGGTCCCCCTGCAGAGCTTTCCTGCCCCTAGAAGCTCCACACTCCCTCACAGCTCAGTGCCACCCACAGACTGACTGAGGGTGCCTGGATCCTCTCACCCAGATCATGGATAAAGATGTTAAAGAGAACTGGGCCCTGGGGCACACCAGTGGTGAGTGGCCACCACCTAGAGTTAACTCCATTGACACTTCATTCACAGTAAGACATGGATCCTATCAAATGCCTCTGGATCTCTTTTTCCAGTGATATTCTGGTATTTCCATTTGCTTCTAACAGATTCTTATTTCACTATCTGACAGTCCAGACATTGCAGGCAGTGGAGGTCATGGACTTGATCTTAGAGGTCTTTACCAACCTTAATGACTCTGTGGTCAGTGCTCATTAATTGTTGACTGCTATATTTTTAATTTTGTTCATTTCTTCATGCCCTAGCAAAGCTTTGCTGTCTTTCCAGGCACCACATTCACATACTCTTCAAGGAAGCAGCTCTTCAGTGCTCTCCTAAATATATTTCCTGGTTCTAGAATCATAGAGTCACAGAACGGTGTGGGTTAGAAGGGACCTCCAAAGCCCTCACCTGCCCAGCTGCACATGGAGCTGGTTTTCTTGCAGCACAGACTAGAAGGAGACGAGACTGACAGGATGCATGAGCTACATCCTGACCAGCTCAAGGCACATTGCAGTGTACTCAGTGTGGTAGATCACACATCTTTTGTTAGCACACAATCACAGAATGGGCTGGGCTGGAAGGGACTTCCAAAGCTCATCCAGTCCAACCCCCTACACTCAGCAGGGACATCCTCCACTAGAGCAGGCTGCCCAAAGCCTCACCTTGAATGTCTCCATGGATGGGCCCAAACCATCTCCCTGAGCAACCTGGTGCAGTGTTCCAGCAGTCTCCTGCTGCGGAACTTGTTCCTCACATCCACTCTCAATCTGTTCTGCTCTAGTTTGCAGCCGTTGTCCTTGTCCTGTCCCTGCAGGCTTTGGCAACAGTCCCTCTGCAGCCTTCTTGTAGTCCCTTCAGGTCCTGGCAGGCTGCTCTTAGGTCTGCCTGGAGTCTTCTCTTCTCCATGCTGAACACTCCCAGCTCTCTCAGCCTGTGCACACATCAGAGCTGCTCCAACCCCGATCATGTTTGTGGCCTCCTCTGGACCCTCTCCTTAAGGTCCATGTCCTTCCTGTGCCGAGGATCCCATAACTGGCCCCAGCGCTGCAGGTGAGGCCTCACCAGACCAAGGTAAAGTGCCACAATCACCTCTTTGGATCTGCTGTCCATACATGAGACTACAATTTGAAAGCTCTTCTGTTTGCTATAGGAGAAATTTCTTAAACGGGTCTCACTCAGGTAGCAGGAAACAAGCAAATAATAAACTAAATAAAACCCCAAAACCTGCTCTATGGTTTGCCTGAAGCCTTCTCTTCTCCAGGCTGAACACCCCCAGCTCCCTCAGCCTGTGCCCATAGCAGAGCTGCTCCAACCCTCTGATCATGTTTGTGGCCTCCTCTGGACCCACTCCCAAGTGCTTGAAGTTTTCCATGTGTGCAATTTGTTCTTTTCATAAAAGCTCTGCTGTTATCTCTCCGTCACCTTGTTCCTTTTATAATTTCTAATTGCAAATCCTTGTTGGAACATGCTCCCTAAATACATTTCTCTTCCTCCTGCACTGCGAGAACATTGACCTGGAAATGAAAAAGAAGAAAGAACGAAGCTCAAGGAGTTTGAAACAAGGACTTGTGAGGTTCTGGAAAATGCCTGAACATTTCTGAAATGCCTTCAAATGGCTGTTTTTAATTGTTTTGTTTTGTTGTGGTTGTTTTTTTGTTTTTTTTTTTTAATTAAGTGTCCTGCTAATCACAGGCACAGTGTGCTAGTTTGAAAGGAAAACCCTAGGTCAGGTCATTATATGACTTCAGGAACTGGTGTCCTCCACACTTCCATCTCTTTTCTTGCCTGCAATGGTGGTGGCAAAGGCACTGCCTCTGGTCTTATCTTGCTCTATTAAATTAAAGAAAATCAAATAATCTAATCTGAGGATTCATAGAATGCTTTGAGCTGGAAGGGACCTTAAAGATCGTTCAGTGACAGCCCCCTGCCATGGGCAGGGACACCTCTCACCAGCCCAGGGTGCTCATCCAGCCTGGCCTTTAACACCTCCAGGCAGGGGGCAGCCACAGCCTCCCTGGGTAACCTGTGTCAGTGTCTCCCCACCCTCACTCTCAACAATTTCTTCCTCATCTCCACTCTCACTCTCCCCTCTCCCAGCTCACAGCCGTTGTCCCTTGTCCTGTCACTCCCAGCTCTTGTCCAAGGTCCCTCCCCCCACTCTCCTGGAGCCCCTTCGAGTGCTGGAAGGCTGCTCTAAGGTCTGCCTGGAGCCTTTTCCAGGCTGAACAGCCCCAAGGATGATGTGGCAAAGAAGACACAGAGGGAAGATGTCTAAGGGCAGAAACAGTCATGACAGCAGGTATTAAGAATCCAAAGTTAAAAAGGAGAAGAAGAGGAAGTGGAATGGCCAGGACAAACAGCTGAAATACAGCCTGAGAAGAGAGGAAAGAAGAAAAAGACACAAAGACAAGGGGCAGAGGATACACCTTAGGCTGCAAGGGGAAATACAAAATCCAGAGGAAAATGGGGTCAAATTTAGGTTAGGGCAACCTGTGCCAGTGTCTCCCTACCCTCAAGCTGAAGAATTTCTTCCTCATCTCCAGTCTCAATCTCCCCTCTCCCAGCTCAAAGCCGTTGTCCCTCCTGGCACTCCCAGCCCTTATCATTACCTCTTTTGTTTCTTCACTGTTTGAATTTACCTGGGTTCTGGAATTAGAATTCACATTTTTTGCTGTCAAGTGGTTTAAAGTTCCCTTACTCATTATGTGCATCTGCTTGCTCCAGACACACTCCACCTCTTTCCCCCCCCTAATTTTTACACACACTCCATTTCTCCTTTTTCCTCATTTTAATACATGCTTCACTTCTCTTTCTTGGACATTTTTGCACACCTTTTTTTTTTTGCCATTTTTACACACCCTCCACTTCTTTTTTCTAGCCATATTCACACACACTCCACCTTTTGTTTCTCGTTTTTGCACACACTCACTTTTCTCTTTTTTCTCATTTTTGTACATACTCCACTTCTCTTTTTTGCTGTGTTTACACACCTTCCACTTCTCCTTTTCTTGCCGTTTTTACACACCCTCTACTTCTCTTTTCTTACCATGTTCACACACACTCCACCTTTTGTTTCTCATTTTTACACACACTCTACTTCTCTTTTTTCCTCACTTCTTTTACACATGCTCCGCTCTCTTTTCTTGCTATATTCACATGCATTCCACCTTTTTTTTCTCATTTTACACACATTCTACTTCTCTTTTCTTGCCATGTTCACACACACTTCATCTATTTTTCCTTATTTTTACACCCACTCCACTCCTTTTTTTTTGGCCATTTTTACACACATGCACACAGAGGTGTGGTTTGGTTTGGTTTGTTTTTCCTGGGATCTGCTTCACAATTCCACAATTAGCTATTTGATCTTCCTCAAGTTACTTACTCTTTCTGTGTCATAGTTTTGGTACATCATAATTGTAATTATAATAATCTCCTGCTTCGTGAAAACATTATGGGGCTCATTTACAAGTGATATTCATAAGCTCCTCTGAGAAACTGGGTAGAAAGACCCCTTTAAAAAAAAATCCAAAGTGTAATTGCAATTATTATTTGATTTGCAGTGTGTGGAGCTGACAAACAGTGCTGTCTCCATGGGGTTCAGCAAGGCAGCCTTCTGTCAGCATGCTCTTGCTACACCCCAGGTCAGCATTTGCTGAGCACCCAGGTGGTGGTTTGGCTCCTTGTGCCAGAAATGCTAGGAAAGGCTGACACCTTCAGTGAGGTGCAGGGCTCACTCAGTCCATGAGGTATTGTGCACAATAAGGAGCAGCAAGTCTCTCTGAAATCAGTACCCTGGAGCTGCTGCCTTTCTCAAGAGCTTCCAAGTCCTTTCTGCTGGCCAGACCCATCCCAACCTGCACGCATCGTGCAGCACAGAGAACAGGGAGCCTGGTGGGGAATTGGCTTGACTTGAGTTAGAAGGAAAATCACGTCTGCTTTTCAGAGGCAGACAGAGATTGAGGCAGAGAGCAGCCACTGCTGAGGGCAGCCTCTATTGTAGCAGTAGCTTCCAGCAGAGCCCCCCGTGTGTTTGTTGAATTGCATCAGTTTAAAGATAAATCCATGAGTGGACAGAGTGAAATCTCCTTCCAGACTTATTTAATGATTTGCATTTTGATCATACATAACTCAGCTTATTCTCTAAAGCATTCATTATTATTTTTTTTGGCCAGTGATGTGGTGCATGTACATAAGGAAATACTAACCTTGATGCTGTGTGTTCTTACAGATGAGGATGAGGATAATACTGAGATAGATACTAATGAGGAGGCTCCTGAATGCTCTGTTACTGGAGGTGGCGATGAGCTTACTAACCTAGAAAATGACCTTGATTCCACGGGTAATTGAAATAATGGCTATTTCATGTATTTTGCATGACTAACACTGTCATCGTGGAAGTACTGATGTGTTGCTTCTCTCTGTCACAGCTTTATTCCTTTGTGCCTTCCCAGGTCTCCTAAACCCTCATGCTTATTCCTTTGCACCTAATGTTTGCTTGAAATTTAAGCCCAGCAACAAAACCACCATTTCCAGCAATGGCAGACTGAACTACTCCATGCTGTTTGGTGAGGAGCAGGGACCCCAGGGCCACCTGAAGTCACCCTGCATGGACTGTGCCAGCAAAGCAAGGAGTGAACAACCTGGCTGCCACTCTCTGTGCTGACATCCTGTCTCACCTGCTCACTCAAGAGGTGCAAACCTGCCTCTGTGTTCCCACAGAGGCTTGGTGTCCCTCCACTCCCTTCCTGAGCACCACTTCAAATGTTTATACCTCGGTGCTCCATCCTCATGGGATGTATCAATTTGAACAGAACTGGTCTTATTTCCCAAAGTTCAGATAAGAGCTTTTTTTACCAGTACATTCTAAAAGCATCCCTGTTCTTGTAGGGATGCTTGTACACTCCAAGCACCTGCTGGGCAAGTCATAATAAACCCTAGCAGTGGTGTTCCCCCTTTCAAAAACTGCTGTCAGACAGCACTGGAGCTCAGGTTCCTCCCCAGATCATAGAATCATAGAATGATTTAAGTTGGAAGGGACTTCAAACCAGATAGCAAACTGGTGGCAGGATCTTGCAGGGGAGATGCCTATTTACCAAGACACTGGATCTTCACAGATGTGTCTCAGTCCCAGCAGTCAGAGGCTCACCTGCTCATAGAGAATTACTGAAGGGGTTGGTTCTCTGCACAGATCTGCCTCTTACCAGCAGCGCTGGGGAGTGCCGAGGGTTTCTTTGTAGTGTGTGGAGTGCTTCTCTGCCAGGGCGTTTCTGCTTCTCTGCAAGTTAGCTCAAGCCCAGAGTGCTGCAAACTGAGGACAGCATGGTGAGGGGAACAGACAGCACAGGAGAGGACTTCTTACAACATCCCCTGACTTGGTGCTGCCCCTGTCAACTGCATCCAAGCGTGTAGCCTGCAATACATTAATTTAACATGTAAAATCCAAACACTTCATGTCTTGTTTGCTCCTTGTAAGTTCAAACACTCACGGCCTGTGTACAGCACTTTTCTTTCTAGGCTTGTTTTGAACGCAAAAGACTTGAATCATGTCCTTTATTGTTTTTCATTTGAGGATTTTCAAACACAGAAGAAAACACGTTTAAGCGTTTCCAGTGCTCAAATTAAGCTGATTTCAAGGGCAGCATCCTGTAGAGTAATTTTTCAGTAAATCCTGGTTTACTTTAGGAGAAATAGAAAAATCAGGAGATGAACACTCCTGTCATGCAGCCCTGGTAGCTTACCAGTGTTTATTTCTTGAGAGAGCCTTTCTTCTTGAGAGGTGCCTTCCCAGGGATGCAGACCCACTACTCAATGCTTCACCTGCACTGTGAGAAGACAGTCACAGACTCACACACAAAAGGGCAGGTTGGAAGGGACCCCAAGGTCCAACATTATGGAAGAAAGCTGGGGCATCATTTTGCAGTTTAGTCTGCACAGTAGCCAGAGGTACAAAGGGCTAAGGAAGAGAATGGGCAGGAGCAGAGAAAGCAGGTGAATGCTTTGATAGAAATAGGCATCCCCAGACACTGTGAAGTTCTGTCAAGGTCTAGTGAAAGCTGGGTGCACCTAAATGCAAAATCACAACTTTGAAATGATCCCAGATTTCACATTTGGTATTGCTATTGACCACCAAGTTGTTATTGACTGCCAAATCTCCATGCCTCCCATCTCTATCTCAAGAACAGAAACCTTTTGTTTTGTTTCCATTTCTATTGCCGGTTGTTGGTTTTCAATGTCACATCTGTCTGCAGCTGTCAGCCCTGTTGCCACAAGGCTGCTGTGAGTGTACCTGATAGAATGTGAACCTCTTATATCACAGCTATTACGTGGTGTTTGTGTATAAACCCACGGAGATGAGCATGTACTTACATGTGAGCCTCAAATTAAGGGCACCCTGCCTGGGTGTGGCAGAGGAAAGGGAAACCATCCCTCCTTAGAGCCCAGCCCAGCCCACTGCTGCTGGGGGCAGGCGACCTCCAAATTGCCAGCATGCCAAAAATATTTTGCACTCCAAAACTTGTAGGGAGCCATGCAGCAAAGCAGTCATGGCTCTACTTCTCTCATCAGCTCCAGGCTGACAGCCTGTGGTGCAAAGCTCAGACTGTGCCTGCAGCAGAAGGCAGCAGCTGCACTTACCTCTGCCTTGCCCCAAAGCCCAGCTGTAGGTGCGCAACGCAAGCAGAGGATGCCGCCTTCACTCCACTCTAGTGCTGCACGAAAAGTATCTCTGGGGGCTTCTTCAACAGCGTTATTCCACTTTCCCCACCCAGGTTTAGCCCTGCAGAGCTGTGGCTTGTTACTAACACCTTGCTATGTGTGTATGGGTAGGTAACTGTGCGTGGAGGTGTGACAAATTCATACAGTCAGAATGAGAATTATGGAGAGGTAACATTCTCAGCTACTTCTTTCTTTGGGCTCTGCTCCAAGCTGCTAAAACTGTAGGAGAAAATTTTAGGGCTTCAGCAATACTCGGGCCCCTTTAACACAGTTAGGAAGCATTTTACAGCTCTCACAGCTTCCCCATGCCTTATAAATCACAGTGAAATATCACTAGAAAGCTGTCTCTTCTGGACTGAAATTTTCACATAGGGAACCTGGGCCAGAGAGCATTAGGATAAAGTAGTAGTTCATAAGTTGGAGGGGTTATCAGTACTTAGAGTATGTGATAAATTGTTAGATGTAATTTTAAAATTAATGCCTCTTTAAGTGTGTTTTTTTACACTAAAGCATAGGTATGTACAGGCTGAGAGGAACTTCGAGTAAACATTGTGTGCTTTCTGCTTTTCCATCTGCTGTCCTCCAGCACATTTACTTGTTCGGCTGAGTGCTAAACAGATTTGTTTTTGAGAGAGAACTTAGGCATTACTTATGTCCATCATACAAAGCCATGCCAATCCAAGCTGGGGGAAAACAAATTGAATTTTGCTCCTAGTTTTTAGTTTTATTAGTTTGTAAAGGTGGCAAATGGAATGAAGTCAAAACTGCTACGTTGTTGTAAGGACTCTGTATTGAAATACATCTCACTCTGTTGTGTGTCGTATTTGCGTATTTAGGAGAACAAAACAGTAAGTTGGTGGATTTGAAGCTGAAGAAGCTCCTAGAAGCTCACCCACAGGTGGCAAATTCACTCACCAGTGCTGATCAGAAAGCTGTAACTGATAGCTCAGAGCAAGACATTAAGGTAAGTTTTGATCAATGCTTTTGTTTCAGTACCTGTGTGCTCCAGGTTCTGGTTGGTAGTTTGTGAGGAGGAAAACGTCTTGGCAAATCGTTCCCAGAAAGAGAAGCAGAAAAGCTTCATGACAGTGCCGCTCTGTAGCTGGTTTCTGCTGATTAATCAACACGTTTTCCTCTTTGGTGTTTTTTGTGATCTCGATATGTCAGTGGACATCAACAGTAACAGGTAGAAGCAGCCTCTCTAAATTCTGCCTGCTTAGGTTGTCATTTCAGTCAGAAACACAGCACAGGCTCCCTCCTGCTGCCTGTGCCATCACAGTCAGACTTTCCCTAACTTTGAGGGGAGCAGGACTGGACTCTCAGCGATTCACCTTCCTGCCATGCCTGACTCTGTTTTTTCTCCATTAAAATAAAGCTCTGATGCACTTTAAACTCATAGGTGCTTGGGTACTTGAGTCTTCCTGAGGAGAAGCAGACTCAAGCATGCTGCGTCCACAGGCGTTGTGTCTGCTCTTAGTGTTCACATTAATAAAGCACACGCTGATCCATTTGCCATCTCATTTTCTTCATTAGAGCCCCTATTTTTGAAATGTTCTTCATGAGATCCCTTGCATTCATGCCTTTTCCTTTTTTTTTTTTTTGATGGTGGTAAATAGTCCCTGTATGTCACTAATATCCGTATGGCTCTGGGGCACTTCCACTTGGGTATAACTTTTCACCCACCTGCAGTCCAGGGGGAAAGCACTGCTGACTGAAAGGATTTCCTTCCCCAGATACAGAGCTGCTTTGAAGTCTCAAAACAATGACTTTCATTGCTTTTTTGCCTTACACTGTCGGTTCCTATAAATTGGTGATGAAAGTGTGTGGCAGCAGCAGAGGACTTTCGGTCTCTGTCTTTGAACAAAAGGAAGCCTGGATCAAGTCTTATTTTTTGCGTTCAATTTAGCTTTCTGCAGTGGATTTAATGCAAAATGAAGCTGGCCCAAGAATAATACAATGGATTGAAAAGGCTAACTGAATTAGTGGGCTTAGAGGAATACATTTGTAAAGTGGCAGAAGTCCTCAGTCATAAAAAGGTTTCTTAAAATGGGATTTGCTGGCTAATCACACTGATATTTTAGCATGGTGCCAGGTCTAAGAAAACAGGGAAAAAAATACTCATGTTTGTTTATTTTGGTAAAGATTCTGCTTTAGGCTGTCAAATGGTTATTGTGCTAATAGCAGGAAACCATCTTTTATTTAACCAGAATCATAGACATCCGATTAGTGCAGCTGAAAAGTCATCCAAGGGTGGATGAGTAATACTTCTTTTATTTTTTTTTAAATATTAATTTGACAAATAGCACATAGGCCAAGCTCTCAGGGTGGGATCACCTAACCTGGCAAAAAAACGGTGGCTTGTCTCTCTTTAGGAAAAACATCTGTGAAGGAGATGATTTGGGTTTAAGCGGAGCTGATTTTTCTGAAGGGGAGTTGCATTTTGAGGGGGAGCTGATGTTCTTTAAGGGGGGTTGGTTTCTTTTTAAGGGGAGTTGAAATTTTAAGGGAAGTTTTGGGGTTTTTTTAAGGGGAATTGACTTTTCGCCGGGAAAGTTTGCTTTTTTTTTTCTTAAAGGGACTTGATGTTTTTTAAGGGGAGGGTTTTTTTTTTAAGGGAAGTTAATTTTTTTCTTAAGGGAACTTCATAATTTTCCAGGAGACAATTTTTTTTTAAGGGCAGTTGATATTTTTTAAGGGGAGCTGATTTTCTTTAAGGGTAGTTGTTATTTTTTTAGGGGAGTTGGCATTTTTAAGGAGNAAATTCCCAGCTTCTCTCGGCGCGGGTGTCTCCGAGGAAGAGTTGGAAAGCAGCATTCTAAGGAATATATGGTGTCCATCTGTTCTCATGGAGCTCTTGGCACCAGGGTGGATTTGGTTTTTTAATAAAATGCAGTTTACAGGTTTCTAAATGAGGCATTCTGTGTTTGTGGAAAAGGATAAACTGTTACCTTCCCGGGGGGATTGTGTATCCTCGGCCTCCTTGAGGCTAGAGAATGAGCCATTGGAGAACTCCCTCATTACCGATTGTCTCAATGCAGAGGAAGGGCAAAGTCTTGGTAGCTTTTGATAACCAGTTTCAGCATTCAGCAGGCTTAGCTATTAGTCATGCATCTTAGCCTTTCCCTATTTACTTTCAAAACACTTAATAAAAATAATAAAAGATTAGGTATAAAATGAAATATTTGTTTGGTACACAGCACCTCCCGATATCTGCAGCTTCCACACATCGCGGTGGTTCAGTCTTCTGGGATATTTGGTCTTGATAGAATCATTTGAATTTGTTACCAGTATTAACATAGGAAGCCCTGGAAAAGATAATTGTAGTTCCCTTAGCTGGAAAGGGCTTACTTACAAATCTGGCTTTGGAAAGTTAGAGCTGATGAAATGCAGTTCGGTGGGGTAGGATTCTAATCCTACCTTTTAGCCTTCAATCCAGCATTAGTGGTTTATCTCAATGGGCATAAAATTAGAAACTAGTTCTTCTTGTCATACAAGTCTGAGGGACTACAGAAAACGACAGATTTCCTTCCTGGGCAGGCAGAGAGGCTAAAAGCAACACGGTTTTCAAACGATACCGATCGTGTTCAGGGCTAAGAGACGCGGCTCCTTGGCAGCCGCACGCGCGGCGCCTGGCCAATCCGACTTCCAAAGGGCTGTTTGCTTTTTTATTTATTTAATTCTTCGCTTTGCTTTTTTTATTTGACACCCCTCCCCCACCCACCCCTTTTTTCCTCCCGATTTCAAATGCTGCTGGCTCGCAATTACTAGGTCTGGCCGTTCACTAAGATCCTGCAGGATGGTGCCCACATAGCGAGAAGAAGCCAGCCGTTACCGCTATGCATTAAAGTCCGACAACAACAACCCAGGAAAAGTTAATCANGAAAGTGATTGTGTGTCTGGTGTGGGCACATTGTTTGTTTTCCTTCCCCCCATCCCGGGCAGAATGGAGCCGAGGAGCAGCGTGCTGAGCGCTTACAAAAAGCAGCAGACAGGTTTCGCAGCCCCGTAGTGTTCGTCAAGGACTCTGCCGTCAGGAAAACACAGCTCCAGTCCTTCAGTCAGTACGTGGAGAGCAGACCAGGTAGGAGAAAAATAGAAACCCTATTTTTCCATCTTGTGATTGAATACTATTTAACAATAAATATATGAAAACCCGATAGTGTAAGTCTGCGTTTCAACCCATAAATATCAAGCTTTATAATAATTTTACATGTCTTTCCCCTTTTTTCAAGAGATGAAAAGGCAGAGATCAATCCAGGAAGATACAAAGAGAGGAAATGAGGAGAAGTCTGCGATAACTGAGACTCAGAGGAAGCCATCAGAAGATGAAGTGCTTAATGTATATTAATTTTTTGTCTAGTTTCATGATTGCTGATAATTCCAAACTGTATGTGGAAATAGTGCCTTTATTTGTTAAAATGAGATGTTAGGGGTTTTTTTTTAAGATGTCAATCTCGGGCGCATTCAAAGCGGAATGAGAAGGGTGCACTGTTGAATTAGTCTGCAGTGTGGTGATAATTGTCAGATAAAAAAAAATGAATTTTTCAGAGTTCCACAGCCCCAGCTTCCTTGAGACACTTCCATCAGGGCACTTCCCATAAAGAGATTCCAGTATTGATCTACCAGGAGGATTTTAATTATTACAATAGCAGATACCGCAGAGCTGCAGTTAGAGGGAAGAGTCACATGAGACCTGCTAGAATTTCTCAGCCAACCCATTTTGTTGGCTTGGGTTAATGGGTGTTCAACCTTTCCATTATCCAGATCAGCCGTGAATTACTAGCTGAATGATGTTTGCATTAATATAATATATATGGTAATTTCTTCACTTAATTAACGGGGAGGTTCAGCTCAGTAGGGGTATGGGCTGATCATGTGTAAAATTGATTTGTGAGGGAAATATTTGATAGACCGCAGGGAGAAAGCTAGGTTTGATGGACAGCTGCAGGACAAGAGCAGGAAGAACAACTTTTAAACCTGGATTTTTTTTTTTTTTTTGGGGGGGGGGCCGGGGGGGGG
>VWZI01019400.1:31223-38723 GCA_013396835.1 Psilopogon haemacephalus
GAGGGGGGTGGGGGGGAGGGGAGGGGGAGGGAAGGGAAGGGAAGGGAAGGGGAGAGAAAAAAAAAAAAAGGTGAGATTTTCACTGTTCTACTGATTCAATGGGGGAAAAAAGATTTGGCCAGCTAAAGCCACATACTGCATGAAACAGAGCATGGTACATGGGGGAAGGCTCCATTGACTAGATGACTGAAATTTGAGAATGCTATCTGGTTATTAATGCCCCACATTTATTTATTTATTTATTTATTTTCTCGTAGTGGGAAGTGGGGTTTGAAAGTCTGTCATAGTTGGTGCTGCCAGAGCAGTTGGAAGGGATTAAAGGGTAGGAGTGAGGATGGTTTTGACTTCTGCCATGACAATTTAAGTGCCGATGGCCATTGAAGATCGAAATCTTTAACCACACCAAGTTGGAAAAAAATGGTGCTCTGATAGTTCAGAAATAAATAATATTACTGGTCCCTCCTCTTGGGAAAAAAAAAAAAAAAAAAAAAAGAGGAAGTGAGTCCATTGGTCCAGATGACTTTGTGGCTAAATTGTCTCTCAAAGTTCTATGTAGAGCTGATGTTTAACTCTAACTGAAATAATAGATTTTGAAGCAGATGTAAATCTGGTGCCAGGTGTTTGAAATACAGACAAACAGAATAAAGTAAAATGCAGATAAACAGAAGAAAGGAACAACTTTAGTTAAAGTCCAGTATCTGAAGTGAGGTTGCTACATGCACCCAGATACTCGGGTGGGTTTTTTAATGTGTTTGCTTTCTCCTGTGCTTGGCTACTCCAATTTTTTGAGTGGTTTTATGAAAATACGGAACTCAGAAAATCTTTGCAGCCTGGGTGAATGCTTGTTCAGTAGGACTTTTGCCTGTTGTGGTCTTCTAAAGTACTTTTTTCTCAAATGCATTACATGCCCTTTAATTATTTAGTTGGAGCAAAGGCAGGCATGGTGCTCTGTACTTTGTTGTGTTTGTGCACAGAAGAGCTAAGGCAGTGCTTCTCAGGTCTGCTCTAAACTTGAAATGCCACCTCTAGATACATACAGAGTTGTCAGCAGAGCACTCAGGGATTTTTAATACTCCAACAGCCAACTGATTGTTCAATTTCTGTGGTTTCAAAAGAGATTTCTTCCATCTCTTTATTATTATTTTGTAAATCTCTTGCATTTTGCTGTATGGCAGTAGTTGCTCTCTGCTCTTTGTGGCTCATGCTCACAATGAGATGATGTTGTCTTGAATAATTCTGCAGAAAATGGAGACTCAAGAGAGAGTTCTCCAGCTCAGCTGTGAGGGTTGTAGCAGGAATGCTAATGAATGCCCCTCTCTTGGTTTCCTGGGTGTGAGGAAACAAGTGGAGTGGTGCAGCCATCAAGAAAAAAGTTACTTTTCTCTTCTGGAGTGTTCCCTGAGCACTCAGGATTGAACTGAAAACAAACCATTTGGCAGGCCCTTGATAACAATCCTGTTTATGTTCTCAGCCTAAAGACAGGATTTAGGAGGAAAACACATGAAAAGTGAGGGTACAGCTAACAACTGTAGCCTTGAAAGCAAGGATTCTCCAATTTAGAGTCATAGAACCCAAAAATGGCTTAGGTTGGAAGGGTCTTCAGAGATCATCTACTCCAATGCTGGGACACTTCTCAACTAGACTTGGCCTTGGCCTCATCCAACCTGGCCTTCAACATCCCCAGGGAGGAGGCAGCCACAGCCTCCCTGGGCAGCCTGTTCCTGGCTCACCACCTTCATACTGAAGAACTTCTCACTCAGCTCCAGTCAAACCCTGCTCTGCCTCAGCTCCAAACCATTCCTCCTTGGCCTGTCTCCAGACACCCTCAAGACAAGTCCCTCTGCAGCCTTCCTGCAGGATCCCTTCAGGCACTGGCAGGCAGCTCTAAGGTCCCACTGGAGCCTTCACTTCTCACCCCCAGCTCCCTCAGCCTGTGCTCACAGCAGAGCTGCTCCAGCCCTTGAATCATCTTTGTGGCTTCCACTGGACTCACTCCAGTAGCTCTGTGTCCTTCTGCTGCTGGAGACACCACAACTGGAGGCAGGATTTGAGGTGGTTCACATCTGAAGAGAGAATCTGGCTGTCTGATGTGCCACCTCCCCTGCCCAACAATGTCCCATTTGTCCTCAGAAAACACCTCTGTGGCAGCAATGGACATGGAGAAGCAGTATTAGGAGGGTTTGGGTTTTGGGGTTTTTTTTTAATGTTATATGGTATGGGCAAAAAAAATCTGAACATCTCTTTTTTTTGCTCTGCATTTAACACTGTTGTGGCAGCTCTTTTTCAGTGTCCATTGGGAGCTCCTCATCTGTCAGGCTTCCTGCAGGATCTTCTCTTGCCTGCTCCTTCTCTCCCTCTCTGGGACCTACTGCATTTGGGTCAGAGGATCTGCTGTATCTGATCTCTTTGTCAGAGTGCCACTTGGTTCTCTTCCCTACCTCTCTTCGGGGAATAGCTCCTGACACAGGCAGGCTGTGCCTCCAGCTGAGTCACAGCTACTTCCCTAAGAGTCTGAGCTCCTTCCCCATGACATTTGACGTTCTGAGAGAGTCAATACCACAGGACCTACCAGCTTGTCACAGACCACCAAGTGGTCTGTAGAGCCTAGTTTGAAGGAAAAAAGTAACCACAGCCTGGTAGCTAGAAAAGCCCTGAAGGGTTCCTGATGATGAACTTGGGGTTTTGCAAATACTCCCTTAGGTGTTGAGACAAATCAGAAAGGTGAGAAAGGTGAAAAAGATAAAATGCTGCCAGCTCTCAGAGGTGTGCTGAGAAGTCTTTTGGTATTTGGATTTTCTGAAAGTCCAGGCTTTAGGAACCAAGAGGCCACATGGGCAAGCATAGCTGAAAGACTCCGAAAAGACAGCATGGAGGAGAAGAACCAAAAAGGATTTTGGTTCATAATGAACATTTTCTTCTAAGCACATCTCCTCACTTTTGTGCTACTCCTTGGGGTGGTCCTGCTGGAGAGCCTTGGGCAAGTACCAGCCTCTGATGTCCCTGTTCCTGAACAGCTGCATCAAAGTGATGTGTTTGTGAGGAAGGGCTCACGATGAACTGTCCCAATGAACACTTGCAGGATGACTGTCCCAACTTTTGGGGCTGGGGTCTCCAGATTTGTTGCCATGTGTGCCACACAAGATAAATAAAAAACTGGAACTCACTGCATTCCAAGAGGAATATCTGCATGGTCTGCATAGTCTGCTCATCCCCTTTGTGTCTGCTGGGCACTGGGCCATCTTTTACATCTCCTTTGTGCTTGGCTCTGTTCTTTAGTAGACTTCTACTTGGAAGAAATCTCTCTCTCTCTCTCTCCCTTCTCATCCTTCTCCAGTGTTGAGCCAAGAGTGTTGGGGTTTTTTTCCAGTGGGGGAGAATCTGCCACCTGGCAGCTCTGCTTAATCTGACCTTGAGAGTCCTTTATGTTGCTCAGACTGCAGCTTGAATATCTGCCCTGACTACACCCATTTCACAGGGAAAGGCTTAGTGTCCTGCTCCTATGTGTCAACACATCTATGCAGCTCCCTGGAGTGAGGTGTGGTTGGTCTTTTCTCCTTGGTAACAAGTGATAGGATGAGAGGAAATTGCCTTGACTTGCACCATGGGAGGTTTAGGTTGGACATTAGAAAAAACTTCTTGACTGAACAGGCACAGCCTGCCCAGGGAAGTGGTGGAAGCTCCATCCCTGGTTGTATTAAGACAGTGTCTATGTGGCAATTTGGGATGTGTTTTAGAGTGCCTGGTGTCGTTGGGTTGACAGTTGATGACCTCAGAGGTCTTTTCCAACCTTAATGATTCTGTGAAAACAGGTGGGAATTTCCTTACTACAGGCTGGTGGTAAGACCAGAAAGATCTGGAAACAAACCCCTGGACAATGCAGGCTTTGTTTTCATAGCTTTGACGGAAGGGGAAGCAGCTAAATACATGGGCTGTGTGTGGATTTGGTTAGATTCTATCTCAGACACTCCACTTACTATTTCTGGCACCTCAAATTGTAAAGAAACATTTGAAAATGCCACTCTGGCTTTACTAGGAGGTCACATGGAACACCTCCAGGTGGGTTTGGAAGGGCTCCAGAGGAGACTCCACAACATCTATGGGCAGCCTGCTCCAGGCCTCCAGCACCCTCAGACCAAAGACATTTCTCCTCATGTTGAGGTGGAACCTCCTGTTCCAATTTGTACCTGCTATTCCTTGTCCTATTACCTTGATCTTGACACCCATGCCTCAGGTATTTATGAACATAGATCAGGTCTCAACAAGACTCCACAGCACAATGCTCTCTAGGCCAATCCCTAGGATGCAACCTTGGTTCCGGAGGGATCATTTCCACAGCTGCCCTCGCATCTTCTGCCCTGCATTAGGAAAAGGGCGTCTAGTGGAAATGGGGCTGTAGGTAAAGAGCCAAAGTCCTTGTCTGCACCTGAGGAGCTATTTTCTGGCCCTACAGGACAGCTTTCTGGCTGGGGAAGCCAAGCTCCTGGCTCTTGGCCAAAGTGGAGCTAGGATCTTCAGAGGTTATCAGCCATGCAAAGAGCATGGGACTGACTGAAGCTTTGCATTCCCAATACCAGCTGCTCATGATTTGAGCTGAGACAATCACAGAATCATGGAATTGTTTGTGTTGTCAAAGCCCTCCCAGATCATCCAGTCCCACTGTCAACCCAACACCACTATGACTACCAAACCATGTCCCTAAGTGCTATGTCCATACATTTCTTGACCGCCTCCAGAGATGTGGACTCCATCACCTCCCTGGACATCCAGTTCCAAACCCTGACCAATCTTGGAGCAAAGAAATTTTTCCTCATCTCCAACCTAAACCTCCCCTGGCACAATTTCAGGTCATTAACTCTCGTTCTATCACTGATACTAGGATGAGGAGAACTAACCCTCACTTCACTGCAACCTCTTCTCAGGAAGTTGTGGAGAGCAAGATGTGTGGGGAAAAAAAGGCAAGATATCAAAATTGTGGGGTTGCTGCTTGCCAGTTGAATGGAAATGGTCAGACTTTTTGTAATACGCAGTATTTTATGTCACTGGTGGCACAACCCCAGCCCTGGGTCTTGACTTTGAAAGTGATCTCACCTCGTCCTGGTGTGACATAGTAGAAGTGTGTAGAGCAAATGCGGTGCAGAGGAGGAGAAGGAAGGAGTTGTATGGTTGAGGATAAAAATCATATAATCTAATATCATTGATTTCCCTTCTTCCCCCATTCCAGTAGCCTGACAGGGCTGGGATTATCTTGCCCTTCTTCAGGAATGCGCTTAGCTGTGTTGTGCCTAACCTGTTAGGGATAAAATAGTTTTGTCTCTGCTGCTGACAGTGTCTTCTCTCCCTGGGAGAGTCTCCTGTCCTTGTGTTTTCATGTGTCTGTCATCTTGATAGCTAAATGCCAATTAAAATGCAGCATTATCACACAATGCAATGAGAAGAAAAAAATCCAAAGAAGCTACGTTTGCAGACCTCTGCATCTAAATTTGGCTCTTTTTTTTTTTTTGCCACTTTTTCTTCACTAATTACAAAAAAAACCCCCACCAACCCCAAAACCAACATACTATTGGGAAAAATAAATCCTATCTCTATAAAATGCAGCTATTGGGTGTTTTGTTATCTGACCAGAGGGCATGAAGGACCTTTCAATTGTTTTCATTCTGATTTGCTGCAAGCTCCCAAATTTCCATGTTTGTGTTTTCCATCTGAGATCCTGTAGCTCTCCAAGTGGATGAGCACGTTTGTGGCTTAATGAAATGAAGCAACCCAACACTCTGATGCTGCTGATTGACCACTGCTGGTAAACGTAATTGAATTAGTAGTGGCACTAAAATAAATGCAGACAAAATAAACAGAGACAAGGAAAAAAAAAATCTGCCGAAAGCTTCTGTAATGTTTTATATTAATAGGCATGCAGAATTCTTCTTTTTTTTTTTTTTTCTTTTTTATTATGTTGTCCCTAGATGAATTCAAAGTAATTGGGGTGGTTAATTTTATTTACACAGAGCCGTTCACAGCGCATTAAATAATAGAGATAATTGAACAAGAATTGTCAAGTGTGTACTGATATCAGACATATTACAGAAGGGAATGTGCATAAAACTTCATTTCTATGCAGCCATTGTTTATGGTAATTAAGTACACAGATTTATCCCTTGGTTGCCTTCCAAGCTTATGGCAACTGCTATTGTTGTGCTCCATTAATATGTAATCAGGAAATAGTTTAATTTTCTAATCTGCAGTTGGAGAATTCACTTTCTAACAACTCTTAATTACTGCATTGCCCTAATGATGCTCATGGTTAGGAAAACTGAACCAATAAACTCTGCGGAAGAAGCCAGAGGGGATTATACTTCCAGAGGTGGTGCTTACTTAATAAACTTGTTATGCCTTCACCAGAGGGAGCTCAGTGTCCTTCAAAACCAACTAATTTTATATTTCAGAGTTGTGAGTACCCATGGTGCAAAGAGTTAACACGGGGTGTGTGGTGAGGGTGGCTAGAAATTGGATTCACTAGAGAACCAGATAAGCGATCCTATCACCAGTTGGGTGTTTTTCCTTCTCTATAATAATTGTGGAGTTTAATTGCAGTGGAAATAATGCAGGTGGTTTAATCCATTGTTTTAAACTGTCCTCATGGGGTTCTTTTTGTCAAATTTGTTTTCTCTCATTAGCCATGTTTAGCTGTGCACGGTATCGGAAAATCTCACAGATAAGCTCCCTGTGTTGACAGCTGTCTTCTGTTTGCTGCTTTCGGGGTGAATCTTAAACACTAAAGGTTTTGTTTTGTTTTGTTTTATTAATATTTTCCATTCTCCACTGGCCCATCGTTCACCTTGATGGTGATTTCCTTGCTGCTGCTTTACCTTGGTCAATTCTTGCTGCAGTGCCAAAGTTATTTTGGGTTTGCGGTGCTGCCCTAAGGGGAAAATCGAATGGTTGGGAGCCTGCAATCAATCTGTGCTGACCCTTCCAGAAAGCTTCCAGTCCTCTAAATTAGAAGATCCAAAGAAGGGAAGTTAAAGCCTGCTGAGATTTACCACCCCTGTAGCGTCTGATACACCTTAGTGGTTCCCGTGGGTACAAGTAGTCCCATGGGGTGGTTCTTGGCAAGCTCTGCCTTTTTAACAGCACTTACTGTGGCTTGAGAGTCTTCTGCACATTTTTCTTTGAGGTTTGCAGCATGGGGGTTGTTTTTTTTACCCAACTCCTATCCAGTTCCAGCACAGCAGGTGCTGAAGATGGGGCAGCATCACCATCTCCAAGCCACTGCTTCACCGCTCTTTCTCCAGTATGTAAGCTTCCTCCTCAATAGGACTAATTACACTGTGAAGCAAGCCACAAACATTGGAAACACTATAAACACATATGTTGTGTCACTGCAAATTAACTCTTACTAATCGAAGCAGCAGCAGAGGCTTTGTTGCCACATGTGAAAGGCAAGGCACATGTATTAATTAGTGAGTGTTTTGCATGGCTTTCAAGATAGAAGGGAGTGAGGTTTGT
>VWZI01019400.1:43199-56814 GCA_013396835.1 Psilopogon haemacephalus
AGGAAGGAAGGAAGGAAGGAAGGAAGGAAGGAAGGAAGGAAGGAAGGAAGGAAGGAAGGAAGGGAAAGAAAGAACCAAACAAACAAACTTGGGTGTCTCCAAATTGGCTGATATGCCCCTGTGCCACCGAGCAGTGTGCTGGCTGTCATGCTCCAAGAAGCTGACAGAGATCGCTGTCTCTGCTTTCTTCTGACCTCCCAAGGCAGCTGCCTGGTAGGGACCAAATGGCATGGAAGAATATCTGCCTCACAACTGCTTTCTCCGAGTCGCCTGCCACAGTGCCAGCCTGCCCACCAGGCTGCCTTGGGAGGCAAGCCAATGTTTGACCCCCTCTGCTCTCCATGGAATACCAAGACAGGATAGTTAAGATAGTTTCCTCTTCTTCAAAACGTCATTAGAATTGCGAAAAAGGAAAAAAGCGAAAAAAAAAAAAATAAAAGCTCTCTTGCTTGCACATTTTGCATAAATACATGGTAAGTTATCAATTGATGTTCAAATAGCTTAGTTGAGTTTGAGGAGGGGAAAAGTCATTTAATTGGCCTATTGAAATGTTAACAGAAACAGATATGGCAAGGAATAGACCTTAATGGCAGCAGTGTGGCACTGATGTCTGCATTCACTTGCAAAATTGTTAATTAGGGCAGTTTGGTAGTTCATTTGCTTTTGTATTGGTGTGCATACTCCAAGGAGAGAAAAATGGGTTTGTGTATGGTATTCCCAGGGTGCGGCAAGGGCTTGCCATACGGGCAGGAAGGAGGAAAATCAGAAAATCAGAGGAAGAAGGAAAATCAGAACCGTGTTAGGATTTCTTCCAGCATGCTTCCAGTTACGCAAGCCACCTTGTAGTGGCTGCTGTCTTCCTGTAGGTGATTATGTTTGAGGTATTTGGGTTTGTTTTCTTAGCCACTGCAGTAGCGGACTTAAATAATGTTATAATTTTACTTTTTTTTTTTTCTCCTTCATATGTATTTATGTGTACAAAGCTTTATAAACCAGGCTGTAAAGCAGAACAAGGCGTATGGATTGACGGAGCTGCTGGAAGGTGTTATCTCCCTGAGTGCATACCAAAAGAATAGAGTCAGTTGCAATGGCTTGCCCACAGGTCATCAGGGCTAATGAAATGACAAAACCAGTCCTTAGACTGTACTTGAGGTGCCTGGTACCTCTCTTGCGGCACAGAACCCTTTGAGGTATTGGCCTTTGGAACGTGGGAATGGCGAAACCGCGCCGAGTGTCCCGCAGCATTTGTTTGGGGGCGGATAATTGCAAGGATTAATCCTGGTGCTGTACCCTAATGGACTTGCTGTATGCAAAGCTTGATCTTTGAGTTGGCTGCTGGACGGGGCAGAGTGTGCAGTAATACATTACACCCTGGATACTCTCTGAACAGACATTGCAAGACAGAAAAACACACGTGAAAACCAAGAAGCTGTGAATCATCGCTTTTCCAACAGGGATCCTGCCGTCCTGCTGGAACAGGAGCAGGCTGGGAGAGGAGATGGCATTTTATAGCAAATAAAGTGCTAATCTTAGCATCTCCTAACTGAAAACGACTTCCTCCCTCCCCCATATTCTCTATATTTTAATTTCACGTTTGGGTGCTGCTTCTGCCAGTTGTTTCAGCCTTGGCTGCTGAACTCTTGGCGTTCCTGTGGCAAGGATTGACATCAGCTTTACCTACTCCTTCAAGTCTTTGTGAAAGTGCTTTAGGTGAAGAGCACAAATACGTGCAGCACAGCTATCTAGTGCTGCCTGTTTAATCCCAGTCCCAAAAAGTTTCATTGTGGCCCTATGCAAATGTATTTACATAGGAATGAGGGCTTGGGTCCTTTAAAGGAGGCAACAAAGTTGGAAGACTGAGGCCAACAAATAAATGAAAGTTTCTCTAAATCCATTGGATAATAGAGGCAGTGTTAAGGCTAACCAGAGTGTTGAACTAAACAGGAGGATTACTCCTGGGTTTTGCATCGGTTGTTTTCTGCCGGGTGGCCTCACTTGTCAAAAAAAAAAAAAAAAACAAAAAAAAAAAAAAGAAAAGTTTAAGGGGCGAACATTCACATGGCACACTGAGAAAAGAGGGATGCTTAATTCCATCAAAGCTCAGAAATCAGCCATTAATTTATTCTAACCTCCAATTGTTGGTCATTTGTGAAACATCTGGCCTTTAAATCAGAGGAACCTAAACATAAGTACAATGTGAGCTCCTCTGCAGATGGGAGCTCAGTGTCGCAGGGGAGTGTGGGCGCACGTCCTCAGCATGGAGATTGCAGAGGCTGCCGCCACCACCACTTAATATTGGAGGCTTGGAAATGTATTAAAATGGGAATCCTTCAGTTAATTTACTCTCGAAATTAGATTATTGTTCATTTGCATCTTGGAAAAGTTCTGCCATTCAAGAGTCTCTTTCTTCATGGTGAGTTAACAGTTAGATATTTAGCAATCTTGCAGCTTGCTAGTCAGAAGGAGGTTCTAATGAAGTTGAAATTTGAGATATAAACTGTATAAAAGCTTTCAGGGAAGACCCTATTTTCCATATGGCTAAGTAATTGTTATTATATTTGTTTTAAAGCTGGACTTAGACACTCCTGACTGCCCTCTAATTTGATATGGCTGGGCCCCAGCAATTCTTCTGGAGGAAACTTTTGCACTAGAATGCAATGAGTGAGATAAATAATTTTGCAGCTATAAGTATATTGCAAAGTGTAGAAAAAAAATAACTCACTTGCCCTTGCTGCCGTGTGGATAAACAGTCTCCAGGTTATTTTTTGCCTCTTCTGGGAGCTGGAATCTGAGAGAAAAGGAGCCGAATGATTGAAAGCAGATTGGAAATAAAAGTGGCATCTTGGAGCTGGCAAAATTCTGCCTTTCGTTAAACTTAAAATAATGCCTGCTCTTTAATTCTCAGAGGTGGAGCCAGGTGGGGGGTGCTGGTGTTGGTTTTACTGAGGTTTAATTTTGGTCTTTATGTATGGCTCTAATGTTGCAGCATCTCCCAAGATGACGTTTGGTGCCTTTCACGTGGGCCATAGAGGGAAGTTAGAAGTAAAGTATGATGGCAAAATTCAGTCCACATGGTTATGAGGGTATCTCAAGGCTTTCTGCCTTCAAGCACTGGACCTGCTTTGGACTTCTATTGGGTTGTTTTTGAAGAGCAGTGTTTCCTCTTTGGCCTGGCCCTTTGCTTTTCTGAATCGGCAGAGGCTGACTGCAGCTCTGGTTTGTTCTGATGGTAATGATGGTGATGCAGTCCAAGCACATGACAAAAAGAAAGAATATTGAAGGGGTTTTGTATTAAAGCAGCTCTTTCTCTTAATACTTTTTTTATCCTTTCTCACTTGCTAACTAAATAAATCTTTAATCCCCACTCTATTGTAAAATTTACTGTATCCAAATCCAGACCATTGTAGCTCCTTTCCAGGCAGGTTTGCTTCCTTCCTACAAAAGAGTTGTATGCAAGTTTTTCAGCCCAACACATGTTATGTTAAAAAAGCCAAAGAGTAAATGAGGAGTGAGTTAATATATTTGAACTCCCAACCTTTCCATCTCCCTGCCATAAATACATAATGACTACAATGTAAGTCACATGGATGTGGAGACTGTGGGAGCTCACCTCTTACATGGCGCTCATACACCTGTGCGCATACCAGCAACCCATCAACATGAGATGGAAAAAAAGTCACATTTCTACTTGGCTAAAGCCCTCATTTCATCCAAGTACTGATGTCCAAAGTACTAGTAGGAGAGAGGAGATGAGAGGGGAAAAAACAAGAAGAAGAAAAAAAATCTCTTTAAACAGCTTGTGAAATGTAATGTTTGAAACTGCTCTTTGAGAACGTGCAGATTATGGCTTGTGTAGTGACTCTCTCCAGCTTTCTGGGAAATGAGCTGTTGACATTCTTTTGGGTCATCATCCAAGATAGGAGGGCAACCACAAGGATTTAGCAGATAAATTCCTCCAAAAAGACCTTTATCCGTTTCATTGCAGCTTGGAAACGTTTAGGTCGAATAGAGACATTAATGTAGGCCTTTCAGCCCTTCAAAGTGAGCCTTATATGTAAATTTATTTTTAAAAAAATATTATTTTTAACAACAACAATAATAATGACCAGAGTAATAACTTCTTTAGATCTTCTAGGAGGTAATTCATTGTTTACATAATTCTGGAGCATAAACTCATCTTTCCTTCAAGAGGCTCTGAAGCAGAATTGGGGATCTTACATGATGAAAGAGCCTCTTTTGAATTCTAATCAACCAGATCTCTCTCAAATTCATTTGTAGTTTATTGTAAACAGTGGAATTTAAATTAATTTCTCCTTATCTTGTCTTTTGAAGGAAACAAGCATTTCCTTTTTTTAGTGCAGTTTAGAGTTGGGTTGTTGGTTTGGGGTTTTTGTAGTAAATTTTCTAAAGAAGGTGTTGGTCAGGAGGAGTTTTAACAGCTGGATGATGATTATGCATTAGCATATGTCATTATGAAATAACTAGAGTGAAAAAAAAACATCAAAAAGGGGGAAATATAAAGGGGGGGCAGGAGAAAGGGGGGGGGGAAGAAAGAAAGAGGGGGGAAAAAGGAAAAAAAATTAAAAGGGGGTAAAGAACTCGCACAACAACAAAAACAAAAAACTTTTTAACTTGAACTCAAATGATACTATATAGCTTGAATGTGCCAAGCAAGGTTCCCACAATGCACTGTGGAAGCCTTCGCTAACAACCACCCTGCTGGGTTGAAAACTTACTCCCCCCACCAAAAAAAGGAAAAAAAAAAAAAAAAAAGAAAGACAAAAGCAGAATGAAATGGAAAGCTCACCACCGGTAGCTTTCAAACCCGACAAACTAGGCAAACTATACATCTCCACCACTCCAATTTTGTCAGAATGCTAATGAGATTGCTCTGATCTTTACTCGGCTTCCCGTGTTTTCTACATCTTCAAGGACCACATGGCGCTAGCAAAATAAAGACAACTAAATGAGAATTTCGAATGCTTTTTGTGTCAGGGCCCCAGTGCCTTTCAGTTGATGTGCTCGTTGAATATTCTCAACTTAAAAAGCCTACAACAGGGGGCTGGGGATGAACTTTTCAGCTGGGGTGGGGGAGAAATCTGGACAAAAGTAAATGAGTGTGATGGAGGGAAATATGAGAAAAATTTCTGATTAATTTCCACTCTATAATATCAATGACATCTTCAGCCCCCTCTTCTCCTCCTTGAACAAGAGATGCTGATAAAAGATGAATGATGCCAGTGTTGTTCGCCGGTGAATGTTTAGTGGGTTTTAAATAGTGGCGTTCGACATAAAAGGCACCAGGAAGTACTCTGCATTAGCAGTTGAGATCAGTAGTTAATAGGATGATGTCTTTTAGCTTTTGTCACAAGATTATTAGAAAGGATGGGTTTCTGTTCTCATCCCTACATACTTTTGAGTGCTTGTTGAGCACAAGTGCTAAAATGCAGGTTTCTCTCCATTGCTTCATGTGCCAGCTAAAAGCCCCTTTTAATGCTGCACCTTTTACTTGCCTTTTTTGCCTCTTTTTATTTTTTTTTTAATATGCCAGGTGATTTTTGTCATTGATCTCTTATCTGCCCCCTTAAGCTGTATTAATCACTTGGAACGAGCTGCTTCTCCATGGGGGTTTGATGATGTCTTGTGTGTATATATTCCCTATCCAAAAGAAATCCCTTCTGTGCCCTGCACCTTCACAAACCTGATTATCAGGCTGTATTTAGCAGCCTGCATTATGCCATCCTGAATGCTTTTGGCTGGAGTCGTCCAGTCTGCAAGAAAAATTTCCACTGCAGGAGGGGAGGGGTGAGCTAGGAGGAGGCATCCTGCCCCCCAAGCCAAGTTTGGTCTTTGGAGAACAATTGACTTCACAATTCTCTGTGAAATTCTCAGAAGTAAATTGCGGTTTTGTATCTGCTCATGTCAGAGCATGGGGAGGAAAATGATGAGTGCTCAGTTTTGCCTGAGAGGTGAACTCCATTTCATAATTGGGTTTGTCACCATCTTCAGGTGTGAGAAATGTTGGTGCACATACAGGAGGAGAAAGTTGTAGCTACAGAGGATATCCTCTTGTTTTCCTATCTGCTGTAAATAAAAAGGAATTGCTAACACCAAAGACTGTTAGGCAGTTTGCCAGCCTTGCTTTCCTGTGCTCACTATTGCTTTGCTTAGTTCAGAATGCCCTGGAATAGGGCAAGGGGCAATGGATGGAAACTGCAGCACAGGAAGATGCACCTCAAGATGAGGAAGAACTTGACTGTAACGGTCCCAGAGCCCTAGCACAGGCTGCCCAGAAAGGTTGTGAAGTCTCCTTCTCTGGAGCCTTTCCGGCCCTGTCTGGATGTTTTCCTGTGCAATGGTGCTGCTCTGGCAGGGGGGTTGGACTGGAAGCTCTCCAGAGGTCCCTTCCAACCTCTAACATCCTGTGATCCTGGTTACTCTTGGGTGAACTGCAGACTTGCCAGGTAATGAGATAATAGAGAGTTGTCCAACCATGCTGTGAAAGACAAAGATGCAGGGTCTGAAGCACTGCAGGGGAAAGGATGGGGTAACCACAGCAGCCTTGGCAAGGCAGGAAACTCAGGAGTACTACTGAAAAGAATGTCTTGGCCACTTGCCTTTCTACAGTTAGCATAAAAAGTGGGCAAGAGCATCTCAAAACCTGCTGATGAGGTGAATGGCACTTACACGTCACTGTTCTGGGCTTTTGCTGGTGCTAGTTTGTGAGCACCTAGTAAGTACGGAGCTGGAAAGATGCTCCTGACAGCAGTTCTTGTTGGACGGAAGAAAAGAGTTTTGCCAGGGGTACAGGAGCTGGTGATTTTCATTGTAATGTTCTCCAAAGTGTGCTTTTTTTGGAAGCAAAACAAAATTGTGAGGCACTTGCTGAGTGTTCAGGATCATAAACTTGTTGCTGGAGTAATGGTAAGGAGAGTTTTGGCATCTGCCAAAACCATGGATGAAAGAAGTGCAGCAGAGGTGTGTTGCCATGTTGCATCCAAGTGTGACTTGGATGACCTGAAGCCCACAGACTTCTGTAGAAGTGCCTGCAAGTACTGAGTTGTAGAATTATAGAACTGTAGAGTTTGGAAGAGACCTTTGGGATCACCAAGTCCTCAACCTACTAACCACAGCCCTTCTAATACACCCCAGAATGGCACTGGCCTTCCTGGCTGTGAGAGCACACTGCTGGCCCATGGCCATCCTTCCATCCACCAGGACTCCCAAGTCTTTCTCCCCTTCACTGCTCTCCAGCAGGTCAGCCCCCAACCTATACTGATCCCTGGGATTGTTCTTTCCCAGGTGCACAACTCTACACTTGTCCCTGTTGAACTTCTTTAAATTTCTCCCTGCTCAAGTCTCCAGCATGTCTAAGTGTCTCTGAATGGCAGCACAACTCTCTGGTGTGGCAGCCACTCCAACCAGCTTGGTGTCATCAGCAAACTTGATGACAATGCACTCCATGCCCTCATCCGGGTCATTAATGAATACATTGAATAACACTGGCCCCAGTTTCCTCCAGTTTACCACCAAAACCATCCTTTCTGCCAAAACTGGAAACTGTGGGGCCCTAGGACACCTTAACCTGGCTGAACTTGCCCTGCTGGCCCTGGGAAGCTTTGCATCCCAGAAATACAAACCTGCCAGGAGCAGCTGTCTTCATTAGCACCAGTACAAGGTCACAGTCACTGCCAGCCATCAACTTGCTGCAGGCACTCGCTTGGGTTCAACTCAGCCCTGCCCATTCCAGAAGTTGTTTCATGCTGTCCATCACAGAGTATCTCTGCTTGGAAGAGACCTCCAAACTCATCCAGTCCAACCTTCAACCCAACACTGAAAGGTCAATGCTAAACCATCTCCCTAAGCATGCTTCTTCTGAAGCTGTGGCATGTAAGAAACCTTGTGTACAAGGAATAGCAGAGGGTGAGAAAGGGCAAGCCTTGGTTCTGCTCAGTGCAGGCACTGCCTTCAAGGCAAGAATTACAGAGCACAGAGTAAGGAGGGTTGGAGATCATCCAGTCCAACCCCTCTGCGAGAGCAGGGTTGCTTGATCTAGGAATCATGTTGCACAGGAACACATCCAGGTGGCTTTTGAAAGTCTCCAGAGAAGGAGACTACATAACCTTTCTGGGCAGCCTATCCCAACTCCAGCACCCTCAAAGTGAAGAGGGATTTTTTCCTTAAGCTCAAGCACAACCTCCCCAAGTTTACATCCATTGTCCTGTCGCTGGACACCATCAAAAGGAGTCCAGCCCCATCCTCGTTACCTCCACCCTTTAGAAGCATCACTACCTTAGAGACGCCTCTCCAGATGTTTCCATTGAATCACACTATTTGATGCGTGAATCTGGGGCCACAAACACTTGTGTTTTCTTGGTCTGGAGACTTCATCTTTCTCAAAAACCTTTCTGTTGCTTTTCTGGTCTGTGCCGGTAGTTGCTGTGTCACCTCACTATCTGGAGAAAATCAGCACTCCTTTGGGCAATCCTTCTGTGGAAGTTTGGGTAATTTTTAGGTTGCTAACTCTTGCCAGCCACAAATGTTTGTCTCCCTTTGAGTCAGCTCCACTCCAGGTAGAAGAAATCCTTACACATGCCGAGATGTGGTCAGGACCTTGATCTTCTGTTTACGCAGTCTTTGCAGCTCTTTGTAGCCTCTCTGACTTTTTATGCTTCCCAAGCAAAATTACAAGTTTCCTCCTTGATGGGAAGCTAATTTGACGTGTACTTGTGATAAAGGCATTCCCTTGAACTGCAGCTCCCTTTCCTGGAGGGTTCCAGGACTTTGAGGGCTGGGATGGAGTCAGACAATGCCCTGCAATGTCGCTCTGCCTGACAGATTCTTGGCAGTCCTTACTACCCTTAAGAGACTCCATTGTGTAGACATCAATGTCTCCATCTCAACTCCTCTGAGACAGCAAGTTTGTGGCTACAAATTTGCCTTTCTAATGTTCCTTAGGCATTTTCTCATCCAGTTCAGACTCAGAAAGTTATGCTGGGGACTTGATCTGTGTGGTAGTTTGACTCAGGTCCCCTTAAGAAAGCCGTAGAGTTCTCCAGGAGGACCAGAGAGGTCCAGGAGGTGGACAGCAGAAATAATAATTTTTGTTATTCAATCCCATCGTGCTGCTAACACTTTATAAGTGAACAGCAAAGCCAAATATTTCTCTCCTCTCTCCCTTCCTTCAGCAATCTGTGGGACTCTTCTCGGGTAATTCTGGAGGGGTGATCTGCAGGGTCTGTAATCTGTAATATGGAGGGGTCTTTGGGCTGCAGTGAATTTCTTCCTGTTTGGGCCTAACAGGAGACTGGGCTGGGGGCGGGGTGGAGAAAAGGAGCACTGGGTTTGGTGGTTTAGTAAAGCTGGGGGGAGGGTTTTGGGAGAGTTCTCATATATCCTGTACCTGTATTAGGCGTTAAGGATTCAGATATTCCCTACTTCTTTTCCCTCTGCATCTTTAAATACAATTTTCTGTATTCCCCTCTAGTTCAGCAGAAGCATTTTTATTTCACTGCCTTTTTCTAAGAAAGGTAATCTTTGTTCTGTCTGCTCTACAAAGTGTCAGCAATCTGCTAGCTAGCTCCTCTGGAGTGTCAGCCACAATGTGGGTCCATCCCATTTGACTCATGGTGGCTGTCTCCTGAAGAGCTGGGTAAAGAGGAACCAAATGAGGTTCAACATGGACAAGTGCAGAATCCTGCACCTGGGAAGGAAGAATAAACTGCAGCAGTACAGGCTGGGAGGTGATCTGCTGGAGAGCAGCCCTGTGGAGAGGGAGCTGGGAGTGCTGGTGGATAACATCCATGGGACAGCAATGTGCCCTGGTGGCCAAGAGGGCCAATGGGATCCTGAGGTGTATTAGGAAGAGTGTGTCCAGCAGACTAAATGAGGTTTTCCTCCCTCTCTACTCTGCCCTGGCAAGACCTCATCTTGAGCACTGCATTCAGTTTTGGGCTCCCCAGTTTAAGAGAGACAAGGATGGCCACAAGTATGATTAGGGTACTGGAGCACTGCCTGATAAGGGACCTGGGGCTGTTTAGCCTGGAGAAGACTGAGAGAGGATTTAATCAATATTTTTAAGTATCTGAGGGCTGGGGGACAGGCTTTACTCACTTGCTCCCTGTGATAGGACAAGGATCAATGGAGGTAAGCTGCAGCACAGGAGGTTCCAGCTCAATCCAAGGTAGAACTTTTTTATTGTAAGGTTTACAGAGCACTGGAACAGGCTCCCCAGAGAGGTTGTGGAGTCTCGACTCTGGAGGCTTTCAAGGCCTGTCTGGATGCCTTCCTCTGTGACCTGAGCTAGATTGTATGGTCCTTCTCTGGCAGGGGTGTTGGACTCGATGATGTCTTTGGGTCCCTTCCAACCCTTGACATCCTGTGAGCTGTGATCCTATTCCTGTTAATTTTCAGTTATCTTTGATAGCTCAGAACATCCTCACTCAGGGAAAGGAAGAAATGTTCTTTTCCGAGGTAACATGTGACGGGAGAAGAGAAAATGGCCTCACATTACACCAGGGGAGGTTTAGGTTGGATATGAGAAGAAACATCTTCACTTGAAAGTGTTTTCAATTGCTCAAATAGGATCCCCAAAGGTATGGTTGAATCTCTATCCCTGGAGGTGTTCAAAAGAGGCAGAGATGTGGTGCAGAGTGACATGGCAGAGTTAGAGCATGGTTGGACACAATGATCTTAAAGGTCTTTTCCAACCAAAATGATTCTGTGATTCTAGGAAACCTGGGCATGGTAATCTGAAATGGGAGGCCTGAAGCTCAGGGTGGAGCAGCCCATCCGTTTGTGCTGTGGGGTGCCTACTGCAGGCTCCATTTTGACACTGGGAACTTTGAAGTGTAGGCTGAGCATAGGCAGGGGCAGCAGCTGTTTACATGCTAGCCTGGCCCCAGGGAGCAGTTCATTTAGCCTCTAAAAATTAAAGGTTAGCTCATGTCCTAGAGCAGGAAAATTCAGTTTCTACCTCCTGTGGGGGTTTTGGAGTTTGTTTGAATATTTATAGCCACAGCTTTGCCTTTTCATATTCTACAGTCAACTTGGTTTTCATTCCTGCTGAGCTCTTAGTTTCAGCATTGCCTTGTGGCAAAAGGTTCTGCTGGTAAGTGATGGGAACTCACAGTCCCAGCCAATATGTCCTGGGCTGCATCAAAAGAAGTGTGGGCAGCAGGTCCAGAAAGAGGATTCTGCCCTCTGTTCTGTTCTGCTGAGACCTCATCTGAAGCATTGGGGCCAGCTATGGAGTCTTCAATAGAAGGAAGGGAATGGACTTGCTGGATTGGATCCAGAGGAGGCCACAGAGATGCTCAGAGGCTGGAGAACCTCACCTTTGAGGACAGGCTGGGAGAGTTGGGGCTGTTCAGCCTGGATAAGAGAAGGCTCCAGAGTGACTTTAGGGCAGTCTTTCAGTAATTAAAGGGGCTGCAGAGAGGCTGAGGGGAGACTGTTCAGAAAGGCCTGTGGGGATAGGATGAGGGAAATGTTTTGAAAGTGGAGCAGGGCAGAGTTAGGTTAGATATCAGGAGGTAGTTCTGCACAAGGAGAGTGGTGAAACACTGGCGCAGGTTGCCCAGGGCTGTGGTTGAGGCCCCATCCCTGAGGTCTTTGGACGTCAAACTTGCTGTGTCCCTGTGTAGCCTGCTGCAGTTGTATCCCTGTTGAGTGCACAAGATGCCCTTCAAGGATCCTTTCCAACCCAACGCATGCATTCTGGGATGTTCCATGGCTCTGAGGGAAGGTGGTGCTTTCTCTGGGTTTTTTAATGCACCACCTCCAATTTCAGCCAGTTTCCCCAGATTCTTGGGAGACAAGATGAGACTCATCCTAGCACTTTCTTTATTTGCTCTTCATGTTCTCCCTGGGGTAAACAAGCCCAGTTGTCCGCTCGTGCCTCACAGCAGAAACTCATAACAACCTGTCCCTGCCATGGGGGAAACACAACTTGGGTTGGTTTGCTCCACCAGCAGGGCACGTTTGCAAAAGACTTTGCTCCTTACCTTTGTGCAGTTCTCTGGTGTTTGGGAAGCTCTTGGTGGTCAGCTAGCTTCTGTCAACTGGCAAACGACCTGGAAAGAGGAGCAGCAGAGTCGTAGCTGGCTGCTCTCTGTCGTTAATGGCCTTGCTCTAGTTCTCAGGCTGTGGCATTCTCCTCCTGGCCTCTTCACCCAAGTGTGTTGAGTGAAGGAAGCCTTCTTCTGTTCTACTTTAAACCTGTGTTTCAACATCACCCCGTGGGGGAAGAATGGGTTCTGCCTTAAGGAGGATGCTTTTCATGTAGCTCCATGGAGGTGAATGGGGAGACACAGGGAGGTTTCTGTGTTTCACACCACATAGAGAGCGAATTACTGCTGCAGATGGTATTTGACATAGGTCCTGCTCAGCTGCCAAGCCCTGCCCCACTTGGGTTGGTGATGCTAATAGGGACACTGAGTTGTTTCACTTCCACAGGTTGGTTTTTTTTTTTTTTTTGGTTTTTTTTTTTTTTTTTTTTTTTTTTTTTTTTCTTTTTTTTTCTTAATGTTTTTTAACATANTTTTTTGTTTTTTTTTTTGTTGGTTTTTTTTTTTACAATAGCTAAATAAATTTACATGTAAGGATTTAAAAAATTAATCTATTGGGTTATCTTGACAGATTTATGATCATGTAAAGTGTGAAGGAGTTCCTGTGTTCATCCATTTACAGTGTAAATTAATCTTGACCCTGCATGTTGATGCTTTTTTTCCCTCCTTTTAAGTTGTATTCATTGCTTCCCAGGACTTTCCTCTCTGTTTTCTTAGCAATGTACAGGTTTGCTGTGTTAATCCATGCTGGGTTTATCTAACAACTAGCTGCCCAAACAGCTTAGAAATAATGGCTCTAATGGCTGAGCATCAGGGCTGGGTTTGGGAATATTTTTAGCAGGGCAGGAGAAAAAAAAAAAAAAAAAGAAACTGTTTTTTCAAGTCCATGCAGAAGAGACATTTGTCAAGATGCTTCTTATTTAAATGACTAAAAATTAATTAGCTGGCAGTGTAAACAGAAATCCATTTGTGAATCCCAAAAACGTGAATGGCAGCGGGGGATGAGGGATATTTGCAAAAGATGGCCCGGGAGCTGTACAAACTTAAAATTAGGTAGTGGCTTATGTTGTTATCAAAAGATGGTGACACGGGAACATGCTGCTAATTCTTCAGTATGGTAGATGAGAACTGGCTCAAGTTGGGTTTGAGCAGCAGTCAGGAAAATATTGTTTGAAACAGTGTGAGGAGAAAAAAAATAAAGAGGGGTTTGGGGGTTTTCTTTTCCTGTGGTTAATGTTCTGGCTATCATTATTTGGCTATCATTAAAATTTGTGCCCGTAAGGTGCAGAAGCACCCAAGCTTTCTGCTGCAGCCTTGATTGAAACCTGCACTGGAGAATCCACAGCTCAAAAGTCAATTGAGAGTTTCTGGCGTCTCTGAGCAGAGTTCAATGTGAATGTTGCTAGCCCAGACTTAGGGGTTAGGCTCTTTCCTAATTGCTGAGGAGGGTTCTGGTTGATGCCAAGTGAAGGGAAGGCAAGGCAAGGCAAGGCAAGGCAAGGCAAGGCAATGCAAGGCAAGGCAAGGAAAGGAAAGGAAAGGAAAGG
>VWZI01019401.1:0-12221 GCA_013396835.1 Psilopogon haemacephalus
CAGTTAAATCTTTGAGGCTATTTCCTTTTCCTCTTCCTCTTCCTCAGATGGACAAGAATTACTCAGTTCCTCTTTTGACCCATATTTTGAGCCTGTTTTGGCTTTAGCTTTCGCAGGGGCTAGTGTGACAGAAGATGGAGCTTGTGGTTGGTCAGAATTTTGGGAAACCTGAACTAGTACCACATTGGCATCTACATTGTCTTTTGCAGTACAATCAGAATTGATGGTCTGAGCTGCTGAATTACGTTCAGAAGGCTGCTTATCAGAGTAGACTTGTGTTTGGGAACTCTGTGCCTCTTTTAATATAAACAATCTCCAGACTCTTATGTCTTATGTAAACAATGTCCAGGTGTGCAGCCAGACTCTGTTGTTTGTACTGAAGAATTTTGATATTTACGTTTCCTGGACCGATCAATCTGTTTTTTTAAAGCCATAGCAGAAGTTTTTAGTGCCAAAGCCAAAATTGATATTAAATTCATAATTAATGGAAAAAACTATCACACAGCTTAAATATACCACGGTCGCTGCGGAGTAGAAATTCTCACAGGGGTCAGGAATCAAAGTCTGCAGCAAAATCACTCATATGAATGCCGTTGAGTAACTAATATTTCCTGATTTATTAAAAGCATCAAAAACAACATTGGATGCTAATTCAGTTAAATTTAGCCCTACATATCCGAAAAAATAGTCTCCATAATCCCAAACCATCTTTTTAAACTTCCACCAGGCCATATTTCAAATATAGGTACCAATTGTTGCCACAAGCCATTGTGTTGGTTTGAGCTAATTGGAGAATTTGAGTGAGAAATTAGACTATTGGCTGAGAGAGAGTTAAACCTACACTGTCACTTCACCGAGTTTCACTGAGACAGAGAAAAACAAATTGTTTTGGGAAATGTTCTGAAAACATCCAGATAAGCCAGTCTGCTTGCGGGGCCAGTCTGCTCTGGGTCCATGCTGGCTTCAGCAGCATTTTCCTTTGTCTCTCTGCCTTTGAACTAATTCAGAGTTAAATCACTAAAATTACTAATTTCTTTTCCTATCATTAATCTCCCTGATCTTCAGCTTATCTGCAGCATCATCAAGTGGTGAGATAAAGCTGGGGGAAGGGGGGAAAGGCGGTAGGAGGGTTTTGGTTACCCTCTTCTGGGGATTTTGGTCTCCGGGAGGAGTGTGGTGTGTATTACCCTTTTTACTGTATATTTCTGTAAATATCTGTTATATCTTGTAAATATTTGCTTGTCTATTTGCATTGCTGTAAATATAAAGCTTCATTTATTAACTTCCAGTGTGTTTTTCTGAGATTCAGCCGGGGTTTTAAAAAGGTGGGGGGGCAGGTCACTGCAAACCCACTACAGCCGTCTATGCGAAAACCAGAAAATTAGAGAAGGAAAATCTGAACACAGTACCCAGATCAGCTTCATTTTTAACTTCCAGGATTTAATCAACAGTCAAACAGATGTAATTAAACCTCAAGCCTCACGTTGGGTAAGCCAATTTAAAAATGTAGTGGGTTTGCAGCTACCTGCACCCCCCGCACCTTTATAAATCCTGGCTAAAACTCAGAAAAACACTGGAAGTTAATAAATTAAGCTNCAGAAAAACACTGGACGTTAATAAATTAAGCTTTATATTTACAGCAGTGCACAATATACAAGCATCTGATATTTACAAGATATAACATATATTTACAGAAATATACAGTTAAAAAGGTAATACACACACCACACCCCTCCTGGATACCAAAATCCCCAAGAGAGGGTAATCAACTCCCACCCTACCACCTTTCCCCCCTTCCCCAGCCTTATCTCACCACCTGTTGATGCTGCAGATAAGATGAAGATCGGTCAAAGATTAGTAATAGGAAGGAATTAGTAGTTTTAGTGATTTTACTCTGAATTAGCCAGGACCGAGAGACAAAGGAGAGAGCGGCCAGAGCCAGCACAGACAGAAGCAGACTGCTAATCTGGTTGTTTGGAGAACAGTTCTTAAAACAACTTTTTTTTTCTTTCTCTGTGAAACTCAGTGAAGTGACACTGTGTTTAACTCTTTCTCAGCCAATAGTCTAATTTCTCACTCAAATTCTCCAATTAGCTCAAACCAACACAGGTAGTAAAGTAAGCATCAATGCTCTTATAATTAGTTGATTTTTAAAATATAGCAAAGTATTTTTTAATTACTTGCAGCAGCAGAATAAAACAAAACGCGTCCACTCAGTGCTACATCTAGGGAGGAAGAGCAGTGCTTCACTACTGCCAAACACATATATTACTTAATTTTTTTTAGTATTTCCATTTATTTAATATTGTTACTCAGAAATATTCACAGCATTAGCACAACCCTTTATAATAAAGTATTGTTGTTCTAATTAAAGGAAACAAGATTGCTAGTCAAAAATCTTTAGTGTTATGGCAGGTTGACTTGTTTGCCTACCAACTACCCACACCTACCTGCTCTCTCACCTCCCCCTCAACTAGAATGATGCAGAAAATAAAATTAAAGAGTCGAGATAACTGCAGAGATCAGTTACTGTCACAGGCAAAACAGATTCAATTTGGAGGGAAATTATTTCACTTATTGCTGATTTAAAATCAGTGTAGGATAGTGCAAAGCAACAGCGAAACTTTAAAAACTTTCTCACTTCTTCCCAAGTAAAACGTCACTTAATTTGCAACTCCTCTACCTATGTCCCACCCCAAAAGTTGCGGAGGGAGGGGTAACAGGGGTTGTGGTCAATTCACAACAGCTTCTCTCTGCCATTCCTTCCTTTACACTTTCCCTTGCCTTTCCTCATCTGTGAGGAGCCACCCCTGCAGATGCCCACTACAAAAACCTTGCCATGTAAATGAAATACAGTTCTGTAACACAGTAAGCCCTTGGGAGTCTATGACTCAAACATGACATGATTATGGAGGATAGGATGGAGTAGGGCTTTGTTTAGAGGTTTCATAACATTTCAGCTCTAGCATCAGAGATTTCATACGTAACATTTCCTTCTCCATTATAATTAACCACACAGGGAAAAAGTAAAATGCAGCAATTTCCTCTGTATAAAATAAATGGGCATTACAATAGGCATCTATTTTCCTCTATGATACACTCAAAATTAGGAGCCTATTACAACTACAATATTGTACCAGAGAGCTCTAATGGGTACCAGAAGTAAATCTACTTTAGCCAATGTTTAAAACTAACACTACAAAACTGAAACAAACCAGCAATTAAATTAAATAAAAACATGGTGGATTGTAACACCAAAAATACAGGTTTTAGTAAATAACTGTTTTCCAGTTTCAGACAGGATTTTGCAACACTTTCTCTATGACCTCCAAGATAACATAAAATCACCCTAGTAAAATCTGTAGGCATCCCAAAAACCAACTAAATTGACAAACGATGAGGCAAGCCACTTATTTGCAAAAGTTATCTGAGTTCCTGTGTAAGACAGACTTTTCTGAAAGCATGCAAGGACAAGATCATCTGTAACAGGAAAATTATGCCAATTTTATGAAGTAGTGTTTGTGTCTTGAAAAGCTGCAGCTCTGAATGGACCCTTGGGCATCACCACAAATGAACATGTGAATGTGAAACCACAGTGATGCAGTTATGGCCAAAAGGAGAGCATAACTAGAAGGTAGCAACACTTTCATATAAGAGACACAGACAGCTCTCTTCATCTGTATTTCAAAAACTGAAAAATGGTTCAGACTGGAGTTAAAAAAAAAAAAAGACTAAAGACTAAGAAACTGGTCAGCGCCTGCCATTATTTACACTAGGAAGATATCTGACAGATTGCTTTTTAACAACAGAAGACAGAGTAAAGTCAAGCAAGTGTAAGATATCTACACAAATTTGCACTAAAAACAAAAAATACAGTGATGATAATAAGCATGTTAAACAACCTAACAGGTGAGTGTAGTGGGTTTGCAGTTACCTGCCCCCTCACCTTTCATAAACCCCAGCTAAAACTCAGAAAAACGCTAGAAGTTAATAAATGAAGCTTTATATTTACAGCAATGCAAATATACAAGCAAATATTTACAAGATATAACAAATATTTACAGGTATATACAGTAAAAAAAGGTAATACACACACCACACCCCTCCCAGAGACCAAAATCCCCAAGAGAGGGTAACCAAACTTCCCCCTACCACCTTTCNGTGACACAATGTGTTTAACTCTCTCTCAGCCAATAGTCTAATTTCTCACTCAAATTCTCCAATTAGCTCAAACCAACACAGTGAGATAGGAACTTTTAATTTTTCATTTTAGAGTACCACCAGCAGAATGGTTTCACAGAATCACAAAATGTTAGGGTTGGAAGGGAATTCAAAAGACATCTAGTTCAGCTCCCCTGCCAGAGCAGGACTACCTATCATAGATCATGCTGGACCACATCCAGGCAGGTCTTGAATACCTCCAGGGAGGAAGACTACACAACTGCCCTGTGCAGCCTGTTCTTATCTTCTGTCACCCTCACAGTGAAAAAAGTTTTCCTCACATTTACATGGAATGTCCAACCAGTGATATAATCTCTCTTATTAAATTATTCCATCATGTGGTGGTTCAGCAGTTCCCCCCCCCACCACACACTTTGAAATAACCCAGGCTAGACTCAGCTGGCTAGAAGTTAAGGAATGAAGCTTTATATTTACAGCTTTGCACAATATACAAGCAGATATTTACAATATGTAACAGATATTTACAGATATATACAGTAAAAAAGTGACACAGAACCCCACATCCCTCACGGAGATTAAAAAAAATCCCTAAGAGGGTTTTCTAACCACCGTACCACCTTCCTCCCTTCCCAATCTTACCTCACCATCTGTCTAATGCAGCAGATAAGCAAAGGTGAACCAGCCAGGGGGACTAGCAGCAGGAGAGAAGTTAGTTAAATTATTCAGATCCAGCTAGGAAGGTAGGAAGAAACATGCAGCAACCAGAGAAGCTCAAGCAGCTTCAACAGCTCCAGCATCTCTGTCTTATCTATGTTTGGGTTACAACTGTCAAACATTTTATTTCTTCTTCAGTAAACCTACGAGTGAAGTAGCACCATCAAAGTTTTCCTTTCTCAGCCTATAGTCTGATTTCTTACTAAAATCCTCAAATTAGTTCAAACCAGCACACATCACCTGGTTATGCCATCATAAAAGGCTGTCAGGTTGGTCAAACATCACTTCCCCTTGGTAAAACCATGTTGACTGCTCCTAATGACCCTCCTTCCTTGATATGCCTAAGATAATATTCCAGGCATAGATTTGCGGCTGACCGGTCTATAGAGTTACCTGGGTTTTCCGTCTCACTGTTTTTGAAGATTGGGGTGACATTTACCTTTCCCCAATCCCCAGGCACCTCTCCTGTCCACAGCACTTACTAAAGATAATGGAGATTGGTCTGGCAATGATCTCTGCCAGGTCGGTCAGCACCTATGGGTGCATGTCATCAGGATCCATGGATTTATGGGTCTGGGTCAGGACTGCTAACAGGATGTCACCCAAATTGAATATACAGGTCCAACGAAAGACATTTACTCTGGAACATTTACAAACTCTATAGCTTAAAATTTTAATGTACAATCAACAGAAATCTACAAAGCTATGTAAGTACTGCATACACCACTAACACTGGAAAGCTATATCTGAAAACCCTGGCTTTATGCATTCTGAAAAGATACTGGAATATGTGAAACACTACATTACTTTTAGGACTTAAATGGCTAAAAATGTGAGTTCATGTAGTTGCATAATATTATATTAAAATCATGCTTTTTAATATAAATACTGGGTTTTGATAAATTAGTCTCTTGACAAAAATTATTAACACATGAATCTCTCTCTAGGGTGTGCAATTAAAATATCTCAGGCAATTTCTAAGCTTTTCTCAACAATTCTAGTTCTATTAAAACAACATTTATGGAAAACAAACAGTTGTTAAAGTTTGTTTTGAGGAAATTACATATAGACATACACATTTGCACACACTATATAAGGGGGGAAATTCAGAGCTACTAAAAAACGTACTGTCATGCACACAGTTGAGATGTGGGAAATAAATCAAACTTGTGGAGAATGAAGGTTTTTTGGAAACTCACGTGGCTGAATATATAGAGATAAAACTCCTATTCTTTAAATTTACAATATTCTAGTCAGCTACAATAACTTATATCACATGCTACAAAGACAACACATCTAAAACTTACGTCCTATTGCCAGCTAACTCACACAACAATATGGAGCAGCATCTGCAACATAAAAGAAACAGGGACACACAATTCAATGATTTTAGGTATGGCAGTAAAATGTTTCAGTATGTTTTGTATGAAAACTCAGTCCTTGCATAAACTCAGAAAATATTTTATTCTCTTTTTCTTCAAATACTGAACAGTCAAGCATGAAACCTCAATAAAATCAATTAAACAACTGCTTCACTTAGCTAAAAATACATCAGCATTTATTTTTCCATGTTACCACTTCCATATTAATCCATAGAAACTGTATTTATTAAAAGTAAAGTTCCACAGAAAGAATGAAAAGTAACTTTGTGAACAATAATAGAGTATAAAATAAAGGCACAGTCAAAATTGTCTCATACTAAAACTATTATTATATTTTGTAAACTTCTTGAGATCGTGGACTTTTTCCCATTTTCACCACATCCCCTTGTCATAACAAAAAGGCAGGAAAAGGTTTTGAAAACAGTTTTTACACTACGTAATTTTAAATTGGATTTCAGAATATTTTCAATAACTACTCACTAAAATCAAGTCAATTACAAAACTCCCCAAATAATTTGCACACAATACATCCAGATGCTCAAAAAGCCATTAAGTATTTACCCAAAAGTTCAGATTTCCAGTTTGTGCTGGTTTGAACTAATTGGAGAATTTGAGTGAGAAATTAGACTATGAGAGATGAAAATACATGATGTCACTTCACTCACAGCTTTACTGAAAAAAAACAAAAAAACAATTGTTTTAAGAGTTGTAACCCAAATATAGATAAGTCAGAGAGCTCCAGACCACTCTGGGCTGTGGCTGCTTTCTTGCATGCTCCTTTCTCCCTGCCTTTTGTAGCTGATTTTCAATAATTCCACTAACTTCTTTTCTACTGCTAACTCCCTGGCAGATCTACCTTCACCTATCTCCTGCATCAACAGATGGTGAGATAAGATTGGGGATGGGGTAAAGGTGGTAGGGGTGGTTAGAAAACCCCTCTTAGGGATTTTGATCTCTGGGAGGGGTGTGATGTTTCCATATTACCTTTTCACTGTATATATCTGTAAATATCTGTTATACATCGTAAATATTTTCCTGTATATTGTGCATAGCTGTAAATATAAAGCTTCATTTATCAACTTCCAGCTTTCTGAGTCCTAGCATGGGTTATTTCAAAGGGTGGAGGGGCACGTAACTGTTAAACCACCACATACTTTTAATGGCTTACCCAACATGAAGCTTGAGGTTTAATTACATGTGTTTGATTGTTAATTAATCCTGGAAGTTAAAATGAAGCTGACCTGGCTGTTGTACTCAATTATTCCTTCTGTGACTATGTGGTTTTTACATAGATGGCTTGTGGAAACAATTGGTACTTTTATATGGAATCTGGCATGGAGAAAGTTTAAGAAGATGGTCTGGGATCATGGGAACTATGTTTTGGGTTACACTGGCTTAAATATAACGGAAATAGCTTCAAATGCTGGTTTTGATGCTTTTAATTAATCAGAAAATATTAGCAGTCAAATGAGCTATTCTACAGCACTGGTACAAGTTATTTTGCCAAAGAACAGTATTCCTGACACTTGTCCAAATTTTTATTCAAAGATCACGGTGATATATTTAACCTGTGTCATCATTTTCTTATTAATTATAATTTTATTCTTAATTTCTGCTCTGAGTCTAAAAAAGTCAGCTGTGATTTTAAAAAACAGATAGATCATGCCAGGAAATGAAAACAAAATAGTATCTCGGTCCAAACAGTATCAGAGTCTGGCTGTATACTCGGACAATATACTATAAAGAAGATACCGTGACAAATACTTCTGAACATGAAGTAAAAACAACTCATAAGGCTGCAGAAAGTCCTTCTGCAGGTAGTTCGACTTCTCAGACAGCAACTTTTGATTCCAATGTAAAAAGATTCTAATGTGCCAGCAGCTCAGGTTTCCCAAAATTCAAATCCATTACAAGCTCCGTCTTCTGTTAAACTGGCCCCTGCCAAAATGAAAGCTAAAATTGCATCAAAACATGGGTCAAAAGAGAATCTAGGAAGTGGAACAGGTACCTCTGATGTGCAGGAAGAGGAAGAAGAGGAGAAACCTAAAGATCTGACCAGTTTACTTAGATCTAAATATGAGGACAACATAAGATTAGTTAACAGGACAGAGGATGGCTCTCTGGAGATTAAGAATGCTGTTAGTAGAGTTTGGTTTGGCCTGGCACCAACAGACCAGCAGGAAGAAGAGGAGGAGAAGGATGACATCCAAGGCTCTAATGATCCCCTCAGTGAGGTCAGGGAAAGAAATACTATATGGAGTCAGGAGAGCCAATCCTAAACTGGCTGGTGAGATGCTGTACTATTGGTGCAAATTCCCTACAGGTAGGAGACAAGCTTGCAAAGCAGCTAGGCCCACTTGCAGAGGAGACTGGAGTGGACAAACATCTGGCAATCAATCTTGGTGTGGTCACCTTGTGGACACGTCTTCTGTTGGCTGTAGGTATGAGATATACCTCCTGAGATGACTTGCCATGGGTAGCTAGGAAGTGGAACACAGTTGAGCAGGGAATTAAGCTTCTGAAGGAGTTTGCTGTGAAGGAAATGCTTTATGGAAATCATGGCATACATGAGCCTGATAACATTCCTCTTGGGATAGGTCTCATGAACAAGATTATTAAGCTTGCCCCTTCATCCTATGCTAACATCTTGGCTAGCAAGTTTCTATCAAAGGGTGATAGTGGAAGGCTCACTGTTGGCGAGTTCACTGATCAACTGAGAGAAGTAGAGGACAGCTTGTCACATACTACTCTAATCTCTGCCATACAAATTATGACTATAGAGATAAAAGATAGCACAAAAGAACTTAAGGAGGAACTCAAAACTTCCATCTCCAATCTCGCAAAGGATACTATCCCATCATCATCTGACTGGGTGCATGTTTCTGATATCAGGAACAGATACCACCTCCTGAAAGGCAATTCCGGCCCAAGAGATAAATTCCACCTAGACATCAGCAATCACGTGCCTCACACTGGATACTCCTGCGTGACCAATTTGGTGAGAACATGAGCAAATGGGATGGTCAATCTTCTTCAGTCCTTTCAAAGGGAGTCAGAGAACTGCAGAGTGGCAGAAACAGAGGCAGCAATGTCAGAAGAGTAGCTGTCACTTCTTCAGTTCCTCAGAGCAATTGCAATTATTCTAATAATTGTAATTCCTCTCACAACAACACCACCAACCACTGTGTACACCCTACATGCCATGTTCAGCATTAGGGGTACCCTTCCTCTAGCCAGGAGGAGGAAAGGGATAGTGGAGAAAACCAAATCTATTGGAATGTATTCATTAGGTGGCCTGGCAGCTCATAGGTTCGGAAACACAGAGCTTTAGTTGATACAGGTGCTCAGTGTACTTTGTTGCCATCAAATTGCAAAGGGACAGAAGTTCTAACTATTTCTGTAATCACTGGTGGATCTCAAGAGTTAACTAAGTTGGAGGCTGAGATAAGTTTAGCTGGTAAAGAGTGGAAGAAACATTCTATTGTAACTGGCCCTGATGCGCCTTGCATTTTGGGAATTGACTTTTTGAGACAAGGTTGTTTTAAAGATCCTAAGGGTCATAAATGGGCTTTTCGTACAGCCACCTGTAGAAACTGAGGATGGTAAATTGAAACAGTCCATTAGACCTGAACTTTCAGATGAATCTGCAGTTGTGGGACATCATGATATAGAGGACATGAAACTAGCAATTGCTACTGAAACTGTGCATCAGAAGCAGTACCGAATTAACTGTGCCTCTTTGTTGCCCATTCTTCAGCAGATTCGTCAACTGCAAAGTCAGAAGGTCATTGAGAAAGCTTATTCTCCTTTCCACAGTTCTATCTGGACCGTGCACAAACCTAATGGTGACTGGCGCCTCACATTGGGCTTCCATGCCGTCAGCAAGGTGACTCCAGCCATGAATGCAGCTGTACCAGCCATGCTGGAACTCCACTACAAGCTGGAATCGAAGGAAGCCAAATGGTATGCTACCATAGATATTGCTAATGCTTTCTTCTCTATTCCCATAGCAAAGCAATGCAGGCCTCAGTCTGCATTCACCTGGAGACGAATCCAGTATCAATTTAACTGTCTGCCTCAGGGCTGGAAACACAGTTCAACAATCTGTCACTCAGTGATTCACAACGCACTGGAGAAAGGTAAAGCTCCAGAACACATACAATTCATCAGCAACATCATTGTGTGGGGCCAAACTACTGAGGAAGTCTTCGAGAAAGGTAACAAAATAATTGACATTCTGTTGCAAGCAAGTTTTGCCATCAAAAGAGACAAGGTCAAAGGACCTTCCAGAGAAATTCAATTTCTGTGAGCGTTGTGGCACGATGGACGCCATCACATTGTGCAGGATGTGATAAACAAGGTCTCCACCACGGCAGCACCCACACTCTATCTTTCTTGGGTGCAGTAGGATTCTGGAGACTACACATTCCTGGATTCAGTCAAATTGTCAAACCTCTGCATGATGTGACTTGTAAGATAAACCATTTCGACTGGGGACCTGAAAAACAAGCAGCTTTCGATCAGATAGAGCAAAAAGCAGTCCATGCTGTGGGACTGGGACCTGTACGATCTGGTCCAGATATTAAAAACACAGCTGCGAGTGACAATGGTCCAACTTGGAGTCTTTGGCACAAAGCTCCAAATGAAACACGTGGACGTCCTCTTGGTTTCTGGGGAGGTGGTTACAAAGGTTCAGAGGCAAATTACACTGCAACTGAGAAAGAAATACTAGCAGCCTATGAGGGAGTGAAAGCAGCTTCTGAAGTGATTGGAACTGAGTCACAATTGCTTTTAGCTCCTAGATTGCGTGTTCTAAACTGGATGTTCAAAGGCAAAGATTCATAACCGCATCACTGCAACCTGGTCTAAATGGATAGCTTTGATAACCCAACAAGCATGCATGGATAATCTTGATCGACCTGGTCTCGTAGAAGTGATCACCAACTGGCCGGAAGGCACAATCTCTACAAAACCTCCAGAAGAGAAGCCAGTTCATGCTAAAGAAGCTCCTCCCTATGGTGATCTTTCTGATCAGGAAAAGAACTATGCTTTGTTCACAGATGGTTCCTGTCGTCTTGTTGGGAACAAGCGAAAGTTAGCAGTCTGGAGTCCTACCAGGAGAGCGGCTGAAGCGAAAGACAGAGAAAGTGAATCCAGTCAATTCGCTGAGGTAAAAGCAGTCCAACATGCTCTTGATGTGGCTGAACGGGAAAATTGGCCTATCCTTTACCTCTACACCAACTCATGGATGGTAGCCAATGCTCTATGAGGTTGGCTAAAGGACTGGAAAAAGAGTGGTTGGCAGAGGAAAGAAAAGCCTATTTGGTGTCCTGACCTATGCACGACTGGATAGGACTTCAGTGAAGGTGCGGCATATAGACGCAAACATCCCTAAAAATAAAACTACTGAAGAACATCAACACAACCATCAGGCAGACCAAGCAGCTAAAATTTCACAAGTTGACAACGAACAGTGACTTTGATCTTGATTGGACACACTGAGGTGCACTGTTCTTAGCTTAGGCCCATGATTCATCTGGACATCAAGGCAGGAATGCAACATACGAATGGGCACTTGATAGGTCAATTGACTTATCCATGGACGCTATCACCCAAGTCATACATGAATGTGACATCTGTGCTGCTATTAAGCAAGCCAAGGGACTTCAAACCCTATGGGATGGTGAGAGATGGTCAAAGTACAAGTTATGGTGAAGCGTGGCAGACTGACTACATCACTTTACCTCGTTCTCATTCTGGCAAGCAGTATGTGCTAACGATGGTAGAGGCAAGCACTGGATGGCTGAAAACCTATCCAGTTCCACATGCTACTGCATGTAACACCATTCTTGGCTTTGAGAGACAAATCATGTGGAGACAAGGAACTCCAGAGAGAAGTGAATCAGACAATGGTACTCATTTCAAGAACAATCTTGTGAAAAA
>VWZI01019404.1:8686-42144 GCA_013396835.1 Psilopogon haemacephalus
AGAATAGAATAGAATAGAATAGAATAGAATAGAATAGAATAGAATAGAATAGAATAGAATAGAATAGAATAGAATAGAATAGAATAGAATAGAATAGCAATGGAATGGAATGGAATATGATAGAACAGAATGGAATAGGAGTAGAATGGAATGGAATAGAATATACAGAATAGAATGGAATAGGAGTAGAATGGAATGGAATAGAATATATAAAATAGAATAGCATAGGAGTAGAATGGATTAGAATATAATAGGAGTGGAATAGAATAGAATAGAATAGAATAGAATAGAATAGAATAGAATAGAATAGAATAGAATAGAATAGAATAGAATAGAATAGAATAGAATAGAATAGAATAGAATAGAATAGAACAGAACAGAACAGAATAGGCCAGGTTGGAAGAGATCTCCAAGATGATCCACTCCAACCTATCACCCAGCCCTAGCCAATCAACTAGACCATGGCACTAAGTGCCCCATCCAGTCCTTTCTTGAGCACATCCAGGGACGGTGACTCCACCACCTCCCTGGGCAGCCCATTCCAATGGCAAATCACTCTCTCTGTGAAGAACTTCTTTACAGTGAGGGAGGTGAGACACTGGAACAGGTTGCCCAGGGAGGTTGTGTCTGCTCCCTCCCTGGAGGTGTTCAAGGCCAGGCTGGATGAGGCCTTGAGCGACCTGTTCTAGTGGGAGGTGTCCCTGCCTATGGCGGGGGAGTGGAACTGGATGATCTTTGAGGTCTTTTCCAACCTAAACCATTCTATGATTCTATGACAATTCATCACTACAGTAACTAATATCCAGCCCATACCTCCCCCGGCACAACTTGAGACTGTCCCCTTGTTCTGTTGCTGGTTGCCTGGGAGAAGAGACCAATCCCCACCTGGCTACAACCTCCCTTCAGGTAGTTGTAAACAGCAATGAGGTCCCCCCTAAGGACTGTTTCATTGAAGTTACTCAGGGTCTCTGTCATGAAAGGTCCCGAATAAAGTCTCCTGCCTTTGCATAGCCTTAGTCTGGACCCCTGTTATGCGGCTCACAGAGGAACAAATCAGTCTCTGGAGACAGCCATGCCAGAACAGCAGCCCACAGCTGTGAGGCAAAGCAGGACAGCATCTTTACTGAGTAGGGTCTTTTTCTGGGATCACCCCACCGCATGCTTACCCACCTGAATCCTTCCTCATCCTATCCACCACTGGAGTTGTGGTAGTCTACGTCACACCCTGCAGAGCTCACTGCCTTGTGCTGTGCCACCAGGCATTCATACATGGGGACTATGCCCTTGTCCTCAGGCCTTTCTTCATGATCCTTGCTCCAGCCTGTACTATGGCTTCTGTTGTGGCCATTTGGAGCACCCTACAGAGCTCACTGCCTTGTGTTGTGCCACCAGGCATTCATTCATGGGGACTGTGTCCTTGTCCTCAGGCCTTTCTTGGTGATCCATAGTCCAGCCTGTGGCTTCTGCTGTGGCATTTGGAGCAATCAGCTTCCTGTCGTGGCTAGATTTGGGTCTTGCAGTCCAGCCTGGGAGTGTGCATTTGCCAAAGTGAGATGTCACTGCATGAAAGCCATGCACAATGTACTGGGAAGGTTTGGGGGCTTCAGTGCCACTCACCCCAGAGTCTGCGGGCATGGATTTAGCCCTACAGCCTTGTCCAGGGGAGCACTCAGTGTCTAGCAGTGGTTGGAGGACCACCCTCCACCACAAGGTTTGCATCTTGCCAAAGTTCAGCGGTGGTGGTGGTGGTGGGAAACACTGGTGTGTGGGAGGGACCCTTCTTCAAAGGCAGAGTCAGAGCAGAGGGAGCCCAGAGTTACCAGTGCCACTTTAACTACAAGGTAATGGACTCCCCCACGCTTGGGCTGAGCTCTCCTCCTGCCTTTGCAGGAATAGTAATGATCGTCAAGGTAGAGCTAATGAGACGTGCACATCTTGAAAGGATCGTGGCTTCTGAGGTAAAATTAAAAGAAAAAAGAAAAGAAAGACTGAAGGAAGGACAGAAAGCCCAACTGCACTGCCTTGGCCAGTGAGGTCGCCCATCCATCCTGCCTGCTTCTTGACAGGATCACCCCTAACCGACCAGCTTTGTTTGCTGCTCCAACTCCTGCTCAGCCCAGGGAGCCTGTTCCTCTCCTTGAGACCCCTGCACAGTCTGTCTGCAGGTTCTGGTTCTTGGGATGAGGGAGCAGGGCAGTGCTGGGTATGCAGGAACATCGTAAGCAGCAACTTTGCTGGGCAAGTGGTAGTAGAGCAGGCAGCCCAGCTGCAGGGTGACACATGATCACAGGATGTCAGGGGTTGGAAGGGACCCAAGGAGATCATCGAGTCCAACTCCACTGCCAGAGCAGGACCAGACAATCTAGCACAGATCACAGAGGAACAGGTCCAGACAGGCCTTGAAAGTCTCCAGAGAAGGAGACTCCACAGCCTCTCTGGGGAGCCTGTTCCAGTGTTCTGGGACCTTTTACAGTAAAGAAGTTCTCCCTTGTGTTGAGGTGGAACCTCAGCTGTAAGGGTAGCAGAATTAGGAAGTGGAATAGGAGAAAGGTGTACAAGGAGATGAAAGACACTTAAATACCCTGTCTTGGGCTGGTTGAAGATGTGGGAGTGATGGTGCTGCCAGCCCTGTCTGGCTTATCTCTCTCTCCACTTCTTGCTCCCAGGTCTGGGGTGCTGCATTTGACAGTTCCAGGCATACCTAAAAATACTGTCTAGATGCCAGGGAGTTAATCATAGAATGGTTTAGGTTGGAAGAGACCTCAAAGATCATCCAGTTCCAACCCCCCTGTGCCATAGGCAGGGACACCTCCCACTAGATCAGGACACTCAAGACCTCACCCAACATGGCCTTGAACACCTCCAGGGAGGGAACAGCCACAACCTCCCTGGGCAACCTGTGCCAGTGCCTTGCCACCCTCACTGTGAAGAACTTCTTCCTAACATCCCATTTAAATCTCCTCTCTGCCAGTTTAAACCCATTCCCCCTCGTCCTGTCATTACAAGACCTTGTGAATAGTCCCTCCCCAGCCCCCTCCTGTAGGCCCCCTTCAGATACTGGAAGGTTACTCTAAGGTCTCCTGGAAGCCTTCTCTTCTCCAGGCTGAAAAGTCCCAACTCCCTCAGCCTGTCCTCATAGCAGAGGTTGTGCAGCCCTCTGATCATCTTTGTGGCCCTCCTCTGGACTCTCTCCAGCAGTTCCATGTCCTTCTTGTGCTGGGGGCTCCAGAACTGCACACAGTACTGCAGTGGGGTCTGAAGAGAGCAGAGTAAAGGGGCAGAATCCCCTCTCTTGCCCTGTTGGCCATGCTTCTCTTAATGCATCCCAGGACACGGTTGGCTGTCAGGTCCCCCCAAATGCCTGTCCTGCATAGTCCCCCTGTTGCCACTGGAAAATGACCCATGGGCACTTCTTGTGGAAGAGAGGCTGTGTGAATCGTGCTGAGCCAGGATCTGGCCCTTTGGGAAGCGCTGATGGGGAAGCAGGGGCATTTGCATGACTGCCTGCACACACGTTGCCCCCCTACCCCCCCCCATTCTTACTGTTCTAACTTCAGAGGCTACACTGGTACACAGCAGCCAAACTAAATGAGGAGAGAAATGATCAGTCAAATATTTCTTAAATCCTGTCTTTAAGAGCTAAGTGCTTGGCTGGAACTTGTAAGGCAGGTAATGAGGCTCTCTTCAGATCAGCTTGTGATGTGGAAACTGCTAGATTGACCAGGCTGCAACTGGAAGAAAGCTCTGCCACAGCCAGGGATGGCACAGCACAGAACTCCCCACGCTCCAGCACTCTGCCCCAGCCTGCTGCCACCCGCAGATCCCTGCTGCCTGTGCCAGGGATCATTATCCTCATCCTGCGAGGAGTAAAACACAGCTGGAACTGGGGGGAGCAGCACAAAACTGGGTAACTCCTGTTCACATAGGAGGATGTGTGTGCCAGTCAGTGCATTGGAGCCTAGCTCCAGTTTTCTCCAGGCATGAAGGCAGTGTCCTAGAGGACCTCTATCCCTCCCATGGGATTCTTGCCAGTTTTCTGTTTTAAGCTGATAAATTCGGTTTTGTTGCAAAAAATCAGAGTTGCTTCAGTCCTTGCAGTGGCTGTGTGAGGCAGAGTGCTCGTAGCTCCTTTCCAGCAGGTGCAGAAGGACAAGTAAGGCGTTGTCATTCTTTCAGCAGCATTGGTAGGACTGGTCCTTGCTTTTCCAGACGCCAACCTTCCCGCTGCTGTTGGGACACCAGCACTGCTTGTCCACAACAGGACAGCATCTTTGCAAGGCACCTTACAGAGCAGATGGGCTGCTTTGCTAGAGGAAAAGTGGCAAAGCTGGGCAAGATGAACTCTACCAAGTGTCTCATCTGAACTCCAAAGTGTTCACTTCTCCTTTAGGATGGGACTGGCAAAGAAACTGGTCTTACCTGGCTGCTCTGCACTACTGCTGGTGCCAAGCCTGTGTGCTGTATCATAGAATCATAGAATCAGTCAGAGTTGGAAGGGACCACAAGGATCATCTAGTTTCAACCCCCCTGCCATGCCCAGGGATACCCTACCCTAGATCAGGCTGCCCACAGCCTCATCCAGCCTGGCCTTAAACACCTCCAGGGATGTGGCCTCAACCGCCTCCCTGGGCAACCCATTCCAGGCTCTCACTGCTCTCATGGTGAACAACTTCCTCCTCACATCCAGTCTGAATCTCCCCACCACCAGCTTTGCTCTGTTCCCCCTAGTCCTCTCACTACCTGATAGCCTAAAAAGTCTCTCCCCAGCTATTTTTATAGGCCCCCTTCAGATCCTGGAAGGCCACAAGGTCACCTGGGAGCCTCCTCTTCTCTAGACTGAACAGCCCCAACTCTTTTAGTGTGTCCTCATAGCAGAGGTGCTGCAGCCCTCTGATCATCCTCGTGGCCCTTCTCTGGACACGCTCCAGCATGTCCACATCCCTCTTGTAGGAGGGGCTCCAAAACTGGATGCAGTACTCCAGGTGGGGTCTTACCAGAGCGGAGTAAAGGGGGAGAATCACCTCCCTCAACCTGCTGGCCACACTTCTCCTGATGCAGCCCAGAATCTGGTTGGCTTTCTGGGCTGCAAGTGCACACTGCTGCCTCATTTTGAGCTTCTCCTCCACCAGCACCCCCAAGTCCCTCTCCTCAGGGTTGTTCTCCAGCCAGTCACTGCCAGGCCTGGATTTGTGCTTGTTTCTCCTTGTAGTGCTATGCCCTCTTTCTGCTTTGTATCCAGGTTTTTGGGGGTTTTCTGTTGTTAATTATTGAGATGTAATAATGTGATTAGTGCACTATTAAAAAAATGGCTGATATGATTACCATGGATTTAATATCACATGATATATCATTACATTGTTACATGGTGACAGATGTAATTGAAATACACTTATTGGAGCCTAGGGTTGCATTTCATTCAATCACAGCAGCACCTCCAGGGGGCAAAGCAGAAATGGCTAAAAAAAATTGTAAAAAGTCATCAGGATTGGAAATTGTAATGAAAACAAAGAAAGTTGTAGCCTGTTCAAGTCTGGGCCAAGTGCTGCTTTGGCATTTTCTCCATAGGAATCTAGAAAGGCACAAGTTGAGAGTGCTGTCGTGTGCATCAGCTGGAGGAGATAGTTTCAACTTTGCCAAACTGTCTGCTCAGAGGACAAGCAGGAGACCTTATAGCAACCTTCCAGTATCTGAAGGGGGCCTACAGGAAGGCTGGGGAGGGACTGTTCACAAGGTCTTGTAATGACAGGACGAGGGGGAATGGGTTTAAACTGGCAGAGGGGAGATTTAAACTGGATGTTAGGAGAAAGTTCTTCACAGTGAGGGTGGTGAGACACTGGCATAGGTTGCCCAGGGAGGTTGTGGCTGCTCCCTTCCTGGATGTGTTCAAGGCCAGGCTGGATGAGGTCTTGAGTGTCCTGATCTAGTGGGAGGTGTCCCTGCCTGTGGCACAGGGGGGTTGGAATCTTTGAGGTCTCTTCCAACCTGAACCATTCTATGATTCTATGACTTGTGTTATGGACCTCTCCCTGTAGGCTTGCTGCCATCTTCCATCATGTCAGTCTGGGTGTTATGTGCACTGCTCCTCTCACCTCTCAGCCCCTTTTGGTTCCTTTGTGAAAGGCAAGTGGACTTGAAGCTGGTACCCTCTGTGCTGTGCTAAAACCAGGCAGTTGCTCCCCGCTTTCTGCCTAATTCTGCCAGTTTTGGGTTCTGATAGGTCAGCTCCCTGTGCTTGGTATGGGCTATGCTGCAGAGGACAGGTAGATAGCAGTGAGCTTACCTGCAGGACTGTGTCCCAGGTCATGCTTCCTGCCATGTGAGTGAGAAGAGGTGACATCTGTCTCTGCCGTGTTATCCTCAGGAGGATCTGTATATGGTTTCTGGGCAGCAGCAGTGAGGAGAGGTCACCTGAGAGCCTCCTCTTCTCCAAACTGAACAGCCCCAACTCTTTCAGTCTGTCCTCATAGCAGAGGTGCTGCAGCCCTCTGAGCATCCTCGTGGCCCTTCTCTGGACACGCTGCAGCATGTCCCCATCCCTCTTGTACTAGGGGCTGTTTAATCTCATCCTCATCCAAAACAAACGAAATAGGAAGAATCTGTGGATGGAGTGAAGGCAGCTTTTCCAGCCAAGAGGAGAGTGACAGTGTGGTCAGCTTGAGACATCTGCATTGTTTGCATACTAATGCATCAGCATCTGACCCTGCATTACAAGCCTGGAGTTCACCTGTTCAGTGCAGCATCACCCTGGCTCCAGTGTCTCTGTCTCACAAGCTGGGTTGCAAACCTGGCTGATTTTTCGGGGATCATTTCTCTTTTGGGCTTCCAATGATGTGTTCTCCCCCCTAAGAGTTTTGCACCCATTTTTTGTGGAGCTGGCATGGCCATTACGAGCTCCTGTTTTGCTGGGAGCTGTGGCAATTCATTTCCAGCTGGTGTGGGAGCACTTTGGCTGGGAATGCTCTGGCGAGCGTCTTTCTTTTGAGGTTAAAAAGCATCATTTCAGTCTGACCTCTGAGTTTCAGGGCTTTTGTTGATTTTCCTCACCCCCAGATGGTTTTTGTCTGTGTGATTTTAAAAGAGCCTTCTTCTCTTGGTTGGAGCTAGCTGCTGCATCCGCTTCTCATTCGAGGATTGTTGTGTTTTATTAATGCTGTTATTATTCCATTACTGTCATTGTGCTCTTTTATAGCAAATAGCTTAATTTAGTTGAGATACACAGATGCTGAGAGTTTTAAGTGAAATCTTCAGCACTTGGTATGCTGGGCACCGAGCAGATATTCCCTAAGCACTTTGGTATAAACCTTTCACTTTAAGACAAATGGGCTGCTGGGTAGCAGGAGTTTGGGAGAGATGAGAATGGGTAGAGGAATAACTATTTAGCACCCTAGGGGAGGACCTCATAGTCAACCATGACTGTAGATGCTCAGGAATGAAGTCCCCAGAGTGGGTTTCTCTCCCCAGATGGGTTGTGATGAGGCCTTCTTTCCTCCCAGTGCCGCAGGACAGGGGAATTACACAACCAGCATTGCTGGGTTGCTTTGGTTCAGGTTCTTTTAGGGATGCAGGGGCAAAGAGTGCTTTACTTTCTACACCCAAAGCTGCCTGACTTCTTGGGAGAGGTGTGGACTGGTCACAGTGTCGCCCTGGGTTGGAAGATAGAGTGCCATTGAAAGCAAATGAATCTGGTTGAAGAACAACCAGCACAAGGTGTTTGCTGGAGAGCTGGAGACTGTGCTGTAAGTAGGTTTTGGGGTGAAGCAGAAGGGTTGAGGAAACAGCATTGGTGACTTAGGGCCTCAGGTTTCTGTTGTTAGAAATTAACTAGGGTGCTTAAGCCTCCTGGGAAAGCTGCCACATTCTAGGCTTTGAAGTACCTTAGCTACTTTGGAAATTTCACCTCTTACTGTTTACAGATGTTTATCTGAACTGGATGTTTCTTGTCAGCGCCACTGGGCATTCATTAATACCAGTGATAACAATCCCAGATTGGCTCCTACGCCTCTTTCCCTGCCTCCATCCCTTAGAAAATTACCAAGGTAAAGCCAAAACCCTGTTCCTGTCGAGTTATTTGCGCGCTTAGTTCTCACTGCCTTGGCAAAACCTGCTGATCTTGGTGCTGTCAGTGCCAAAGTTACTTGTGTGGGGCAGGGAGGGCCACGAAGGGAGTAAAGTAAAATGAAGTAAGTAGATGCTGCACAGGTTGAGATGGTGCTGATGGCAGTGTCAGCTCAAGTGGAGGTGTTCTTTCCACCTGGCCATAGCAGGAAGAGTGCTGTGTACCTGCTGTGTCATCCTTTGGGGAGCAGCCCACTGCCTTCTCTATCTCTCTCTCTCACCTGCACCTCTAGGAATCATAGAATCAGTCAGGGTTGGAAGGGACCACAAGGATCATCTAGTTCCAATGCCCCTGCCATGGGCAGGGACACCTAAGTTTTGCTGAGAAGAGCTTTCCCCCTCTCTCTCGCCTCTCCGGGGCCTCATCTTTAGGTGTGGCTGCCAAAGACTTGCTTACCCAACCCTTTATAGAATCATAGAATGGTTTAGGTTGGAAGGGACCTGAAAGATCAGCCAGTTCCAGCCCCCCTGTGCCATAGGCAGGGACACCTCCCACTGGAACAGATCACTCAAGGCCTCATCCAACCTGGCCTTCAACACCTCCAGGGAGGAAGCAGCCACAACCTCTCTGGGCAACTCATGCCAGTGTCTCACCACCCTCACTGTAAAGAACTTCCTACTAACATCCCATTTAAATCCCCCCACTTTCCCTGTTCCATCCCTGGAAACATTGAAGATCAGGTTGGGTGGCACCTTGAGCAACCTGTTCTAGTTGAGGGTATCCCTGCTTAGTGCAGGAGAGGTTGGACAGGATTACCTTTAAAGGTCCCGTCCCTTCCAACCCAGTCTATGATTCTTTCCTGAAAATTCACCTTTTCAGCCACTTCCAGGGCTTTAATTTGAGCTGTCCTCTGAGAGGCAGAGCCAGCATTTTACAGAAGGTGAGCTGTCCACCTCTGCTAGGCACCTCTTCTATTTTTAAACCCATTACCCCTCGTCCTGTCATTACAAGACCTTGTGAATAATCCCTCCCCAGCCTTCCTGTAGACCCCTTTCAGATACTGGAAGGCTACTCTAAGGTCTCCTGGAAGCCTTCTCTTCTCCAGGCTGCAAAGCCCCAACTCTCTCAGCCTGTCCTCGTAGCAGAGGTGCTGCAGCCCTTCTTTCCCATGGCCAGGCGAGGGCTGCAGGGACAGGTCGGGAGAGAGTAGGATGCTGGCCTGCCCCCAGAGTACACTCCTAATAGCTCGTGGATCTGTGGGAAGTTGTCAGGATCGGGTTTTTGGGGTTTTTTTTTTATTCCCTCCCAGCTCCGAGGAAGCTTTGTGGCTTTATCTGGCTTTTGTGGCGACCTGGGTAGCTCAGATGCACGAAGCATCCTCCCTGGAGGAGGCCGGGCGCCCGGTTTTGCTAGAGGTCTGCTTTTACCACTTATGAGAAACGAGTTAACCTCCCTTTGATCTCGGTTCACGGCTAACCCTTTAACAAAGTCCGGGATGTGTGAGGAAATCGATACTCAAGGCATTGAATTTAACACCAGCCATCAAGTCAAGCGTAGCGCACACACTGCCTGGCTGCGATTACAAGGAGCGGGCTGGGTTTGAAGCTCGTTTCCCAGCTCTCTGGGGTGGTGCAGGGCGGCAGCGGGGAGGGCAGGAGCCCTCGCACGGCTTCTCCTCGCTTGAGCCGGGGACTAAGAGGGGCCTGGCATGCTCTGCCACGTCTTCCCGGTTGGCTCTGCCTCCTGGTGCCCCTTATCTCTCCTTGCACCTCTTGATTTGCAACCCCAGCAGCTGTTTCCCAACACGGGAGCAGAAAGCGCGGGTGATGCAGAGCGCAGTCGCTCGGCGCCTGTTTGTGTACAGGTATAATTGCTCTTCGCTGGTGAGGAGCTGCAGCAGGACTCAAAGCAGGACAGATTCTGCTGAGACGGACAAAAAAAGGTACTGCAGGTTAAAAATCTGAAAAATAAAATGCTGCAGGCGGGAAAGGTTGAGCGTCTGGTCAAGGAGGCAGCTATGTCGTTTCTCCAGCTCCCATCCTCCCCTGCAGAGATCTAATTAGATCAGTGGAGAGCTGATTGGGACACCTTGTTCCATACCAGCCACTTACTCTTTGCTGACACGTTGGCAGGTTGTGGCGGGTGGGCTGCCTGGCACAGCTCTGCAGCCAGGAAAGCCAAGGCAGCCCATGGCCAAATGGCCTGGAGACAGCCTGCAAACCTCCTCATTACATCTCAACCCTTCAGCCCTCTGCTGCAGACCACCTCTGCTCTGAGGGGCATTGGTGCTCATTTGCTCTTGTTTCCACCAGCCATATCCAAAGCTAAGACAGCATATGTAGGTAAAAGGCAGGTTCACAGGGCAGCTGAGGGATGCTGAGAGGGGTGGGGTGAATATCACACGACTACAGCTCTGTCCTTGCACTGTGGCTGCAAAGGGCCATCTCTCTGCTACCCACACTCAGTAATAACTCTGTTGGGCACATTCTCCTGAGACCTGCTCCTCAGGTCTTGTATCATGAGCAGGCAGCAACTAAGCAAATCCTAGTAGTGTTTCTCAGGCTCACTGGCAGGGAAGGGCCAGCCAAGATGCTCAGTCTGGTCCTTAGCAGCAGCAAGGCAGTGGTGGCTCCTTCTACAGGGAGTGGAACCCAGGGGCATCTGTGTGGGCAGGTGCCACAGCCCTCCCCAGCACCTTAACTGCAGGTACATCTAAAAGCCATAACTAGAGGATGTCCCAGCATAGCCAGAAGGGGAACCCTGTACAGCTACAAGAGAAGGTGGTCACTGCTTGTGTCTTTGCAGGAGCTCAGCCTGGCTGGTGACTGTGGGGAGCTTCGTGGCACCAAATTGCTATGATGATACCTTTGGCTTCCCTGGGAGACATGAGATAGAATCATGGAAGTGTTTTGGTTGGAGAAGACCTTTAAGATCAAGCCCAACCATTAATCTAACACTACCAAGACACCACTAAACCATGTCTCTAAGGACCACACCTACAGTTTTTTTTAAATGCCTCCAGGCGTTACTCTACCACTTTCCTGGGAAGCCTATTCCACTGTTTGACAACCCTTTCAGGGAAGAAATCTTTCCTAATACCCAAGTGAAACCTCCTCTGGTGAAACTTGAGGCCATTTCCCTCTTGTCCTATTGCTTGCAACTTGTGAGAATAGACTGACCCCCACCTCACTCCAACCTCCTTTCAGGCAGTTGTTGAGAGTGATAAGGTCACCCTTGAGCCTTCTTTTCTCTAGGCTAAACAACCCCAGTTCTCTCAGCCTCCTTACAAGGCTTGTGTTTTAGACCCCTCACCAGCCTTTTTGCTCTTTTTTGATACATTCCAGCACTTCAGTGTCCTCGTGAGGGGCCCAAAACTGAACACAGCATTCAAGGTGTGGCCTTGGGAACCCAAAGCCCTTTATTTCTGTCAATTTTGTCATGATCTCTATCACCTTCTTGGCACCATAGAGCAGTGCTGGTCCACCCTTCCCAGTCCAGGAAGCCAGTCCTGCCTTGCACTTCTGTCTGGTCATAGCTTTCTCCACTTCATCCCCCTACGCCTGCTTTAATAACCTCTTCTCAGGACCTCACCACATTCTCTCCTCTCAGGTCCCTTTCTTTGCTTTCCTGACCTCTCTCAAAATCGATTCTGTCATGGCATGTGTCCAGCCTCTCAGACCATCTTCTTCTGTTTGCTCTTCCATCAAAACTGAGGCGCCTCAATTTTGCCACCTGCCCCCGTTAGGCTGTACTGGCATTGCCTGCATGCATTACCTGCTTGCCTGGTGTTTGCATCCATCAGGGCACTTAGAGGCACCCCTGCTTTAACCTCCTCAGTCTTAACAATGACCTGAGTCAACAGAGGAAGAGCTGCTGCTTAGATGATCCAGTGTAAACTCTGCCTTTGATTAGACAGGTATCATCCTCAGGCAGCAGCACAGCAGCAGCACAGCAGCAGCAGCACCTTGTTAACTTTTCGTTGGTGTTCCCACACCGCAACCATGAGAGCCTTCAACGCAGGCAAGGGACATGGCCACTGCCCTCGTAATCTTTATTGATCTTTTCCCTGATGCCTCATGCATTGTATTATCCTGCTCTCTTGCTCTTAGAATCATAGAATCAGTCAGGGTTGGAAGGGACCACAAGGATCATCAGTTCCAACCCCCCTGCTGTGGGCAGGGACACTTCGCACTGCCTCTCCTCTGAGTGGCTTTGCATCTTCCAGGAGTGCTGAGAGACTGTTTCATTTGAGACATGTAGAGAAGAAATAGTCCAAGGCCCCAACAGCTCTGTTGGGTTGTTGCTGTTTCAAAAACAAGACTGAGTTTTGCTCTCCTCAGTCTGCTGTCTGGGAGGAGGAGGTGTGGTGGTTCGGCAGTCATCCGCCCCACACATTTTGAAATAACCCAGGCTAGGGCTCAGTCGGCTGGAAGTTAACAAATGAAGCTTTATATTTACAGCTTTGCACAAGATACAAGCAGATACTTACAATATATAACAGATATTTACAGAAATATACAGTAAAAAGGTAATACAGAAACACCATACCCCTCCCAGAGATCAGAGTCCCTAAGAGGGGGTTTTAACCACCCTACCACCTCCCCCCCACTCCCCAACCCTATCTCACCATCTGTCTTATGCAGCAGATAGGTGAAGGCAGATGGGCCAGGGGGATTAGCAGCAGGGAAGAAGTTAGTGAAGTTATTCAGATCCAGCTACAAAAGCAGGGAGAGAGGGAGAGCCATGCAGTGGCAGCCATGGCCCAAAGTGATCTGCTCTTATCTATGTTGGGTTACAACTCACAAGCATTTTTGTTTCTTCTTCAGTAAAGCTATGAGTGAAGTAGCATCATCAGTGCTTTCGTCTCTCAGCCTATAGTCTAATTTCTCATTCAAATCCTCCAATTAGTTCAAACCAGCACAGGAGGTAAGGGAGAGCAGGGGCACATCTTATTTGCTCTTTATGGGCCAGTGTCTCTGCATCATACCAGAGGTGAGTTTTTGAGAAGGTTATGTCTGTCTCAGGAAGGTGTGGTGGACATGAAATCGTGGAAGGAGTTGCAGGGTGTGAGCAGAGGAGAGATGTATGTGGTAAGATGTGCAGGCGAGTCCGTAGAAATGGTGAGAAGGTCCTGCAGAATCGCTCTCTGATTTCCTTCCTGTTCCCCAGGGATGGCTTCCAGGAACAGACTATGAAACAGAAACGTGAACCTGCTGGTTGCCCAGCACCCTTCTTTTGCTGCCACCTAAACTTGACCATGTCAGGCAGTGAAAAACAGAGGGTTGAATTCTCTTGCCTCACTCTTGCAACATGAATGGACCTGCAGCCATACATCACCTCCCCTGCACTTCCCTCTTGGTAACCTGTCCATAGGTCTCTGCCCTCCATGGTTCCCATCCTTCCTATTTGGCATTTTTGTGCACAGCAGCAGAACTGTCACCAGACATGTCCCTTCCAAAAATGTCCCTAGGAGGGTGTGCTGAGGCATGCCATGCGTGCTGCCAAGGAGCAGTGTGTCTGTGCTGGACAAATGCCTTTGTTTGCCCTGGAAAAACTGGAGTCAAAATGTCAAGTCAGTGTTTCTCACAGTCATAGATTGCTGCTTTCTGAAGGGCAGTGCTTCTGTCACTGGGTTTGACTTTGTGGTTCCCAAGCAGAACTGTTCCCACACAGTGAAACAAGACAATGTTTTGGCTTTTCCATCCTGGTTTAGGATGAAAGGCTGTATCAGAACATCGGTGTTTCAGTGGGGTGGAGCACACTCCCTGCCAGGAGGTGAGGATGAGTCCCGGGGATGTGCTGCCTCTGCTTCTAGCGCGTTTGATCCAGCCCAGCTCTTTCAAGGTATGTGGAAATGAGCTACAATCTCATCATTCCTGCAGAGGCTTCTTGGAGGAGATAGCGGAAGGGTCACAGCGCCTCTGGAAATCTCCCTCCAGGCGATGTGCCGCCGCATTTCACAGCAGACAGACACAATAACCTTTAGGGCATGGCAAGAGGCAGCATTTTGAACTCCTAGCCGGGGAGCTCAGGAGCTCATTTCTCTGACACATCATATGAGCCTCTCTTGCTTCCTACACCCCCCCTGAAATACTTTAGTCCTAATCCATCACTTCCTTAGCTGGAATTAAAAACCCAAAGCTGAGGAGTTGGTCCCTTGTGTGCTGGCCATGCAGGAACCAGCCTGCCCTGCAGGAACACACCCAGAATCTCTTTCTGTGATGAATTTTGCCTTAATTCGAGCTGCTTCTAGCCAGCATGAAGGTGGGGGACTGTTCTACCTAGCCAGCTCCCAGCAGCAGCAGCACAGTTCCCATGCCTTCTCTTTTACCTTTCCTGCATCACAGCATTGCCAGAGAGGTGCAGCACTTTGAGCCCTGCTTCCAGCCAGCGTGAAGGTGGGGGACTGTTCTACCTAGCCAGCTCCCAGCAGCAGCACGGTTCCCATGCCTTCTCTTTTACCTTCCCTGCATCACAGCATTGCCATAGAGGTGCAGCACTTTGGGCCCTGAGCTGTTTATCATCGCCTAGATTTATCTGGCACAGTGAGGGGAGACAAGCATGCTGCAGCTGGGCGAGCTGAGGTACGTGCAGGCTGGCAAGAGGTGCCCTTACGAGCCAGAGGCACCCAGGGCAGCTCCACACCGTGGCTGTGAGGCACTGGGAGGAATGTGCTGACTCTCCCTCCTCCCCTCTCCGGAGTAAATAATGGTACTTTTTTTATTTAGCTATTATTTCCCAGTGGCAGATATCTCCTCGGCTGTCTGTTTAACTATCTTTATCTCACCCTCCTTCTCTGTTTGATATAGTTATAGATAAACAGATAGCTACCTTAGTAAATAACATGTTTTTAAGAGACCGGTAGGATGGTTAACGTTGTGCAGCAGCTGTTGATTTGTCTCTGGCTGTTGTTTTGTGGGTTTGTGGTTTTGGTTTCTCTCTCTCTCTCTCTCTCTCTCTCTCTTTCTTAAGGAAATGCTTTAAATAAGGGATACTTCATCTATTTAAAAAAAAAAAAAATACACTTGTAGCAGCTGCTAAGCCCATCCATAAGCCTGCTTTACGTTGTATTTGTGATGGGACTGACAGTGCATGGAGGAGCCTGATTATACACAATTCCATTTTAGCAAGCCCTGCGATGTAATTTCACAGGGCGATCAGTGTTTGAATGTAATAGCAGCCTGTGCTAAGGTGTCAGAATATTAAAGGCGCTAATGGAAAAGCTCCCTGGTACACAAGGGGGACAGCATTACAGGAGACGTCGCAGATGGCTGGGCACTAAACTAATGGGGCAGGATCCAAGAAGGAGGGAAAAAAAAAAAAAAGAAAAAAAAGCCTAGAGAAGGGAGAGCTCACGGGAGCACGGGCACCTGCTTCCCTCTCACACGGAAATTAAACAGCGAGCTGGGGAGAGGCGAGCGTCTGCGTCTGGAAAAATAGAAATTGGGGGGGGGAGGAGGGGAATCATAGAATCATAGAATGGTCTAGGTTGGAAGAGACCTCAAAGATCATCCAGTTCCAACCCCCTGCCACAGGCAGGGACACCTCCCACTAGATCAGGACGCTCAAGACCTCAAGGGAAGACCCCCTTTGGAAGGGCTTAAAGGTTTTGACAGCAAGCTCGGTGCTGGCTTTGCTTGGGAGAAGGCACTGGTTTAGATTAAAGGGTGGGGGGGGGGGTTCTGGGGACTGTGGGGCACATCTCGGCATCGTTTTGTGGCTGCGGAAAGAGAAGAAGGTTGTGATAGAATCATAGAATCATAGAATGGTTTAGGTTGGAAGAGACCTTAAAGATCATCCAGTTCCAACCCTCCACTGTAGGCAGGGACACCTCCCACTAGATCAGGTCGCTCAAGACCTCATCCAGCCTGGCCTTGAACACCTCCAGGGAGGGAGCAGCCACAACCTCCCTGGGCAACCCGTGCCAGTGCCTCACCACCCTCACTGTGAAGAATTTCTTCCTAACATCCCATTCAAATCTCCCCTCCGCCAGTTTGAACCCATTCCCCCTCATCCTGTCATTACAAGACCTTGTGAACTGTTCCTCCCCAGCCCTCCTGTAGGCCCCCCTCAGATACTGGTAGGGTGATGGGTGATGGGTGAATGTTGTTACTCACCCTGGTGTAATACGGCAGACCCACAGATCTCTTTGATGTTTCTTAACCTCCCTCCTAAGTACAAAGAGGGCGAGATGTGTCTGCCTTGCTTTGCCCCCACAGCTCAGCTCTGTGGTTTGGCTCATCTGATGGAGCCCTGTCGGACTATTTTCTGTCCTCTGAATGCAGAGGCTGACGATGGGTCTGATGTTGGGGCAGTGCCAACATTTACCTGTTTTCCAGCACTGTTGGAGGCGTCTTCCCCTTCACCCTGAACCCAGAACCAGGCTCTTACCTGTGTGGAGAGGCAGCCGTGGCTGTGGTGAATCAGCTGTGAAGTGTGTTTGTGGGTTTTCCTTGGTGTCACACCCAGTTTCCCCACTCTGCTGTGATGAAGAAAGGCTTCCTGCTTGAACTGACCCCACAGGAGACAGGCAGTCCCTGGGGGATAGCACCACAGGATGTCAAGCCATTCTTCTCAGGGCTGGAGGGGTAAATCAGCCACCTGTAGATATTCCCTGGCAGCTGTTTGCCATGCCATCGTCTGTCTCTGCCTTTCAGGCACTAACTGGGAGCTGCTTGTGTGTCTCAGTGTTGGGAGCTGGTTGTGTACATCGACAAAAACCAGTCTCTGTCACCCTGTGATGCAGCCAGAACGCTGGGACACTGCAAGAAGGCAGCCCTGTTCTAACAGGGCTTGCAGCTCAAAGGCAGGGCCACTTGTCCTGAACCAGGAGAGGCACTGGGTGTGAGTCCTGCAATCCCTTGTCTCTACATCAGCCTCTTGTTTCCTGCTGTGATGCTCTGCTCGTCCACTTGACCCCAAGCTCAGACCAGTCCTGCCTGCAGCTCCTGTCCTTGAACTCCTTTCTTGGTGAGTTGTGCCTCTGGTTGTCCCCTCTCCTGGGCCAGTGCTGGCTTATGCACACCTCAGCCTTCCAGGGACCCAGACTTGTAGCTTTGATTTCACTTGTGACCAAACCCGGGGCTTTGACCCAGGTCCCCGTGGCATTAACCTAGTGTATCGCCAGCTGCAGAGCACACAGCAGTCAAGAACATTTTATCCAGGATAATCCCCAGCCTGGGAGCAAGGCAGAGACTGTTCTTGTTCAAACACAGGGAAATGTGAAGCCTAAACCGCTTGGCACTTTGACACCCTGGAGTCAGGCACACCAGCGTGTTTCTCTTGTAGCCTAAGTCACAGCATGTGCTAATCCTGCATGGTGGCAGAGCCACCTCCCCACTGCCCAGCAGGGCCACAGCATCCAAATGAACCCTGGAGAGGGCTTGTTGATGGCTGCAGGGATGAAGTTACAATAGATACTGACTGAATTTTGAGGAGACCTTATAGTAGCCTTCCACTATCTGAAAGGGGCCAACAGGAAGGCTGAGGAGAGACTATTCACAAGTCCTTGTAATGACAGGACGAGGGGGAATGGGTTTAAACTGGCAGAGGGGAGATTTACACTGGATGTTAGGAGGAAGTTCCTTGCAATGAGGGTGGTGAGACACTGGCACAGGTTGCCCAGGGAGGTTGTGGCTGCTTCCTCCCTGGAGGTGTTCAAGGCCAGGTTGGATGAGGACTTGGGTCACCTGTTCTAGTGGGAGGTGTCCCTGCATATGGCACAGCGGGGCTGGAACTGGTTGATCTTTGAGGTCTCTTCCAACCTACACCATTCTACGATTCTTCTATAATTTGGATGGCCATGGCTGAGTTGGGGTATTGTCAGAATTTGGGCAGGCTGAGGCTGCTCAGATGTATATCTGGGTGAGAGAAATGGCCAGACGTGAGATCAGTGTATGCCTCAGTTTCCCTTTTGCAGTGCTCCTATGGACAGAGCTCTAATGCCATGGGATGCTTGTATTAATAAGGAGATAGCGTGCTGCATCCTCCACATCTTATCTGACATCTTGCTGCCTTCCCTTAAGCTTGACCTGTCTTCCTTCTTCTGTGGACTGGGGGCACCTTGCCTCTGTAAAGCACTTTTCCAAAGTGGGGGAAATCCAGACAGCTCCTGTGTGGCCAGAGCTCACCTTTCAAAATACAGATCGTTCATCTTGGTATTTGTTCAATTTACTGCCTAATCGTAGAATCAGTCAAGATTGGAAAGGACCACAAGGATCATCCAGTTCCAACTCCCTGCCACGGGCAGGAACACCCTACCCTAGGTCAGGCTGGCCAGAGCCTCATAAAGATGTGACTGTTTAAAGAAGCAGCTTTGGAAGTTAACTGAAGTGAACACCAGCTGGGCTTGCCAGAGGTTGCTCAGGTAGGGCTGACAAGGTGGCTTGTGTGCCAAGGGCTCCCTGCTCAGCCAGGACATGAGGGCAGCTGGCTGCCTGACACTGTTCTCTGGAAAACCTTGGAGTGCCATTATGTGAAGACAGCAGAGCACCAGACAGGGTCCCGGCAGCTTTTCATCGACATGGGGAAATTGTGTCCAGATCTCATCCTCTGCAGGGTGCTTACGTCAAGAGGCATTTCCAAGGGCATCACCTCAACATGGGAGAACTGTGTCCAGATCTCCTCCTCTGCAGGGTGCTGACAACAAGAGGCATTTCCAAGGGCAGCACCTCAACATGGGAGAACTGTGTCCAGATCTCCTCCTCTGCAGGGTGCTGACAACAAGAGGCATTTCCAAGGGCAGCACCTCAACATGGGAGAACTGTGTCCAGATCTCCTCCTCTGCAGGGTGCTGACAACAAGAGGCATTTCCAAGGGCAGCACCTCAACATGGGGGAACTGTGTCCAGATCTCCTCTGCAGGGTGCGACAACAACAGGGCAGCATCTGCTTGCACCCAAGTGGGGCCAGGCCTGTTTGTGATGTCCCCACATCCATTGTGCTGGCTCCTCTCTTTCGTCCTGCAGCTCTCACAGGGTTTCTGCTCCGGAGAAGGATGTTCTTTGGGAAAAGACTCCACTCAGATCTTCTCCTGCATCCTCTTATGACCAAATTGCATCCAGACCGCCTCCTGCTTGGTGGCACTCTAGATGTATTTGGCAGAGGGCAAATCTGCTGTCATCACCCCCACTCCTTAACTGTCAGCACTGATGTTTAATCCAAGGTTTCGGCCGGTGCCGCGTTGGGCTGAAGTTGTTTTCCTACACCCGGTACCACTCAGGAGCGTTCAGGGATCTGGGTGCACCCAGCTAAAAGTAATTAAAGGTGAATGGTGTTAACGCTGTACCTGGCCAGCCTGCAGACCCCTCTTGCCACCGCGTTTTTGTAAAAATTAAATGCCTGTTATTAGTGGTGCAAGCAGAGATCTGTGATACGCGTGGCCAGAAAGGCAGGGATGGATGGAGTTGGTGTCAGGGCAGCAATTGCTTATCATGCCTTATCTGGGAATATGAAACTGTATTGCATGACATCCAGAGGCAGGCTGAATAGATATGCCAATTCATCTCGAGCCTGGGCTTTGACAAGCTAGACTGCCCTTGTTGAAAGGCATCAGTCAAACAAGAGCTGCTGGCTGCTTTTCCCTTTCTTATACTTTCTCTCGCTCCCGCGCTCCCTCTCCCTCTCTCGCTGCCTCCCCTCCCTCCACCTCTTTTTTTTTATTTCTTTCCCCCTCCCTAAGCTTTTTCCACACAAAATCGAAAAGCTTTTGGAAATAATAATAAAAGCCCCCCCCCAAACTAATACCGTTTTAAGTACACCCCACTTCCCCCTCCTCTCCAAAAAATGGGATTGATAAGGAACCCCAGTGTATGAAGGCGTGTTTAGATAACATTGAGAATATTATAGCGAGTGAGAGAAAGTAGGGGGGAAAAGCTTCCTGCCCGCCTCTCTAAGCCAGGAAAGGCGACAGCACCCTGGCTAATACGAGTGTTTAATATTTGATGTGTTGGGATAAAGCAGGATCACCTTCGAATTGAATTGAGTGTCAGAATGAGAATCTATTACTGGAATTCTTGTGTGATTTGACAGCAAAGCAGACGATGTTATTCTTCACTAGTTACTGCAATCTTCTCCCCTACATCACTTAAATATTTTTTTCTTTGCTTGAGTAAACACACATTATCCTTTTTTTTTTTTTTTAACCCCACCCCCCTTTTCCTTTCTTCTCTCCTTCTTTTATAATTTCCACCCCCCCCCTTAAATCTAACCTGCCTTTCGCAGGGCTGATGGAGTAGATTGTTATTTCTTTATTTGTCCTATTAAATGGAATTCCTGATCGTTTAATCCTGCTTTTGTAAGTGATTTAAAAATACTTGAAAAGCTGTGAATGTGGCAGCACTTCTGACTAAACTGCTTAGAAGGGACATGTTACACCTGGGCTTAGCTCTTGCCTCCCACCAGCCAGAGTGGGTAGCAGGCTCCGGCGCTGCTGGGGCTGAGCCATTCCAGGCTCTGGGCCTCTGACCCACCAGATGAGTTTCCTCCACACCTTCCCTTTGACAGAGAAGCTCTGCTGTTGTCAGCTGGGGCTTCGCAAGCTGCTTATTCATTACCTTCCTCTTCTTTAATTGCGTTCAACCCCCATCCAGCAGCCTGACCACTAAAGGATTTGGCAGTGGGATCAGGTTCTCAGTGGTGCTAAATTTGCCTTGTGTCATGCCTGTAGGCTTCTGTGGCAAGAAGTGTTCACCTCCTATCCCCAAACTGGCATGCAATTGACAAGGGATGTCAAAGGACCATGTCGGAACCCTCAGTGTCCTGAGTTGCTATTCAGGGATGCTGCCCTCCAAGATGCCCCCAGCCCCAAAAATGCAGGGTTACACCGAAAACAGTTTAAACTGTGTTTAAAAGTCCCCTTAGTCACAACCATGACCTCTTTTCTTCTTCACGTGATAGGAAGTAGTATAAAATCCTGCCACCTTGTTGTGGCAGCAGCAAAATGAGGGAAATCAGAGGGAAATGCTTGCTTTGAGTGGATGTGGTACACAGCTGACATGACGGGAGGGCAAGATGCTTTTGCTGTTGCAAAGTCATTTTCTCCATCATGAAAATGTCAGACAGGTCAGCCCGATCGGTGTGGTTCTGCTGTGCCTGGCCTGATCCTGGGGGAGCACAACTGGTGTCTGCTGCTGGCCAAGAGCAGCTGGAGAGATCTCATGGCCATTTTCTGTCTGTTTAAGAGCACGTTTTTTTCAGGTGTCTTCTTAAAATGGAAACTTTTGGCAAGAGACACCACTTCTTTGTATTCCTTAGTACCCACCCTTCAGCGTTTTCTCAGGCTGCTGCATCCCTTTGCTCCTGGGGGGCTTTTTTTCCAAAGGGAAATATTTTCTCCCTGCCTGAAAGTGTCCATATTAATATTAAAATTACAAGTAGTGGGTGAAACATTCAAAACCTCTTGGTGGGACGTAAAAATCAAGAGGGTTCCTGAGCTGGGCACGACAGGAGGAGGCTCTGTTCTTGCTGCTGTGGTTTGTGGACATGGTCGTGTTGTTGCAAAGCACAGAGGCCTGTTTCCCTCCTGCCCTTCAGCTAAAACACCCAGGGCTGTGCACCTCCAGCAGCTTTAATTTGGGACAGAGAGGATGGGACTGACCCAGCAGCACACAGCATTCACACATGGGGCTGGCTCTGCCAGCATTGCTACATTGCCCTACCAGAGCTCTGACAGCTCCATGAGGACCAACCCCGACCCTCCCTGCACGTGTGGGAAGGATTTGTGGGGCTCCTCGTGGAAGTGAGCATCCTGACCTCTGCCCAGGTGCTCTGTTGCATGATGCAGGACGTTAAATCTTGTCTTAATGTGACTGCTGAACACCAGTTTTTGTGAAGTGTGCCGGGCACTTCCCCATAAATAAATGATGGAGCATTATTCAGTCCACTTAGATCAATACATCAGCTTGACAAGTTCCAGTTCTGGGAATTTTCTGACCCTCCAGAACATCTTCTCTGCAGCTGCGCTGCTTATAAACCACGACGTGTAGACCGAACAAGCTCCAGGGGGAGCAGGGCACCAGGACCCAGCTGTGTTCCTGCTTCCATCTTTGCCGTCCCCGGGGTTGCCAGGGACAAAGGTTGGCTCTCACCAGCATCTCAACAAGCACAACTGGGGCAAACTCAGTGCCAAGCTGGACAAATTCTCTGTTCTTCCCCCTGCGAGCAGCACCATGGCACTGCCCAGCCTTGCCTGGGTGCCCTCCGCACATCCCTGTCCCAGCACAGAAGGACCACCTTTAACCCCCGGTGCTACCAGAGGTGGTCCAAATTGCTCTTGCTTCAAGGTCTTTGCAAACTGAGGCAGGTGCAGCGTGGCCAATGGGAGCTTTCATGACCTGGTACCCCAAGAGGATGGTGTCAGAACCTCTTTACTGTAAAGCCAGCCCCAAATGCTGTGATTCTGTGCACACAGCACCTCCCTGCTTGCTGTACACCATGTCTTAGCCTGAATTCTGGTTTTTGGGTTTTCTGGGGGTTATGTGAGGTACAGGTTACCTAAGGACAAGCCTCCCCATACTGGCACTTTTAACAGGGTGTGGGTTATGTGTGCTGCTGGCTCCACGTGTGGAAACACAGGATGTTCCTAATCTCCTGTGGCTGTTAGCTCACATTTATCACAGGAGGAGCTGCTTGCCTTTGATTTGAGATGCCTGCATCAGGGACCCAGGGTGGTATTTGTCTGCAAACTGCTGCGTATGCCTATGGGATTGTATAAGTAAATAAATATAATTAATAATCATCTGACTTCGGGGCAGTGTTGGCAAGGAGGTAAATGCAGCCTTCAGAGAATTTCAAACAAAATCAGAGGGAAAAGAGGCCTTTCTAGGAGTCTGGTATGAATGGAAATAATTGTGTTCGAGCCGCCTGAAAATTATTCTGCAAACAATTGTTTGAGTGGTTCTTAGCAGATCAGAAGCATTCAGTACATCTCTAAGGCAGAATTTTTACCCAAACCATCTTCACTCTGTAGTCGTTTTTAAAATAAAAGAAGGGAAAATAAAAGAAGGGGAAATATAATAAAAGAAGGGAAAAGAAAAGAAGGTAAAATAAAAGAAAAGAAGGGAAAAGAAAAAGAAGATAAAATAAAATAAAATAAAGGAAAAGAAAAAATAAANAAGGGAAAAGAAAAAGAAGAAAAAATAAAATAAAAAAAAGGAAAAGAAAAAAATAAAAGGAAAGGAAAGGAAAGGAAAGGAAAAAGGAGAAAAGAAAAGAAAGGAAAAATAAGGTAAAATAAAATAAAAAAGGGAAAGGAAAAGAAAAAAGAAAAGAAGATAAGAAAAGAAAATAAAGTTAAATAAAATAGGGGGAAAGAAAAGAAAAAAGAAAAGAAAAATTAAAAGATAAAAGAAACAAAATAAAAGAAGGTAAAATAAAAGAAAAGAAGGTAAATGAAAAGATAAACGGAAAGAAAATAAGAAAACAAGGTAAAAGAGAAAAAAGACGGTAAAATAAAATAAGATAAACAAAAAGAAAATAAGAAAAGAAGGTAAAAGAAAAGGTGGTAAAATAAAAGAAGGTAAAATAAGATAAAAGAAAAGAAGGTAAAGTAAAATACTTTTAAAGCTGCCCAGTTTTAATCAGTTGAATGCAAATGAAAATAAAGTGCCACAAGATCCTGGCCCTTTTTTTTTCAGTGGCTAACCGAGAAAAGAGCAACCCAGTCCCTGCAACACCAGGACTGAACCGAGTGGAAGGGCAAATTAGTGCGAGTTTCAGGGTACGTTTTTAAAATGCTTTGGCTTGTGAGCGAGCCAGGGGCAGCTCAGGCTTTATCACGGCTTGCTACAATGACAGCACTGAAGGGGCGAGGGTCTGCGCTGCTGCTGGTGGCTGTGGAGGGCTGGAGCGGCGGCAGAGCTGAGAGGAGGGAGAGGCTGTGCTTGACATCCTGCTGGGTCCTGCTGGCCGCGGAGAGCCTGGGGTGAGGCAGTGGCCATGGGCTGCCTCTAGCCCTGCGTCAGGGAGCCTCCAGCACTTTCTCTACCTCGCTTTAACAGTCAGAAGAAGAACTTTCCTGTTTAAAGATTAAACGTCGTCTTTAAATATTAAACAGCAAAGCTCCTCGTTCTTGATTGTGTGGCTGCTGCCGGCAGGCGGCTCAGAATTGCCAATTTTAATTAAAAAACTTTATTTTCCAGTGCGGCCCCGGCAATGGCTCCTCCTCCCGACTGGGGCTGTCTGCCCTGTCCCCTGGCTTGCCTTCGTCTTTGCCTCCCTGCCCGCATTTCTCTCTTGCCTGCAGCAAAGTGACGGTCCCTACCCACCCTGTAGTGCGAGTGGCCTCGGCTGGGACTGATCAATGCCCCTGGCACTTCCTCCCAAAACCCCAGGAAAAACAATTAAAACCCAATCGATCCTGCAGGCAGCTTTGAATATGCATAAGTGCACACTTGACCTTCAGTGGTCAGGCCAACTTCCACCCGGGCTGCTTAGCTAGTTTGCTCAGGTATTGCAGCTGTACCGAACGACCTTGACTAGGAAAGCAAAGCACCGCGCAGAGATGGTCCTGGGGCCTTGGGCACCCAGGGATGGCTCCTTGCTGATGCTGCTGGTGGGGCCAGGGAAGCAGGCTAGGATTGGCACCAGCACCCAGCTGTCTGTGGCTTTCCCCAGCATCCTGCCAGTCTCCTGCTGTGATTCCTCTGTTGCTTCTGGCTGACTTCCGAGGGTTGTGTCTGTTGTGGGAAGGCAGCCTGCAATGCTGGAGCTGGCAGTCTGCTTTGTCCCTGTGCAGGGCCAGCCTGGCTCCCTCCCCGTCCCACGCATCCTCCCCCAGAATGTACAGCGACACCCCTTGCCCAGGGATGCCCCCCGCTGCTGGTGACCCCAGGTCTGGACTTGCTGGTGCTGAGCCTGAGGACATTCCTGCGCCGCGCCTGGGCTTGCTCTTTGGGATGGAGCCCAGGAGAGGGAGCCACAGGCAGAGCCACTGCTGCTGTCATGTGAGGCCACCCAGCAGGTGGGTGGCAGGGTCCCATCCTGCACCCCTGGCTCCCCTCTGCCTTGCAGCAGGCCAGTCCTCATCGCAGCCATGGCATGAGGATAGCAGAGCGTGTTTGTTGAAGGCAAGGAAACCTCCCTGTTGTGTACACCAAGTGTAATTTCAGTGAATTATGCATAGACTTAATTAGGAGTTTTAATTGCTAATCATCTCCCAACAGGATTAGCAATGCTGTCTATTAATTATCCGTGGAGCCCTGTGTTTTGCTAAGGCAGGAGTAACAAAGCAGCATGAATGGTTGCGTGGGCCACTAATAAATTAACTTCCCCGAGCCCCATCGCTCCTGGGGGGCTGCTGGCAGCAGAGGCTGGGAGGGGGGTGCTGGCCCTGCCTATGCTGGGCAGAGCAGCAGGTAGCAGGGCAAAGGGACTGGCAGCAGATCCCAGTGGCAGGCAGGTGGGTGCTGGGCTGTTGGGGTGGACCACTCAGTCAGTGCTCACCCAGTTCAGCCCCACTTCTGCTACGGAGAACATCTTCCCCGGCACTGGGAGCCTGCAGAGGGTGTCAGCAGTGCCCTGCCACGCCGTGGCCGTGGTTAGCAATGATCCCTGCTGCAGGAGGGAGATAGGAGCTGCTGGATTGACCTGATCTCATCGGGGGACAATGGCCCTCATGGCAGCAGAGATAGTGCTGACGTGAGCCACGCTAAGCCCACGTGCCCTTCTTACTGCTCACAATGCAGCACTGAGCTTAATTCCTGGAGATGAAGAAGATATGTCTGTCTGTCAGGCTGTAATTACAGCCCTGCCTGTGACATGGGGGCTCGGCTGCTTTCACGTTTGTGTTGTTCAGGGTGGACTTTCGTGCTGCTCAGACTCCCAAATGCCTAAATGCCTTGCCCCTGCCTGGGAGCTCTGCCAGGGGACTCAACAGGGATGGAGCAGGCTCCATCTGGCCAGGCTGCAGGCGTTGTGCATTGGGGTGAGCAGTGCTGGCTCCCGCTGGGGTTTCTCCTGGTGATGGAGATCCCTCAGGCAACTGGGGATAAAAAGGAGAGAGGAGGCTGGGAGGGCTGTGGTTGCTGGAAAGGAAAGGGGCTGCTGTGCAGGCCACCCTGGTCTTGGGCACTCTTTCAAAGTCCTCCTGAGTCCTGCTGCCAACTCCATCCTCGATGAATCAGGAACAGGCACATGATCTGGGAGCAACCCAGCAATAGACATGTGGGATGAATGCTCAGCTCCCAGCTCACCCTAGTGTGTCAAAGGTGGTTTCAGGTGAAGTCAGCCTGACACGGCATCCAGCAAACCTCAGGAGGGTTTCACCTATGTAAGGCTCAGGGACAGGCCCTGGACATCTCATTCTCTGAGGAGCATCTGGTGGGACAGGCAAGCTGAGGGTGGTTTGTGCAGGTGGCTGCAGGAGAGCTGCTGTGTGGACGATGCACCAAACTCAGCAAACACAGACCCTTGCTGGCCCTGGGAGCAGCCAGGCCTGGGTGAGCACAGCTGGCTGCCAGCAGCAAAGGACTGCCCAGAATGTCTGCAGGTGAGGTGTGCACTGGTCTGACCCTCTGCTTCTCTCTTCCAGGCGTACAGCTTTGCCATGGGGAGTTGGCCAAAGAACGGGCTCTTAGACATGAACAAAGGACTGAACCTACAGCACATAGGGAGGCCTCACAGCGGGATAGGTGAGTGATGCCACCCCCTGCCCTTCCTGTCCCCATGGCAGCTGCTCCCACTGCTTGGAAGATGCCTCAGCTCTGGTCCAGGGTGGGGTGCTGAGAGCAAGCCAGATGGCTGCAGGCTCTCTGGCTGATGAATGGGACAACAGTGTCAGAGCGGGATGAGCTCTCTCTCACTGGCACATCCCAGTGTGCCAGATATGCCTGCCTGTCCCTCTGGCTGGGTAACTGCTTTCCTCCTTGGCCACTCTGGCAGTGCTCAGGCTGGGTGTGGATGTGAATAGCACCAGGGTTCACACAGTGCCTTGAGCACAGGGCAGCAGTCCCGGGGCTGGGTGGGATGTTCTCCTTATGGGACCAGTCCTCCAGCAGCTCTGGATGCTGCATACAGCCCTGGAAAGGAGGCAGCACAGTTTCAGGAGCTGGCTGGAAGCATGCTACAGAGTGAAGATGCGTGGCCCCAGCTGGAGAACTGAATCAGCATCCCGTTTGCTCCTGTATGTGATGAGTTTCATAGTCCTGCAGCCTGCTCCAAGATAAACAACTGAGACTACCATGCACAGTGGCAGAGCTCCATGTTTCCCCATCTCCTCTGCAACAGGGATCAAAGTGATATGTGGAGGGAGACGTGGCCTGGGATGCTGGGGCCGTAAATCTGCCTGCTGCTTAACGCTGGGGGCACAGAGCTGGGGCAGCAGCAGGCTGCAGTATGGGCAGGAGCTCAGATTTACTGGGCTGTAGGCAGGGCTGTAACTCAGGGCTGCATTGCTCTTGCCTGTCTCGTCTCTTTGCGGGGGCACTGGATTGCCTCTTGGATACCAGCAGTCAGGTGTTCCCTCTGCCTCCCAGCCCTTCATCCACCGTGACTTGTGAGCATTAACGTTCACAAAGAGGTAAGATTTACTTGGAAAAGTCACCAGCTACCTGGGCCTTGAGAAGGCTCTTTAATATTGTTTCAAGACTAACCATTAAACTCTCCAATCAATCCAAGTTAAGGAGATGAATTATTTAAAGCTCACCAGCTTTTAATTAGCAAGCTCCTTTTGAACTATGGATCTGGTTGCATTATTGACAGAGGTAGCATTAAAATTTGCTTCCTTGCCTGGGAGCAGATTCGCCTTGCTCGTGTGCCATGTTGGGGGGGGGATCACGGGGAGGCAGCAGGGACTGCAGGAGTTCTCTGTGTGTGTCCTGCTGTGGGGGCTTGGGCTTTTCCTAGGCTCTGCAGGGTTGATTTGTGCCTTGTCTTTCCTCATACTTTTATGTCAAGAGCTCTCTTTAACAAACTGTCCCCAGCTCTGGAGTATCATCTGTCTGCTGTTGGTTTCTTCCCGTCTTTATCTCAGTGCTGTTGTCTTGCACAGATGTCTGTGCCTGGTGGAGTTCAGAAAGATGCTGTTCATGTCTCACTCCACTCCAGTTCTTTAGGAGGATTTTGCTGCTTCATTTCTGCCATACTCCCTCTAGGGGGGAGCACTCCCAGCACCCTCCAGTGCGGGGTGAGCCATGGGTGGGTTGCCTGTGGAGAAGCAGGCACGAAGCACAAATACAGGTTGGGCAGTGACTGACTGGAGAGCAGCCCTGAGGAGAGGGACTTGGGGGTGCTGGTGATGAGAAGCTCAACATGCAGCAGCAGTGTGCACTTGCAGCCCAGAAAGCCAACCAGAGCCTGGGCTGCATCAGGAGCAGTGTGGCCAGCAGGGCCAGAGAGGTGATTCTCCCCCTCTACTCTGCCCTTTTGAGACCCCACATGGAGAACTGTGTCGAGTTCTGGAGCCCCTAGTACAAGAGGGATGTGGACATGCTGGAGTGTGTCCAAAGAAGGGCCATGACGATGCTCAGAGGGCTGCAGCACCTCTGCTGTGAGGACAGACTGAAAGAGTTGGGGCTGTTCAGTCTGGAGAAGAGGAGGCTCCCAGGTGACCTTCTTGTGGCCTTCCAGTATCTGAAGGGGGTCTACAAGAAAGCTGGGGAGGGACTTTTTAGGATATCAGGGAGTGAGAGGACTAGGGGGAATGGAGCAAAGCTGGAGGTGGGGAGATTCAGACTGGACATGAGGAGGAAGTTCTTCACCGTGAGAGTGGTGAGAGCCTGGAATGGGTTGCCCAGGGAGGTGGTTGGGGCCACATCCCTGGAGGTGTTTAAGGCCAGGCTGGATGAGGTTATGGGCAGCCTGATGTAGGGCAGGGTGTCCCTGGGCATGGCAGGGGGAGTTGGAACTAGCTGATCCTTGTGGTCCCTTCCAACTGTGACTGATTCTATGATTCTAAGTGAGGCCCAGGTGCCAAGCTCCCCTCTTGCAATGCTCCAACCCAGTGGCAAGCCTGCTCTTTGGTGGAGGGTTTGGGTGCTGTGGAGGATGTAAGGCCAGCAGCGTGATGGTCTTCATCTCCCCAGCACTGCCAACAGTACACACATGCCCTGTGTGTTGCAGCCTGCTGTTTGGCTGGGTCCAGAGCAGCTCTGCCCTGGGCACCTGCAATCCTTCTGCAGAGCCAGCAGGTGCTGGCACCCTGTGCTTACTTCAGGCTAAGCCTCTGGGAGTGAGCTAAAGGAATGGCTTATTGAATGGCAGCTTCTCCTCCCAGACAGCATGGGAGGCCCAGGCACAGCTGCTGCCCACACTGTCAGAGCTGCTGGTTTTGGGGTTTGGTAGCCCAGTGTCCTTCCTGGGAGAAGGCTTAGGGCAATGCTTGTGTCTGGAGACATGCCTTGCTTGCCATTTTGCCAGGGCACCAGCCTGCTAGCCTGACGATTTTTCAGGTCCTAGGCATGAGTGTTGGCTCTGGTGACAGCCTGAGAGATCCCCGGGCCAAGGACTGAGGATCACTGCAAAGGCAGCCTGTCTTCCTTTGCTCTGGCTCTCCTTCCTCATCTTGGAGCAAGTGTTGGTCCTTCACGTCCGAGTGTTTTCCCTATCATCTGCTGAGACTGGGCACAATCATCCCAGTTCTGATAGTCACCCTCTGACCTGCCCAGTCCTCATCACTATCCATCTTCATGCTCAAATGTTCTTGCTTCAAGGCTGAGAGGAAACTTCCATTTCCCTGTTTAGCACTGCCCACCCCATCTAGGCTGTAAGGAGCCTTGCTCCTGACATAGCCTTGCCCAGTTAGCCAAATAAATGACCATTCCTCAAGGACTGCTGCTGGAGAAGAGAGTGGATAACAGCAGAGCTCACCAGCTGCCTGCTTTCACTGCCCGTGGTAAGACAGGAGCAGTTGCCTGTGGCTCTGGAGATGCTCCCATGCAGTCCAGAGCCTTCTCTTTCTTCCTGGGCTGGTCTTGGTGTGCAGCAGGGTTGAGTGAGCTGAGAGGGGGAGGTTCCTAAAGCTGACCTGAGCAGGATCAGCCTCTGATTTTCATAGTTGTCAGGGGTTACCCTTGTCCAGAAGTCTGCAAACCGAAGAGGGTTGAGAAGGGAGCATCAGGGCAGTCTGTTTGCCAGCCACACCAGCCTCATGAGTACTATGTGGTGTAAGTGAGAGCATCCGTGCAGCTCCTTTCTTGTCAGTGTAGGGAGCAGTCTGGAGTGGGGAGCACAGGTGCTTCTGTGAAGCCTCAGCTTGCTTGTGCAGCAATGTGCAGTGTGGATGCTTCTCTTCAGATCTGACAGAAAAATTGCAGTGGGTGGCCACTTCTTTTTGTGACTGATTTGCAGGGAATTTGGCCATCTCTCTCGATGGGTTGTGTATTGCTTTGCTTTCACATCACTCTGTGACTTCACTGGCTCAGCAGTTACCTGCTCCAAATCCCTGTATTTGATAGGATCTGGGGCCAGTCCCACTCTGTGTTTCACCTCACCTTGCTCAGAATATGGGAGTTCAGGGTACTCAAACACACTGTAGGGCCAAGACTGGGCTTTGTTTGGGAACCTCACCTGTGAGCATCTGGTGCATGTGGGCAGGAGAGAAGCTCATGCTGGAGCAGCATGATAGAGTCTTGGACCACTTGCCCTGGGACATAAGCTGGGCATACACAGCAGCAAACTGCTGAATGGGGCTTGCATTCCAGCTTTCATCTGGTTTCTGCTCATGAGCAAGCAAGCCACAAATCTTGGTGAGGTGCTAATAAAGTGTCCTGTGACACTAGATACAGCTGCCTTTGGGTTAGATGGGAAAGGGTCTGCTGCAGCTTTTTTCTTAGGTGGGAAAAAGGTAAAGGAATGAGGGAAATGTCAAAATTTCAGCCTACTGAGAAGTGCCAGGTGGAATAAAGAAGCAAGAAAGTCCTGCTCCAGAGAGTGAGGGTAGAAGGAATCTTTGGCAATGAAAAAGGAGGAGAAAGGAGAGCATTACCTGTTTTGTCATGCCATTTTTTGGGTTGATAATGTGTCTCTGAGAACCAGAGATAACTCTCTGCAGCTTCCATATCTTCTCAAACATGGATTAAATGTCAGGTCTAGCATGGGCTGTAGGATCTTGTTCTGAAGAACTCCTTTTGGTCTAGTGTTTTCTTGACCCTTGAAAGAAACTGATGTTGTGTCTTGCCAAAGAGTTATCCTTCAGAGGAGGGCCACAAAGATGATCAGAAGGCTGGAGCACCTCTGCTATGAGGACAGGCTGAGACAGTTGGGGCTTCTCAGCCTGGAGAATCATAGAATGGTTTAGGTTGGAAGGCACCCCTAAGATCATCCAGTTCCAACCCCCCTGTGCCATAGGCAGGGACACCTGGAAGGTTGCTATAAGGTCTCATCAAAGCCTTCTCTTCTCCAGGCTGAAAAGTCCCAATTCCCTCAGCCTGTCCTCATAGCAGAGGTGCTGCAGCCCTCTGATCATTTTCATGGCCCTCCTCTGGACTGGCTCCAACAGTTCCATGTCCTTCATGTGCTGAGGGCTCCAGAATTGCACACAGTACTCCAGGTGGGGTCTGACGAGGGCAGAGTAGAGGGGGAGAATCACCTCCCTTGCCCTGCTGGCCACGTCATCGAATGCTACATTTGGTTTGTTTGATTATATAACAGAACCTGCCTTCAGTCTAGTTTAATTTTTAGGTACTTGTTGAATTGATTGTGGGCAATAAACAAGGCAGGAATTGTAGTTATTTTATTTCCAAAAAGCCCTGTCCACAAACTATGTACAGACCAGTTACATTTGGGTCCTAGTTCAGTTGGGAAAATCATCAAAAGGATGCTTCCAGGCAATTTAGTAATATAGAAAAACCAGAATATTGGGAAAAGTTTAGCCACAAATGGCTTTGCCCCACTTATAAATAGGCAGCCTGGAGCCCTAGGTTAAGTCTGTTTTACTCACAGCAGTGGAGTAGAATTCATTCACTACTCCTTTGTGGCAGTGTTGGAGCTGCTTGACATCTTGATAGCCATTGAGAGGCTTCCAGATCTTCCCTGACTTTAGCAGGGTGCTGGGAAAAAGGCAAATGAGCTCGTGAGGCACTTAATGCCTTCTCCTGGGAAACTTGAGGTACTCAAGTTTACAGGTTGTTCAAGCCCAAAACATCAGGGCTAAGCTAGTTTGAAGCATGAGGCAGAGCAGACCACATTGTCCAAGCCGGGCAGTCCGTAGAGCAGAATGTAGAGCAGAGCAGCACACACTGAGGCAGAGAGCAGCTCTACTGCTTGCAACTTGGCTCAATTTATATTATTTGCCCGAGTGCAGTGGCTCCTTTGGCCACAGAGATTCACCACTCAGAATGACATTTGCAAAGCTGACCGTATGAGATGAACCCAGGGCTTGCTTACCCTTATTTGGGCAAGACCCTAATGGCTGTTTATGGCTTTAGGGAGGGATATAATGACCCAAGCCTTTGTTTTTCTCCCACCCTTGCTTTCCCCATCAGAAGGATGGGGCAAGCCAGGACATCTAATAGGCCTATTAGCCTTCCAGGACACTTGTTACCTTAGACAAACAGACAAAGGGTGATTTGCTATTTGTTGTTTAAAAGGTGATGAATAAATCATTACTCATGGTTACTCTTTTGGGTGAAGTTGGAGTGCCTTGCTAAAGTGTCCTGGCCCCAGTTTGAATTGCCTTTGGTAGTAAAATCCTGTTTCCCTTGCAGGTGCTCAGTACAGAAGGAAAAGTAACTTTCAGAATACTTTCTAGGTTCATGAAACCAAAGCAAGAAGTGCCCAGGGAGTTGTTGCAGGAGTGTTTTTGGAAGCCACCCTTTCAAGATTTTAGAGTTAGCAGCTAGGGGGTCCTAGCTGATGGGAAGTTGACCATGAGCCAGCAATGTGCTCTTTGTGGCCAGGAGGGCCAATGCCATTCTGGGGTGTATTAGAAGGGCTGTGGTTAGTAGATCAAGAGAGGTTCTCCTGCCCCTCCACTCTGCCCTGCTGAGGCCACATCTAGAGTTCTGTGTCCAGTTCTGGGCACCCCAGTTCAAGAGGGACATAGAAATGCTTGAGAGAATCCAGTGCAGAGCCACAAAGATGGTTAAGGAAATAAAGCATCTCTCTTACGAGGAGAGGCTAAGGGAGCTGGGGCTCTGCTGCTTGGAGGAGACTGAGAGGTGACCTCAGCAATGTTTGTAAATACGTGCAGGGTGAGTGCCAGGAGGCTGGAGCCAGGCTCTGCTGGTTGATGCCTGATGACAGGACAAGGGCCAATGGGTGGAAGCTGAGGCATAGGAAGCTTCATGTAAACATGAGCAGGATTTTTTTTCCCTGTGAGGCTGACAGAACACTGGAACAGGGTGCCAGGGGGATTGTGGAGTCTCCCTCTCTGGAGATATTCAAACCCCACCTGGACATAGAATCATAGAATCATAGAATGGTCTAGGTTGGAAGAGACCTCAAAGATCATCCAGTTCCAACCCCCC
>VWZI01019404.1:49969-64758 GCA_013396835.1 Psilopogon haemacephalus
CGCCAAAGACTTTGCTAAGAGAACTTCTGCTTTTTTAAAAAAAATGGCCAAGCGAAGAAAGAAAGAAAGCCTTGGGCCGTGGAGTGATGCTACCTCTGGCACCCAGCAGTGCCCAAGCACCACCAGCGCTCTGGTTGTCCCCACTGCAGCAGAGGTGAGCCCTCGCCATGCTGTCTGCTGTGCTGAGTGCTGCAGTGTGGGACCATCGCTCTCTCCTCCCAGGCTTCTTTAGGTATCCAGATGCTCCTTAAGCACCGTGGTGAAGCTTTCCTCCACCTCTCCCTTGTGCAGTGGTAGGCCGGGGGGTAAGGATGCAGAGAACGGCTGTGAGAGAAGGCAGGTTTGGCAGCTGCCCGCCCGCCCCCACCTCTTGTTAAAAGCTAAGGGGCACCTCTGTGCTGTTAGGCTCTGACCCGTAACTGCTGCCTCACGCTGCGCTGACAATCCCCTCTTCATTCTCCCCTGAAATCAAGGGATCACATTAATTGGTTTAGGGATCGCTGCCCCATGTCCTGAGTGGCCTGTTCAAGATAACGAACTTGCTCTGTGTTAATAACTCAGCAGAGGATCTAGGATTGAGGCCCGGATGGGGAAGATGCTGCTGGGTGGGGAAGATTGGCACCGAAGCATCAGAAATCTGTCTGGGGCTGTGCTTTTCCCTGTCTTTACACAAATCGGTGTAATTCCCCCGCTCCCCAGCTGCTAACGAGTTGAAATCGCAGGGCAAAGGGCTCTGGCAGGAAGGGAGAGCTGCAACAGCCAAACTGCCACCCCTGCTCCCTTTGGGCGTCTGCAGTGGGATTAGGAGGGATCTGCTCTCTGCTTTATCCTCCACAGTATAAGGTTCTTCCCAAAGCTGCCACAGGCTGATGCCAGCTGTGCCATTAACCATCTGAGCTCTGGCTCGTTCCTGGTCCTGTGGAAGAGCCCTGCAGCAGGCATGTGTTGGGACAGCAGGGTTTTCACTCTGTCCCCAATAGCCTTTGACCGGTCCTGCTCCAGCTTGGAAGCTGAATTCTTCAAATCCAGTGGGAGCCCAAGCAGCTCCTCTCAGCCTGGGCCCCAAACTGGATGCCACCAGAGTGCAGGACCTGAGCAGGAGGATAGGGTCCTGGGTGCAGCTTAGGGTGAGCCCACTGGTCCACCCTGATGGGACCAAGGCTTCATGTCTAGTGCTGTGATCTGACGTGCCTGCCCTGTGTGCTCGGAGGTCTCTGAGGTCATGGCATGAAGCAGCAGCTCAAGAGCTCCCATCAGATTTTGGGCAGGTGTTTGAGTTGCAGCAAGATCAGCAGGGCTGGGCTGCTGTGCCCTTCACTACAGGATTGTGCTGCCTCATCCACCCATGATGCTGAGCTGATCTTGGACCAGCTCTTAGCCCATGAGGTGATGCAACCCTCCCCAGTGTGGAGAGCATCTGGCAGACTCAGGTAAGGTCTCCAGCTGCAGTCAGCCTCACTGCTAATTACAGTTAGGCCTGTAAAGTGCACAGGGAGAGACCTCCTGGCCAGAAGCTCTATCTCCATGCAGACCTACCTGCTGCACCCCAGCCCTGCATTGCCCCTTGCTTTCCTGCCCACCTCTCAGCAGCAGGCATGGTGCCTGTGCCTACCAGGACATGGTGTCTCTGTGCCCACTACTCCTCTCAACCTGGTCCCAGTAGACAGGAGACCCACACCCCGACACTGCCACCTCAGGACCCTTCACCTGGGGCGAGCCCATGGCAGACAGGGCCCTCAGCCTCATGCCCTGCAGAGACCACAGCAGCAGCAGCATCTTGCTGGGAAGCCCTCTCCATCACCACCCCTCTCAACCTGGTCCCAGTAGACAGAGGACCCACACCCTGACACTGCCACCTCGGGACCCTTCACCTGGGGTGAGCCCGTGGCAGACAGAGCCCTCAGCCTCATGCCCTGCAGAATTCACAGCAGCAGCAGCATCTTGCTGGGAAGCCCTCTCCATCACCACCCCTCTCAACCTGGTCCCAGTAGACAGAGGACCCACACCCTGACACTGCCACCTCGGGACCCTTCACCTGGGGTGAGCCCGTGGCAGACAGGGACCTCAGCCTCATGCCCTGCAGAATCCACAGCAGCAGCATCTTGCTGGGAAGCCCTCTTCATCACCACCCCTCTCAACCTGGTCCCAGTAGACAGGGGACCCCCACCCCGACACTTCCACCTCGGGACCCTTCACCTGGGGTGAGCCCATGGCAGACAGGCAGCCTCATGCCCTGCAGAGACCACAGCAGCAGCAGCATCTTGCTGGGAAGCCCTCTCCATCACCACCCCTCTCAACCTGGTCCCAGTAGACAGAGGACCCACACCCCGACACTGCCACCTCGGGACCCTTCACCTGGGGTGAGCCCATGGCAGACAGGGACCTCAGCCTCATGCCCTGCAGAGACCACAGCAGCAGCAGCATCCTGCTGGGAAGCCCTCTCCATCCAGTAGCTGCAGCTCCCTGGGGCCAGCCTCCTGGTGCCAGGGGTACGGGGTCGGCTCTCCTTTCCTGCCCTGCGCGTTTCCAGTGATTTGGCTTTATTTGCATGCCACGGGCACTCGGAGCTTGACAGCTGAACCATCAGCCGGCACCCACAAAGCCCTCTGCTAGTGCTCTCCCCCTCCAGAAGTACATGTGTAACAGGCGAGAGAGGGAGAGAAAAGGAGAGACAACGGCTTTGCCTCCACGCTTCCGTCCAGAGCAGTCTCCTAATGAGAAGAATATGGCTGCTAGTTAGCAGAGGGGTGTGTCCTGTAGGCTAAAATGAGATAGTTACACTGCACTGATTGAAGGTTGAGGTTAGAGGGCAGCACAATTATGTTCAGGAGATTCAAGGGCTCTGTTTGATGCGGCAGTTCTAAGCTCNACTGTTTCCTGATCATTATTTTTTTAAGCTGCTGGAAGGGAAAGAAGAGAACATCCCCTTCCCCCCGGATAGCTGCTCTGAATTTGCTCCCAGATGGGGAAGGTGATTTTTTTTTTTTTTTTCCTTTTGTGCCCATGTTTTGGCTCAGTTCTCTGACTGTGGGATCAGGAAAGCAATTAGCAGTTCAGCTCGTACCCAGGCTAAATTCTTTGTCTCAAAATCGCAGGTTAAGAGTTGGAAAAGAACCTTAATTGTCTGGTGCTGAACGAGGGCTTTTTTTTTTTTTTTTTTTTCTGAGAGCATTTGCAGTGCTTAAGGCTGTTTGTGGGGGGAGTCTCTTGTGTTTCAAAGGCCCTGCAGCAGCGCTGCCTTTTCCCTGAGCCTGCAGGAGTGTCGAGGCACTCATCGGTGTCCAGACACCCCAGCACCATTTCTGGCCTCTCCAGCCTCTCCCACCAGCCAGCTTGCTGCCTTGCAGACAGCCATGCACCCTCTTATCAATCCCAAGACAGCCCTGGCTGCCCTTAGCCTTATCCATTGCCCTGGATTCTAACCCTCTGCAGCTCTAGGTGCAGCCTGCCTGCACCCTGCCACTGCTGCCCGCACCCACCACGAGCTGCCCTCAGGGCATCGAGGCAAGCAGCGCTTGCTTGTGCCAGCAGCACCTGGGAGTCCTGTGCTGCCCATGCAAGGAGGCTACTGCTTGCACAGCAGCAGCATCCCACCCTGCTGAGCCGAGCACAGGGCACTCCGTGCTGATGCCAGCCACCCCTCCTGAGGGCTGAGGGATGAGGCTTTCCCCTTCCTCTCCCTGCCCACACCCCCAGGCCCATCTCTCCAGTCATGTTTGTGTCCCGAGCCCATGCTTTCTGTCACCTTTTGATCCGACTGACAGCCTGCTTTATTTACTCTAATGGTTCTCAGTCTTAAATGTTAATTCCTCCCTGAAGAAAATGTCTTTTCAGGATGAGTTGCCCATCAGCAGGGACAGGGAGGGCATGCTGGCATAGAATCATAGAATGGTTTAGGTTGGAAGGGACCTCAAAAGATCATCCAGTTCCAACCCCCCTGTGCCATAGGCAGGGACACCTCCCACTAGATCAGGATGCTCAAGACCTCATCCAACCTGGCCTTGAACACCTCCAGCAAGGGAGCAGCCACAGCCTCCGTGGGCAACCTGTGCCAGTGTCTCACCACCCTCACTGGAAAGAACTTCCTCCTAACGTCCTGTTTAAATCTCCTATCTGCCAGTTTAAACCCATTACCTGTCATTCTGTCATTACAAGACCTTGTGAATAGTCCCTCCCCAGCGTTCCTGTAGGCCCCCTTCAGATATTGGAAGGCTGCTATAAGGTCTCCTGGAAGCCTTCTCTTCTCCAGACTGAAAAGCCCCAACTCCATCAGCCTGTCCTCACAGCAGAGGTGCTGCAGCCCTCTGATCTTCTTGGTGGCCCTCCTCTGGACTCTCTCCAACAGTTCTATGTCCTTCCTGTGCTGGGGGCTCCAGAACTGCACACAGTACTCCAGGTGGGATCTGATGAGAGCAGAGTAAAGGTGCAGAATCCCCTCCCTTGCCTTGCTGGCCACACTGCTCTTAATGCAGCCCAGGACACAGCTGGCTGGCTGGGCCACATGCACACACTGTTGGCCTCCGTGCAGACCCTCTATGGGCAAGAGCCCAGTAGGTGCAATGGGGCAGTGATGCTCAGGAAGCACCTCAGTGCCTGCTGCCACCACGGCTGAGCTGTCATGGGGACACCTCATCAGCAGGCAGAGCTAGCCAGGACAGATGCATCTCCAGCATCACAGCTCATCCCTCTGCAGCCCATTTGGCTTAGTGCCACGTTGTCACCGCCACAGCCCCCCATCATCCCAGCTTGCAGTTAGGGATTGATGGATTGTCTCCTGGCTGGGGTCTCAGTGTGGCCCCCCTCAAAGGGGACGCAGCACAGGTGGAGGTGAGCAGGGACACGCTGGGCTGCTGGCGTCCAACAACAATTTCTAATCTCGATTGGAGAGGAGAGCAGTGGGGTTGGGGCGGGGGGGGGAGGGAGCAGGAATCAGAGATAAATGTTAGCTCATTTCTTAAGTAATTAGTTACCTCCTCATCCCCATGTTGTAATTGTGAACAAGCTGTAATGTTTAATTAGTGTGTAAATGAAACCCCAATTTCATAATGGCTGCGGTGACAGCGCTAAGTGAGACAGGCACAGAAGGGGCCGCATTGTTTCAGCGGGAGATGAAGCTGTCGCCCAGCAAGCCGAGCGTCTCTGGGAGAAAATGGAAATGATAAACGAAGTGAGGCTAATTAGCAAAATCATACAGGCCCCACTGATGGTTCTCATCAAGAGGAGGTAATGAAGCGGGCGGGCCAAGCTGATGGGGGGGGGATTAATTGGAGCTGATTCCTGCACATGCAGAAGCTGTAGAGCAATTGATGTAAGGATGCAAACTTTGCTGCTCTGCTTCTTTCACCTTTCCTCAGGTCTCAGCCATTGGTACAGCCTGTGGGGAGCAGGGGGCAACCCTTAGGAGCTGGTACAGAAGCAGGCAGGATGTGGCTGCAGGGAGATGCTCCCTGCCTGTAGGGGCTGCAGGGCTGAGGCACATGGACACAACCCCACAGGAAGTATGGTGTGAGAGCTTTGAAATGCTGGAGAGCTGCTGCAGGGCTGGTTGGAACTAGATGATCTTTCAGGTCTCTTCCAACCCAAATGATTCTGTTACTCTATGATAACCCTTCCTTAGCTCCTCTCAAGTCCCTCCCCTTTCACCAATAGGATTTTGAGCATAGATATTCAAAAAGTAAATAAAACACCTCCGTATGACAGGTGCTGGAGAAGGGATGAATCTCCCCTACTTGCCTTCTGGGCACGGGTCTTTAGAGACCTGATGCCCATGGCAGCATGGCATGGAAGCCAAGCTGGAGCTTGCTGCAGTGAGCAACCTGGGGCGTAGTGGAGCTGAACTTTATCCTTTCAAGCTGTGTGAGAAATGCCCTTTCTACAGCTGCTGGTTCACAACCCTGATCACATTGCATTACTTAGTGACATTTCAGGGAGTGCGTGGAGCCCTGCTGCCAGTCTGCTTGGCCCCAAACGCCCCATCCCTGCTGTGGATGGGAGCTGGCTGCCTGTGGGCCAGGCTGCCCCCAAACCTGCTCTTTACCTGCTGCCCACTCAATATCAGAAGAAGGCAAAAGCCTCACCGAGCAGAAGAGAGGACAGCAATACCTGTCTGTCTGTGCTTGCATCTGTCTGGCTCTCAAAGCAGGTTGCACATAAAGCTGTGGGACCATGAACAGGTCTTTTCAGTCTCCCAGCCTCCTTTTTGGCCAAAAAAAAAAACCAACAGTGGGATGAGTTGTGTACTTGGCAACTGCCAGTCCCTGGGATGCCCAATGCCTGCCGGGAGTCACTGAGTCCCTCCCTNTCTTTTCAGTCCCCCAGCCTCCTTTTTGGCCAAAAAAAAAACCAACAGTGGGATGAGTTGTGTACTTGGCAACTGCCAGTCCCTGGGATGCCCAATGCCTGCCGGGAGTCACTGAGTCCCTCCCTCAGGGTACCCTCCAAAGGGCCCCCCCCCGCCGCTGCCTCTCCTGCTGAGTAATGAGAGATTTCCCTGGGCCTCCGAGGGCTCTACAGAGAGGCTGAGCAATATTATTTATTCAGTTGTTTACAGAAGCGTTTGATCGGGAATAGTTCTTCACTGCCAGCCTGTTGTGTATTATTCATTGCAATAATCTCTGCAGATTGTGATAAACTGTAACGGCATGGGGGCAGCGCGGAGCGGGGCTGCGCTGCCACCGCCGCCTGCGCCCGCCTCTAAAATATCGGCAGCTGCGAGCATAAATCTCAATTTACAAGTGGGGACGATTGCACGGGGAGTTATAGTTATACTAATGATTACTTCTCTGTCTTATTTTTCATGTTGCAACAGAGTAATAAATTTTTCAGAACGGGCCGGGCAGGGCGCTAGTGAAGCCCACGCGTCCTCTCGCCGGGCTGCTGGCAGGGAGCAGCATGGCCTGGCCTCCTCCGGGCAGCTCAGCGGCTTCTCCAGGGAGGTGTTGGAAAGTCAGGGCTTCTCCAGGGAGAGGTGCGGTGGAAAACACCCCGTAGCCGTGGTGGGGTAGCAGGCTGGAGCGTGGCGTTGGGGTGAGCATTCCTTGGGAAGGACGTCTGCAGGCAACAGTGTGTCCGTCCCTGAGCGTGAGTGGATAGGCTCAGCCATCGGTCATTGCCTTTCCTGGCATGGGCACGGTGGAATATTGTAGGGAAAAACAAAGGGGATCTTGTGGAGGTCAAAGCTCTTGAAATTTGCTGTCCTGGAGAAGACAATTCACCTCTCTGGATTGGCTCAAACAGCCATCAGTCGTTGCCTTTCCTGGCATGGGCCTGGGGCACGGTGGAATATTGTAGGGAAAAACAAAGGGGATTTTGTGGAGGTGGCATGAGCACGGTGGAATATTTTAGGGAAAAACAAAGGGGATCTTGTGGAGGTCAAAGCTCTTGACATTTGCTGTCCTGGAGAAGACAATTCACCTCTCTGGATTGGCTCAAACAGCCATCGGTCGTTGCCTTTCCTGGCATGGGCACGGTGGAATATTGCAGGGAAAAACAAAGGGGATCTTGTGGAGGTCAAAGCTCTTGAAATTTGCTGTCCTGGAGAAGACAATTCACCTCTCTGGATTGGCTCAAACAGCCATCAGTCGTTGCCTTTCCTGGCATGGGCCTGGGGCACGGTGGAATATTGTAGGGAAAAACAAAGGGGATCTCGTGGAGGTCAAAGTTCTTGACATTTGCTGTCCTGGAGAAGACAATTCACTTCTCTGGACTGGGAATGGGGGCTGAGCCTGTCCCTCTGATGCTGAGCTAGTCTTTCTCACTTAAGCTCAGGAGATCCTAGGACTGACAAGGCTGAGGGATGGGGATTTGATGGCTGAGTGCAGAAATTATGTTTGAGGGGTGCTTTCTGTCCCTGTAGCTCACCACCTTCCTGGTGCCAGGACTTTGGCAGAGATAAAGCAGTGGGAACTGCTTTTTTTACTGCTGGTGTGCCCACAGTGTGGCTACAGCATGGAAACATCAGGCTTGGATGGTCCCACCTGGAAGAGAGCCCCCTTGCCTGGGGGACAACAAGGGTCAGCAGAGAAGGCTCTGGCTAGAGGAACCAAGACCCAGCTCCTATATTCATCTCTGATTAGTGACCCATGAGCATCTGGTGGCATTCTTCCTGGAGGAGTCCCCATGGGGGCACCCTCCAAATGCCAAGTCTCTTTCCCAGAAGGCAGTGGCAGGACATGGGGTTCAGCGAGCATTTCCTGAGCGTTTATCACAGCTCCAAGGTCTGTGATGTGAGGCCTCTGATGAATGCCTCCATTCACAGACTTGACATTATGATGTACAGGGAGCCTAGAGACATATAGATTTTCAAAGTGGCCACTTTGAGCATAATTATAAATATCCAGCCTCTTTACATAGTGAATTACTGCCAGGAAGAGAAGGGACCCAGAAGGGCTGAATTTCTGGCATCCAGGCTTTCTCAAGAAAGGAGCCTTGGCAGAGATTCCCCACCCATTTTGGGGGGTGCCAGGAAAGGATGGACATTAAGGGATAATGCCTCTGCCCTCTTGTGCATCTCTGACAGCTCCTCTCCCTTTCCTCTCTATGCTGTCAGTGTCTCTCAGCAGGGGATACCTCCCAGGCACTGTCTAGGACCCTGTCTTCCCCTCCTTGTCTGCACCAGCACACTGCAGCTTGATCTTGCCCACTTCTGAGTGGCTGGCTCCCCTTCCAGATCATGGCGCAGAGCATGAGGGTCATCAGGGAGCCAATGGCCCCAGGGACACAGCAAAAGATAGATCTTGCCCTAGCTCATGGCCATCTCATCTCCTTCCATTAGCCTTTGGATCATCCCACCCCATGCAAGCTTGGAGCCTGGCTCTGAGGGATCAGTTTTCAGTTGAGCAGAAAATTTCCTTCCAGTGGGATGGGTGCTGGATGCCAGCTCAGCAGCTGGGACCCGAGCACAGTCAAAAGCACTCTCACATGCCTCTTGAACCCACAGGCCCCTAGAAAAAAGGCAACTGTCCTGAAGGAGACCATCTGGAAGTCCCTTTATTATGCTCTTCTCTTGTGATTTGGATGGCATCAGAGCATCACTGCTTCCCTCTCCATGCTGGAGCCAGGGTGAGCATTCTTTGGGGAGGGCATCTGCAGGCAACAGCGTGTCCATCCCTGTGCATGAGTGGATATGCTCAAACAGCCATCAGTTATTGCCTTTCCTGGCATAGGACTGGGGCATGATGGAATGAATATTGTAGGGAAAAACAACAATGATCTTCAAGGCTTTGTGGAGGTCAAAGAAGAAAACTGAAGCAGAATTGAAATCAATGGCAGGTAGAGATTAGCACAGTGCCCTGCTGACTGCAGCAAGCTGGATTAGGACCTCTTGGGAGTCCCTGGTTCTGATCTGTGAATGCCCCAGACAATCAGGAACAGTAGCTGGGGACCTGGGGCAGGGACACTGTGCCAAGGACTTGGTAGTAGGCAAGAGCTGGAGTAGCCAGTGGCTGCAGATAGCAAGAGCAGCCCTAGGTGATTTGGTGTTGGATTGAATTCCTTCCTTCTCTGTGCATCTTGCTGAACTCAGCCTGCATCCCTATCCCTGTTGCAGCTCTTTGTCTTTGTTTCCTTATCCTGATCCCTTCTCCAATCTCTGGTATTGTCTCAGCCACCAGCCCCACTAACTTCCCATCACTGATTCCTCCCTGACTTCAGCTCTTGTTGGCTCAAGTGTTTTGATGAAGCACGTTTCCTCCCTTGCACTTCCCAGGGAATTAATTGAGCACCTGGAGAGACAGATTCCTGCTCTCCACACAGGTGCCTGGAGTGGGTGCCAGTGGAATTTGAGCAGCTGAGAGCCCAGGGCTGGCTGCCAGGGTCCACAGACAGGGATGGCTTTACCCAAACTTGGCAAGATTCTGATGGGATATCCAAACTGCTTCCTGGCCCCAAAATCACCTTCCCAACGGACTGCAAGGCTTGGTTGCAAAACATCTGGGCACACACACCAGAGCTTCACAACAAGAAGTAGCTGGAACTTAAGGGAAACAGTGACATGCTTTTCATTCTTGTGGATGGCAGTGTATTAACAGTTTGGGTTGGAATTTCCTGGGGATAAACATCCAGTGTGAGTCGGATTTCCAGCATGGAACATCTCAGCCAGATCACTAAACTTCAGGGGGAAAATCCAGGTGGGTCCTGCCAGAGTGAGGGGGAGCCACCAGCCCCTTTTTTTTTCCCCAGCACACACCTGACCCTGCGCTCCCAGGGCAGGGGCAGCCAGAAACCCAGCTCCTGGTGGCCCCGGGACCGCGGGGATCAGGCTTTGCTCTCTCCAGCAGCCCTGTGCACTGCAGCATGTTGCGTAAGGAACATTAATTAACATTGCTGGAAGATCTGAGGAAAGGTGCAATTTGAATGATCTGGCAGCGCAGTCATTCAGATGCTGAGTTAATTCAATGCTTGCACACAGGGCTCCTATAGATTGTTGGCTTTAAACAAACAGCAGTGACAAATTTGTTGCTGTGGAAATGTGGTCATTAAGTCGGGGAGCGTGTGTTTGACCTGAAAGCGATTGAGTGATGGATGCAAGTCATTTCAAAGCTGCAGCAGCCAAGAGGATGCTCCTTTTGGGGAACAATCTTGCGTCTGAGGCATGTAAATAATTTAAGCAAACAAGTAAAGTAAGGTGAAGGCACTGCCGTTGGCTGCCCTGTTGTATTTACGGCACTAAATGCAGAGCAGGGCAGTGCCGCAGGCTCCACGGTGGAGGAGAGCTGGTGTAAGGGGGTGCAAGGTGCCAGCTTTGGGGATGTCCCCGGAGATAAATAGTACCAGCCGAGTCACTTTATAGTCAGGCATGGGAGCCACGCACCCACTGCTTTCCAAGTGCAGGTAGTGAGATCCCCAAGGAGCAGGGACCAAAGCAGCTTGGTGAAGGTCACCCTGATGTTCTGGCACTGAGACTGTCCCGTTCCAGCCACTCCTCTCATCAAGCCAGAGGAGCCCAATGCCTCCTTCACTTCCAGAGGCCCAGGTCTGGTTCATCTGGTCCGAGAATGATGCTTAGGAGCTCCACACGCTGTTGGGCTGCTGCTCCACACCAGCCTTGCTCTGATCCATCCTCTTACTGCTGTTGACGATCTCCTCGCCCGTGGACTGCGAGCTGGGAGGGGGCGTTAGAGCCGCATCGGTCACGTCGCATGGGTCTGCGCCTGCCTTCCGCTGCTGGAATTGGCGTCCCAGTAATGAGGCTGGTAGTTACTGTGCATTGGAAGCAGCCTCAATATCTCGGCCATTTAGTTTAATGGGTTTTTTTAAATACCAAAAGCAATTAAGTTCACATTGTGAGCTAATCGCCTACAAAATTTCATTTCAAAGATGCTCAGGCTGTTTGTGAGAGAATTGCTGGAAAGAGACCCAAATATGCCACCCTGTCTCTGTCCATTTGTCCTTCCCTGCCTGCCCTCTTTCCCAGCCGGGGACAGGTAGGCTTGTCAAAACAATCACATGCTCAGTCTTCTGCTTTTCTGGCAGGTTTTTCCAGGGTGTGAATTTCAGACAATGTAAGTTAAATGCCAGTGACTGTTGATGGTTATAGTGCTTAGCTGGTACCACAGCAGTGGAAAAGAGGGATTAAAGGGCTCGGTTGAAGGGCAAGAGCCAGATTGCTGTTGTTGGGGAGCGGGTGCCAGGAGGAGATGGTGGGTGGGTACTGTGCCCATAAGCAGGTGTTGCCTGCAGTGGAGGCCCTGCTGTACCTGGGGGCGCGAGTGGTGTCAGAGCAGCAGCACCCAACACTGCACGAGCCCTTTCACTTCAGATCGCTGCATCAGGCCAGCTGCCAGCAGCATTTCCACCCCATTCTTCAGCAGCTCTCCCCACGTGCCTGCCTCTCTTCTCCTCCTCTGGCCCCGGCAACTTAAGCCCACAGCATCTATCCATGGCAGCCCCCAGAGGGGCCAGCTTGCCCGTAGGCTGTGCGGCTTTATCAGAGCCGGAGGTCTTTGCCAGAGATTACTTCTTCTCCTCAACAGCCGTGTTACTGAATATGGAATAATGCCCCTCGACAGCCAGCTGGAGGGTTTGTTTCCTGCGCTGTAGCTATCCTGTTCATGCTCTTAAAGCACCTTTGCCAACTGAGCCGCCCACGTGCTGCCTGTCACCCTGCTGGCACGATGGGCAGGGGACAGGCTGCATGCTGTTCCCCACCGAGCCGCAAGCCCCCAGTGCGTCTCGCTGAGTTATGCGAGGCTGCCCCGTTTTGCATGCGGCATTGCTTGGTCCAGACCCCCTGTGCTGTCCTCCCCAGCCGGTTTCCCCAGCCAGCAATGGGGAGGTGATTTATGGAGTCCCACACGCACCCGGTGAGTCCAGCTCGCTGCGTTTCAGGGAGATCCATCGCAGAGGGAGGGGAGGTCACTGCGTTGCAGGTTTGCTAACCTTGCCCGCTTATTAAAAATGGTAAAAGCCTCCCTTAGGACTCGTGAAGTATAGATCCAGAGAGCTCCATATGCTGTTTCCCTTAATGAGATGTCTGCCTGAAGAGCAATAGCAAAACACACCATCCAGTTCAGGGTCCCTATAGCTAGATGGCCTGGCTGTAAACAGAGCCGTCCGTCTTAATGGGCTATCGTGTAAAAACTTCTCCCAGTCAATAAATCAAAGGGGCTCCATTTATATCATGTGCTGCCTTCACTATTAGGCTGCCTCTGGTTGGCATGTTCTGATATGAAGCTCCCCAGGACTGCCAGGTGAGGCCAGAGGCTCTAATGGGCATTTAATTTAGGCTTCCCCTTGCTGATACCCCTGTAGAGCACAGCAGCTAAGGTTTGGCAGGGAATCCCCCCGTGGTTTGGGAGGGCCTTGCCACGAGAAAAAAGGCACCCATGCATCAGGACCTGACTGGCATCACCTGCCTTGCCCTGCTGAGTAAGCCTTGAGTATACAGGGGGCAGCTGGGGAGCTTCCCAGGGACTGGACTGCCCTGGGAAGGAGTACGCTGGGGCTGGCAAGAACCTCTGCTCCTTCAGGAGCAGCAGCAGCAGCAGCAGCAGCCTGGCACAGGTTCTTGCTTTTCATTCCTTCCCTTGTGCTGCTCAGTTGCCACCGGAGGGAAGTTCCGCTCCAGCCACCATCCCAGGCAGAGATATTAGTCCTCATTACTAATTAAAGGAAGCAGGAGTAATTGACGGATGGTGGATGGCGGGGGAGCCGCTGTGATGAACGGCCCCTGTCCCTCTGCCGGGGATGCATGCTGAGCGCTACCTGTTAGCTACAAATAAACAAACCTGATAAATAATAAATAGTTTGAGAAGAGTGGCCGAGCATTATTTAAATTAATAGGGATTAGAGGGAGAGGCCTGAAAGAGCATTCCTCTGGATGAGCTATCCCCGGATGGGCAGGGGCTCATTTGTTGCAGGCTGGAGTAAACAAGGAGATGGGGAGGATTCATCACGACGGGGCCTGGCGGTGCTGCTCAGGCTTTGCAGTGGCACAGCCATGCTTTTCCTGGCCACCTCTCTGCCAGGGCTCCCCGTGTCCCTGCCACCTTGCTGCTTTCACTGGGCTGTGACATCTCTGGTGCCAGTCCGGTGCACTGGGTGCAGAAGGGAGCAGTGAGGAGCAAGTGTTCAGCTCTGGCATGGCTGCTGGGGACCCACACTTTGACGGAGCACCCCACAGGTTTTCCTACTCAGCTTGGTAGGCATCTGAGCCGTTAGGTAGCTGCTATCTGCCTGCACCTAGGCACTTGCTGCCAGGCATGGTTTGGTCTCAGCCGCTGAGAATGTGGTTGCCCGAGGTGTCTCCTCACTCCCTGACATTTGACCAAGCCCCCTGCCTGCTCGGAGTCGGGAGGCTGCGGGTGGCAGAGGGAGGAGGATGCCGGGGAAGAGGGAGAGGGGAGGGTGGGCGCTCCGCTCGCTATCACATCTACTCCATCTTATCGCCACAGTAATTTGATGATAAAAAATAATCCGAGGCTGGAAAGGAAACATGTGTAGTGGAGTAAAGATTGAATGGAGGTGGATTGTGCCCTGGGGCAGTGGCTGGGAGATAGAAGGAAATGTCCTTCTGTTTGACATACTGCCGAGGCACGGCTCCCTCCCCGCCTCGACAAGCCTTGCCCGTGGCATGAGGAGCCTGCCAGCCCCTGTGCTGGGTGGTGGGCAGGAGGGTGCCTTCTGCCACCCCACCACCACTTCCTACCCCTCCACCTCTGTCCCCTGCCACCCCGTGGGGTGCTGCCCCCCCACCCTTGGCCCCGCGACTCACTCCCAGCATGCTTCTAATTTATTTTTTTTTCCCTTTGGTTATGCTTCACAACTCATTTTATCAGCTGTCAGTAGCCAAATGTCTTTTTTAAGGAGTGGGTTATAGCCACTAATGTACTGAATGCTATTGCACTGGCTGCAGTTAGTGTTCCACGGCTAAATTACTGTAATTAATGTTCCACTAGAACTGTTTGTAACAGGCGACTGGGGGAGCCCTGGGTCTGGGCTTTCACAGCCACTGAGTTATCTCTCCTCCCCAGAGAAGGAGACTCTCAGGAGGGAAGGGCTGAGGTCAGCACCAGGACAGTCAAGCAGGAGCTGGGCTGGGCTCCTGCAGACAGAGGGGTCCTGGAGGCCATTCCCGTGGCACACGCCTCCGTGTCACCCCATCTCGGGTGCTGTGCCTCACGGCTGCATGTGCAGTGGGCTGCAGCAGTGCTCCCAGCTGGGATGTGCCACAGCACTACAGCATCACACCCACCAACCCCAGGCCTTTGCTCCTTGGCAAGGTGCGTTACAAAGACGAAACGCAGTGCCTAGAGAAAAACGAAGCATAGTGCCTAGAGAAAAACGAAACG
>VWZI01019404.1:65363-76484 GCA_013396835.1 Psilopogon haemacephalus
AAACGCAGTGCCTAGAGTAAAACTTTTCATAGTGTCTAGAGAATAACTCCAAACTCGCCACCAGCATGGCCCAGCCTGTGCTTGCACCAAGGCTGCGGCCAACACTGTCCCTTCCCTCCCGGCTCCCCCTTCACCTCCCGGCGAGGGCAGAGGTGCATGGAAATGAAAGGCGCTCCTCAGGCAGGGAGGCTCGCACACACCCCTTGTTTCGCTAAATGCGCTCGTTCAATACCTGCAACAAACAGATTAGCCGAGGCTTTATCAGGGACAAGAGAAGGGAGAGCAATGTGATAATGGCTTTCAGCAAATCCCCGGGCTGTCACAGATTAGAGTGGCCGCGGCAGGAGCATTATCAGCCCTTTCCTCCTCTCGCCATCACCTCCCCCTTTGTCTTCCCTCACCATCGGATTTCTCCAGCCAATCTATCCCGGCGAGATACAAGAAGAAGTCGGTTTCCATCTGATCCGCGATTGGTTTTTCCCGGCAGCCGATCCGTGTCGCGGCATCGATCCGCGGGCCCCCCTTGGTGCTCGTCACCTTGCGTGTCTGGAGAGCAGGGTGGCAGAGGGACGGGGGCTGGGGGGGCACTGTGCATTCACCACCTGCCATTGATCCGCAAGCGGGAGGGTGGCCGCGCCGGGCAGGAGGCACAGCGGCCTGCCCTCATCACCGGAGTTTAAATGGCTGTGACCTTCTGATTAAATTTGAGGAATGGCTTCGAGTGCCTGGTGGGAGGAGGGGGGCTGAGCGCTGGCCCCCGGGGAGGCTGCCTGTGAGCTTCCCCGTCCTCACCGTCCCACCGAGGGGTGGCTTTGGAGACTGACGCTGGGCACTGGAGCCTGCCGGGAACCCTTCTCTCTTGGAGGGGACTCCTGCCGCACCCACATCCCCTTTTTCTGCTCCTCAGCTTTCTGTGCCGCGCTGCAGTGCATCCAGGCACAACTCAGGACGCTGTCCTGCTTCTGCCGCTTTGCCAAAGCATGCAGGAGAGGTGCAGTCAAGTGTGAGCTCTCAGCTTAACCCCAATGAGTGGGCAGTTTTCTCAGGAGACCTGAAGCTGTAGGGGGTAATTTTTTTCCTTATGGAAGTTGGGGGCAAGGGTTGCCCTTAGTCTTGATGGCTATGGCCAGGGCCTGCTGAGGGCTGCTGGCACTGGAGTTTGTTGGAACATCTGGAGACTCTCAGAGGCCATTGCCCAGTCAGCAGGGTGGCAGTGCTGTATCAGGCAGGGGGCGTACCAGAATTTCCCAGTGTGACGATCAGTGCCCAGTGGCACTCCCCTGTGCCACTCTGCCAGGCTCCTGCCAGGGTAAAGCTGCGCCAGCTCTGCCTCATCTTACTTTTCCTGGCTCACCCCAGGGACGGTGTGCGGACGGGTGGGAGGGCAAGAGGGGGGATATAACAAGTAATGGCCCCGAGTGTGGAAACAGTGTTAATAAAGTGTATTTCACTTTTAATTTTGGCATATAATGTAATGATCTTTTTTAAGGCCCTATCATATTATCTGCATGACTAGATTATTGAGTCTTCATCATCTCCAGATAAATTTATGACCAGGATGATGCTTGGAATTTATTATCAGTCAATAGAGCTCAATACTGTAACAAGGCGTGTAATAAGATATACATATTTAATGATCCGGAGTAAAACAGCCCCGCTAATGGGCAGGATGAGACAGAGGCTGCAGCATTAATATCCATCCCCTGCCCCTTTCCACAGAAGCCTGCACTGGACAGGATGCAGCCCCAGGGTCCCAGGCGTTGCTTGGCACACAGGCTGGGAGCATGGATCAGCTTGGGGATGCAAGGGAGCACAGCCCTCGTGCTGCTGCTGCTGGGAGCATGTGCCTGCTGCACAGAGGTGTTGGTGGGCAGGCACATGTGCCAGCCTGGCCATGGGCAGGGTGCAGGTCTGCCTCACACTTAGCAGACGGGGCCCTGGCGTGGCTCTGCAGGTCTGGCCAGTGTCCCTGTCTGCACCAGGAACCCAGTGTGTTTGTCTCTTCCGGCCCATCAGTCAGGGCAAGCATCACACAAGGCTACCTCTGAGATGGCCAGCAAAGGCCCTCTGATAGTTCTCATGTTTGAAAGGCAAGCTTGTGGTCCTGCCTCGGGGAGAGAGCAGGGCTTTTGGGCTCGGCAAGGGAAGCCAAGCCATGGAACCCCGGGTAGATGGACAGACTCCATCCTCACTGTGCAGGGTTGTCTCTGGCTCAGCAAAGCCCTTGGTGGGGACACTGTTACATGAACTGCTCTGGTGGGAACACTTCTACATGAACTGCACTGGTGGTGCCATCAGGGCAGGGGCCTATGCTCCTGCTTGCCCGGCTGTGTCCCTGGCAGAGGAGCAGGCAGTGCCAGGGCAGTCACACTGCAGGGAGCAGGGCAGCTCTGCCTGCCGAAGTGCCCCAGCCCCACAGGCAGCCACCCGCAGATGGAGTCATGTCCAGCAGGGTCCCATCTTCCCTCACCAGGTTATATTTTGAGCTGCTGGTGGTGATTTTTCCATCCCTTTGGGATGTTATTAAATTAGTTTCCTAGGACTTTTAATAAGCACTTTTGATGCCTTTGAAGCGTGCAGCTTTGTGGGAAGATTACAGTCCCGCGTCCATCTCGCTGGGAGAGAAACAATGGCAACAGGGCTGGCGTTTGATCTCTCCTCCAGAAGGCGAGAGAGGGTTTGTGAGAGACAAAGAGGTGAGCTGCTGATTTGGAGCTAATGTTTAAAAATAGGTAGGTCTCCCTCCAAGATAAAGAGACCTGCCCTTCTCTGTGTAATCGCCTGCCTCTGCCTCGCTGGACCTGCAGAAGCACAGCTCGCTTTATCTGAAGGCTTCGAGTGCGGCGCTGCAGTTTGATTCTGGGGTCCTTTTTAAAGCAGTAACTAGGCCATCTGACCAAGCTTTAAAGAGCAGGAGAACTTTCCATTAGGACTCGCCACACACCCTCGGCAGCACTAGAATTGCATCCTTGCCTTTATTTCCTTTCTCTGACATCTCGTGTCACTCACCGGCAGGAGAAACTCAGCTTTATAAACTCTCCCTCTTTTCTCCCTGGAAATTTCTCCCTAATTAAGAGTCCCAATCCCACTGGTGGCACTGTGTCAGGAGCTGGCATGGAGCATGGCCAATGGCTGGGTGGTAGCAGGGGGCATGGCAAGCATGCAGAGAGGATACAGCAGGCAAGGACAACTGCAGTGGTGCTGGGGAGCAGCGAGAAGGCAGAGCAAATTGCTCCCTGCAGCCTGGGGACCTCCTGGCCCCCAGCAGCATCAGTCAGTGGCAGGGAGATGGCATCCCTACAGCTCCTGCAGAGCAGAGCCAGAACCCTGGCATGCCGAGCATCCACGTGCCTGGCCCCAGCACTGACTCTGTCAGGGACCATCGAGTGAGTTACAGAGCACAAGCACTCAGCTCTGGCCCAGCATGCCTTTGCCACAGGGAAAAAAAGGTGTCAGGGGAGCCGAATTCCCTTTATCTGTGGATAACTACTGCTGCCTTTAACAGCCTGGAATAAACTAGCCATAAATATCATGATCATAAGTGCTTAGATAAGGCAACTTTACACTGAACAGAGGTTTTAACCTTCCCTGTGGAGGATACCCAGCTCTACATCACTGACTCTTTCCATCCAGCCGCACAGGCAAAGACAAACACTAGGTGAGCTGCTTGCAGCAGCCACATCAGCCACCAGTCTAGACCTTGCCCCGGTTTTGGAGCAGGACCTCCCCCTTCCTGTAGCCTGCTGGAGGAGCTGGGAAGGCCCCATCCCACCACACACTGTCTGCTCCCTGCCTACCCTGGAATGAGAGAAGCAGTGATGGGGCAGTCCTGGTGTCCTGCCTGTTGGATGAAGCTTCACCATCCTGGCAGGGCCTCCTACTTCCATCAGCATCCTCAGGCATCCCCAAGAAACCTCTTCCAGTAGTAGTAATGATGCCCTCTGTGCAGGCAGGGGTAAGGTAGAGCTGTGGTGGTGACAGACCATGGGCTGGGCAGCAGCTGCTGCAGCAGCATCCCAGCTCCTGCCTATCCCCTGGACTTCACTTTTGCTGGGTTCCTGATAGGGTTGGACAGTGCTGATGCCCACTCACTTTCTCTGTCTGCCTCATCCCCTTCTGGCAACTGCCTGCAGCCCAACCATCTGCCCAGGCTGGTCCAAGATATGAGCAGTTGCATCTTCTGAGACATATGGTGAGGGTCCTGGCCTCCTCCTTCACTGCAGTTTGCTCTGTCATCTCTGGCAATGTTCAAACACTACCTATGGGCAGGGACTCTCCATCCATGTTGTGGAGAGGGGCAAGCATCAGCCTGGTCAGCCCTGGCATCCAGCACAGACAGGAGGAAGGGTACTGAGAACACTGGGTGACCTGGTCTAGTGGGGATGTCCCTGCTCTGACTGCAGCGGGGCTGGACTAGATGACCTCTGGAGGTCCCTTCTGGCCCAGACCATTCCATGTCAAGGTCTTGTAATGACAGGACAAGGGGGAATGGGTTCAAATTGGCAGAGGGGAGATTTGAATGGGATGTTAGGAAGAAATTCTTCACAGCGAGGGTGGTGAGACACTGGAACGGGTTGCCCAGGGAGGTTGTGGCTGCTCCCTCCCTGGATGTGTTCGAGGCCAGGCTGGATGAGGTCTTGAGCAACCTGATCTAGTGGGAGGTGTCCCTGCCTATGGCACAGGGGGTTGGAACTTGATGATCTTTGAGGTCTCTTCCAACCTAAACCATTTTATGATTCTATGTTTCTGTGATTCTGTGAACATCTCTGCCTTGCCCCATCCCCAAGTCACAGGATCACAGGATGTCAGGGGTTGGATGGGACCCAAGAGGTCATCGAGTCCAACCCCCCCCTGCCACAGCAGGACCAGACAATCTTGCTCAGATCACAGAGGAACGCATCCAGACAGGCCTTGAAAGTCTCCAGAGTAGGGGACTCCACAACCTCTCTGGGGAGCCTGTTCCAGTGCTCTGTGACCCTTACAGTCAAGAAGTTCTCCCTTGTTGAGGTGGAACCTCCGGTGCTACATCTTGACACCTATTGCTCCTTGTCCTATCACGGGATGGATCTCCCCAGTTACCCCAGCCCCAGCAGGCAGGAGCCCTACTGCCCTCTCCCTGCTGCTGCCATCCTTTCCAGTGTTGGAGCCTGTGGTTTACTGGGCTTTTGTGTGCCATTTCCATTCCTGTTCTCCCCACCCAACCCTGGAGAGGGCTGTCCCGAGCCACCTACTTCTGCAAGAGTTCCATCACCATCACCTTATCCCTAAGCCAAGGCAGGGGGTCCCATACCAGCTCAAGGGGCATCCTTCCCCTAGCCAGTGCCCCACTGTGGCTTTATTTGGCACGGCGACTTCCAGGGGAGCCGTAAAGCACTGGGGTGAGCTAAATAATAGAGGAGAGTGTAGGGTATAAATTCCAGGAAGCCCGCGGTGGAGCGACATTGTATACAGAATAAATTACAGGCTGCCTGACTTGCGGGCGAGATTGATCTCCTGCTGAGCGTTTTGTTTGGCGATGTGCTTGCCGTGAGGGAGAGCTAATTACGGGCGTGGAGCCCTGCGGCTCCACCACTGGGGACGAGGGTGCGAACTGGGCACCCAAATCTCACCGTTGTCCCTGCGCTGCCAAGATTTGCTCTTTCCAAGGCTGGCCAACTGCTAGGACCCTGCTTGCTGTGTGCCAGCTCTGTTCCCAGGGCCCTCCAGCTCCGCCACAGCCCAGAGCAAAGGACTGTACTGCCACACGGAGCTACCCCGACTCAGGGGACGCAGGCAGATGGCAGCTGTGGGATCTGCCCTGGGTGATGGCTGGCACTGAGACTGCCTCAGCAACAGACCCGCGAAGGGATGGAGGAGCCCCAACCCAAGCCTGTCCCCAATGGAGCAGAGCTGTGCTCCTGTGGCTGGTCAATGCCAGTGTTGCCATCCCCCCCATCCTCAGGCCCTATCACCACTGACAAGGTGACACAGGGACCCCCACAGGGAGACCCAGGGCTGGCTGAGTAGTGGAGGTGAGTCATGGAGATAATTTGGTGGTTGAATAGTACTAAAAGGCAAACCCTCACTGGAAGTTTGGTAGAGGTCTTGTTAATAGGATACTGCCATGAACCACCAAGGGGAAGGGAGTTTCTTGAGGCTGTGAAGACGATCAGAGGGCTGGAGCACAGTTGGGGCTTCTCAGTCTGGAGAAGAGAAGGCTTCCAGGAGACCTTATAGTAGCCTTCCAGTATTTGAAGGGGGCCTACAGGAGAGCTGGGGAGGGACTATTCACAAGGTCTTGTAATGACAGGACGAGGGGGAATGGGTTTAAACTGGCAGAGAGGAGATTTAAATGGGATGTTAGGAGGAAGTTCTTTACAGTGAGGGTGGTGACACACTCAATAGGTTGCCCAGGGAGGTTGTGGCAGCTCGCTTGCTGGAGGTGTTCAAGGCCAGGTTGGATGAGGCCTTGAATGACCTTTTCTAGTGGGAGGTGTCCCTGCCTATGGCACAGAGGGGTTGGAACTGGATGATCTTTGAGGTCCCTTCCAACCTAAACCATTCTATGATTCGGGCTGAATAGTTCTGCTTTACCTGCAGGGATGCAAAAGTTGGGTGAGAGGCTGGGGTGCAGTTGAGTGCCCATGCTGCTGACTTCAGCGTCAAATTGAGGACCACGTTTGGAGGCTCGTCCTGCTGGGCTCCTGCAGGCAGCAGAGCAGGGACGGCTCCCTTGCAGTGTCACCCCTGCTTTGGTCCCAGCGTTCACACGGACGGGTGACGCCAAGTAGGCGGCGTGCCACCTGCAAGGCCACGGGTGAGGCTGTGACATACACACAGAGCCAGCAGAGAGGAGAAGTCCCCGGGCTGCCGAGAGGGTGCTGTTGGCTGGGTGCTGCGGGCGGGCCGGCAGGATGCGCTCCCCCGCGGCTCGGCGGCTGTCTGTCACCCGGCGGGATTATGAGTAGTGAGCGTAATGCATCGGCGTATGAATAGGGTTGTCTGGCTGATGGTGATGTATCGTTTTTCATTACTGCCTCTCAAGCCCTCCCTGCTCCACGTGTGGAAATTCTATTTATTCCCTAATTTGTAAAAATTCCCTCCTTATCTGATACCAATCAGGGAGGGGTAATTGGCTCTCCAGGGCTAGCGGCTGGGGTCCTGATGAAGAGATATGTGTGTCTGCTCCGGCTGTCCAGGCACCCTGCCCTGCTGCACCAGCGACACAGGCCACAATTAATAATGATTTGCAAATGGCAGACAAGCAATAACGCAGAAAGATGTCCAGCCAGCCTCCTGCCCGCCCCTTAATTTCCTTCTGTAATATAAATGGCACGGGAACAAAAATCCTGCGCTATAAATTCTGAAATTAGTTATTCACCCTAATAAACGGTTCCCTTTTTGGGGCATGTGTGTCCCCCCTCACACACACCATCCTTCTCCCCTGACCCTCCCCTATACCTTCCTCTCCTCCCTCCCCACCCTTCCCCCCACCCCACTACCTACTTCATTTGAGTCCTAATATGCAAATGCTGTAATTTAACGGGATGGTGAAGTTGATTTTCATGTTAACTTAATTACTTTGATTTATGGAGGGCTGGGATGCAGACACAGCTCCATCCCTACCCAACCTCCCACCCTCGCCCTCCCCTCCACGGTCCCACTGACCCGCCCGCCTCTCTTTCCCTTTTCTCAGTCCTCCTTTCCTCTTCTTCCCCAAGTTCAGTGTTTTATTAGCTGCCTTTAAGTGGACATAAGTCCTCGCGACAATCGCATGACGCGGAGGACAAATTCCCTGTCCTGCCTTGTTTAATCGTGCCTGGATAATGGATGTATAATTGACTCATTTGAATGCTTTTGCCTACAGGAGTGCAGAGCATTAAATGTTTGATTGCCTTAATTTCCAAACAGATCATTATCCCCTTCTTACCCGCTCTTAATAAACACTTTATGAGGATTTTTTTTTTTTTTGTAAAAGGGGAAAAAAAAAAAAAATCTCCACTCCTCGTACTTCTCTGAAGTGATAAACTCTAATTAAGTCTAATATTTAAAAATATGGTAATGGTGACTTGTTTGAATAAGTGGCCTGCATTTCCATAATTTCATTATTACGTAAAACACGCTAATTATTTGAAGTGTGCTTATTACTAAAAGAGAAATCTCCTTCTAATAAAGATGAAATTGGCTTTTTTTTCCCCCTCTGAGGCCGCACATGCTGCTCCCCTTCCCTCCCGGCCAGTGAGCGGCCGCAGCCGGGAGAGGGCCGATGGCAGCCCTCACTTTGTTTGCCCAGGGCTGCCCGCAAGGCTGCTGGATGTGTAGGGATGGTCATGGGGCTGCCAGGCAAACTGAGGGCTCAGCACACCCTCTGCCACCTTTGGTCCCACCAGTCCCTGTGGGCTCCAGGAGCTGTTGGGGATGGTACACGAGAACTCAGCCCTAGCTACTATCATCTCCAGCTGGGATGGCCCCGATCTAAGGGCGTCCCTGGCTCACAGCATCACCTCTGCCAGGCTATCTGTCAGCCTGCAGAGCTGGCAAGGTGTCTTGGTAATCAACTGTCCTGCAGTGCTGTGTCCCCAGCTCTGTCTGCCTTCAGAGGGGGCAGCATGTCAAGCACACAATGGGAAGAGCAGTCACCAGCACAGAGGACAGAAGCAGGCATCTCATCACCCGTGGGGTGACAGTGGCCAGCCTGGCTGAGAGGAAGCAACTGCTTGGGTTGGCAGGTTGAATGCCAGGACAGGTCCCTTCCGCTATGCTCTCCTGCCTGGCTGTCTCCTGGGGACACTTGGTGCTGTCACATCCCCACAGCCCTGGCAGCTTCCAGAGACAGGCCCTCTCTGCTCCAGCATCCTGTCCCTCCAGGACAAGAACAGCAACAGGTTTGGAGGGAGAAGGAGTATTAATTGTGTGCAGACCCCCTTTAGAGCCCGTGCAGGGGTTTCATGGTGGGGCAGGCAGAGGAGGCACTGGGATGAAGTCAATATAAAACTAATTTTCTTTTCTTGGTGAAGAAATGAGGTGTGTGGCAGTAACGTAATTGCAGATAATGAGGTAAGTTATTCTTAATATTCTGCGTGTCACTGTCAGCTACACCTAATGTACCTGCCGGCTGTGCGGGGCACGCAGAGCCTCTCGCCCTGCGTGCGGGATTATGAGGCCATTCATTTGGGAACAGGGTGGCAGGACCATCCCCAGTGTCCCCCACAGACACCTCTGGGCTGTGAGCTCTGGGCTCTGCTGTGTCCTTGTCACCACTGCAGCCGGGCATCCCAGTGGTCCCCACCTCAGGCAGCATGTCATGGTGGGGATGAAGCCTTCTCCTGGCATCAGCATCGACAGGGTGAGCAGCCGTGAGAACTGCTCTGCTTGCCTGGCAAACTCTGTCACTCTTTGCTCGTGATGGCTCTGTCCCCTGCTGGGGACGTGTCCACTCAGGGTGAGCAGCAAGGTGGGGTGTGGGTGACACAGCAGCGGTGTCAGGCTGCACGGGGAAGGCACAGTTCCCATGGGTCACAAGGCCACCTGCTGTCACGCAGGGTCAGCAGCAGGGAGATGAAGGGCGGCAGTGGCCGGGCAGTCCGTTCCCGCTTTGCAGGGAGCTGTTCTACAAAGGCAGCAGTGATATTATTCATTAACAGTAATCTGCCATTAGAACATTGACAAATGGCCCCGCGTCGTCTGAGCATCAGTTCTTGTACAGCCCATAAAGCATGGGGACAGTTTAAATATGGACCTGCTCAGCCCGGGCCGGGGGTGATCTGTCTTCCTGGCCACAGCACAGGTGCGGCAGGGCTGCCTTCAAATGAGCACATTTAGGGGGCCCCCTGTGCTCCCCTGGACGCTTGTGGCCCACCTGGGCAGCCAGTGGGATGGGAGAGGGCTCACTCCCTGCACCACCGGCATTCAGCCAAGCACACATCAGCCCTCTGAGCCCCACTGTGTTGGTAGCATTCAGAGGATCTGGTCCCTTGGGGATGCAGGAAGGTGTGAGAGGTGGGGAAACTCCTGACAGGACAGCATGCATGAGGACATGGCCTTCTCCTGGTGGCTGAGGCAGGTGTGGAGGTGATGCTCTTTTCAACTCAGCATCAGTCCTCCTGGCATCCCATTCCCATGACATGGCAACGTTGTGCCCAGTCTGTGTGCCAGTCTCTTGCTGCCATAATCTCTTGAGCTCATTGTGATGCTGCTTTGCAGCAGCTGGAGGGAGGTTGTGTACTGGGCAGTGAGCTCAGCACCGTGAGCTGGGGGTTTTCTGCCACTGTCTCAGCAGAGGTGTGCAGTGGGAACGTCTGTCCCCCCTCCAAGGACAGGGACACTCATGCTGAGCAGCAGCAAACTGCAGTCCTAATTAAAAGAGAAATCCTATTGCCTCACGCACATCCGTGTGCCACTGTCCCTGGCAGTGAGCATGGCCAAGAGCTCGGCAAGGTGCAGAAAGGGCTGGGCCATGAGTGTTGAGGCAGTGCAGTGTTGCAGTGGATAACGCTAAGACACTGGGTGGAAGGGCTAAGACTCAGCAGGACTAAGCCAGTCGGGACAAGGGGAGGTAGAGGTGGCACATCACCCCCACTGAACCTCTAGCCTGGCTGAAGAGGGTCCCAGACAGCTGGGACTCAGCAGCTCAGAGCAATCTGGAGCCGTCCCAGAGCCACTGTGGGGGATGTGAAAGCCACGCTTGGAAATGGCACAACAAGGCGAGGGGCAGGAGGCAGGGCAGAGCTGCCGCTGGGGCTTGCAGGAGGCAGACTAACCCCAAGCTGACCCCTTCCACACGCACCGCACAACACCCCTAAATCAATTGCATCTTATTATTACAATATCAATATACAATATTCCTACAATAACACCATTGATTTTCTACTCAGAGGCTGCACCTAAGTCTGTTTTAAAGAGGAGGGAGTTAATAGTGCCCTCATTAAAAATCTATAGATTAAACCCCCCCCCTCCACACANATTGAATATAAAGTAATATGTTTGTGTAGGACATTGGAGTAATGTGATAATCCGTCCGCATATCAGGGAGAAATCCACTTAGCAACCCTGTCAGCTTGACAAGAAAAATGTGCCCATAAAGTCAGGAATTCATTGAGGGAGCGAGCACAAGGAGAGCGGGGGCGTGCGTGCATGCGCGCG